>WBNO01015992.1:143493-193128 GCA_013400575.1 Peucedramus taeniatus
AAAAGAAAAAAGAAAAAAAAAGAAAAAAGAAAGAAAAAAAAAAAAGAAAAAGAAAAGGAATTGCCTCTTTCCCTGCCCAACACACTGGCACCTCCTGGGCTGCCCTCCCAGCACCATCCAAGCCACCATTCCACCTCGTGTTTGATCTCCCCTCGCCCCTGTCCCTGTTATCGGTGCCTGGTGCCCGGGCAGGAGGCTTGGGAGGGTTCCCTGCTGCCCCAGGTGAGGACCACACACATCCTGCCCGCGGGATGGCCAGGGAGGATGCAGGGATGGTGAGGGATGGCAGCCGGTAACGATGTGAGAAACGTGAGGCTGAGTCAGCACAGAGGAGGGGAGGAAAATGCAGAAAGAAGAAGGAATAAAAAAAAAAATTAAAAAAAAAAAAGGAAGGCAGGCTGAGAAAGTGAGCTCCTGCATGGCAGGCTGGGTGCAGCCCCCCGGGGCTCTGGTGATTAGCCAAGACATGATCCAGCCTTGCTGGCCCGGTGCAGGGTAAGAGGTCAGCAGCACTTTGATAAAACAGAGCATCTCCAGCTCCTCTGGGGTGAGACAGCTCGGGCTGCTCTGCAGAGCTCTCTGGGCAAGCAGCCCTGCAGTCCCCAGAAAATACCAGTGGCCACTCAGCTCTGCTTTGACCCCAGACTGGGCCCGTTGGGGAGTGGATGAGCCCTGCAAAGACACGGGGCAGCTGCTGCTTGCTCTGCTCTCAGAGCTGGTTGGGGAGGGGAGGTGGGACAGGTCCCTTTGAAGGGATCCCCTTACCTGCTGTCACAGCGCCCTAATGGATGGGAGATGGCTCCTGGCTGTGAAACCCCTGAGCCCAGCTTGTAAAAGAGGAGCTGAACCTAGAGGAGAGGGGGAGATGTTTAACAGAGACAAGACCTGGGGATCAAGAGCAGAGAGGAACATCCCAGCACATCAGCTTAACCCTTCCACTACCAATTTCTGTGCCTCTGCAAAGAAATCCCAGCGTGGAGTAGAGCAGGAAGAAAATACTTTTTACAAACGTCCCAGCTTGAGGTTTGGGAGGGGAAATGCAGTTTCTCCTGCCCTGAAGCCTCTGCTTTCCTCTGCCATGCTCTGGGCAGCAGCTCCCAGCCCACAGCCGGGGTGTGAGTGGCTGGGAAATCATGAACTCAGCTACAGATGCCTTGGTGAGTTTGGATAAACAGCCTGCTGTTGTTCTGCACATGGGAGTCACTGTAGGAGCTGCTGAAAGGCTCGGGATTTATAGCCTTGGAAAATGATTTATTTTGCTAAGCCCACAGCTGATACAGCTGGGGAAATACCACTGTGGGATCTCCCTGCACTGCTGCTCCCTCGAGTGCTGCATCAGAGCCACCAGAACCCTGTAAGGAAGGGGGGAAATGCTGTGACAAACAAACAAAACAAAACAAAACAAACAAACAAAAAAAAATTAAAGAAAAGCCACAAGACCTGCTGCTCAGCATGGTGGTAAATACTGTGTGTGCAGAGCTGTGCCCACACTCATCCCTGGCAGTGTCCAAGGCCAGCTTGGGCAGGGCTTGGAGCCACCTGGGGTGGTGAAAGGGGTCCCTGCCCATGGCAGAGGTGGGGCTGGATGAGCTTTAGGGTTCCTTCCCACCCAAAGTATTCCATGATTCTGGGATTCCTTTGGGCACAGACCTGTTCCCAGGATGAACACGAGCAGGCTGGCCATCAGCAAGCTCTTATCCCAAAAGCACATCCTCAGCACACAGCCAGCAGCCACTTCAGCCTCTCAAAGCTGCCCCAGGTCTTTTGGGATCACTCCTTGGATCCTTTTTTTCTGGGCAAAGTGCTGGCTTGGGGTGGATCTGCCTCTCCCTTCCCACAACCTTGCACCACCCACTGCACCCTGGGGTCCTCCAGTGCCTTCACTCCCTCCCCATCCCACCAGGAAATCCTTCTCCAGCTCTGCCAAGGAGGAGGTTTTGTGGGGCCACCTCACAGGGCTGTTACTTCTTCATCCAGGGCGTCATTTTGGGGTTTGGAATGGTTGGAACCAAGGCTCAGCCTCCCCTAAAATCCAGCCCTACCTAGAGATGCTTTTGAACTGGATTTCTCCAAATTTACCTCACTGGAGGTCACGGCCATGCAAAATCTCAATTAACAGCAAGTTGTCCCACCTGCAGCATTTCTGCTCTGCCCCCAGGGAGTTTCGGGAGGTGGCAGCAATTAGTGCCAATCATTTTACACCCCCAGGGCTCAGCACTCCCATTCAGGTGGGGAGGGGCTGCTGCTGCCTCTGGAATTATCTGACTCTGTCACTCGTGGGCTGGGCTGCAGTAAATCAGCTCTGACAGACAAAAAACACTTCCTAGAGGAAGCATCCACTCCCTCCACCCTTTTTTATTAATTCAGGACCCTGCAGAGTTAAAGAGTGAAGAATTTCTGTCTGTGAAGTCCTTGAAGGAGGAGTTTACACTCAGTGATGATCTGGGATGCTCAGTCCAGCCCCAGCTGTGTCCCCCCAGGACAGACAGCCTGGGATGGGCTGGGAGGTGAAAAATCCTCCCTGCCTGCCCTACTCCAGGGGTGGGGGCAGCTGATGTCCCCTGGCACTGCTGTGCCTGGGTCTGACCCTGCCTGCAGCACTTCAAACCAGGTTATTCCCATTCTGAAGGTGAAACTGCAGAGTGAAGTCTGAGAAGAAACGTGGGATTCTCAGGTGGAGCAGGACATTTGGGCCAGGGACTGCAAAAAAGGGAGCAGGGCATGGACCTGTTCACTCCCCCTGCTGTCCCAGCCAGCCCTGTGGGAAATTTCTTCAAATTTCTTCAAATTTCTTCAAATTTCTTCAAATTTCTTCAAATTTCTTCAAATTTCTTCAAATTTCTTCAAATTTCTTCAAATTTCTTCAAATTAATTTTCAATTCAAAATTCAGTAACTGCAAATTTCTTCATTGAGCACACATCCATCACCCCCCAGTCTCACACACCCATCAGAGGCAGATTCACCTCTTTGGGCCCAGCTGAGGTAAAAAATGGCAGAGCAGCTGTGGAACTCACACATGAATAACCAGAGGTTACCAAAGCCCTCATTAAGCAAAGCAGGCTTGGCTTTCCAAAGGATGGGATGAAAGGCAAATGTCTCCTATTACAAGTGCAGTGTCCAGAAAAAGAAAAATCCCTGCCTGGTCTAGATAAGGGCAAGGGTAGGTATGCCTGAAATATTTCTATTACTTCAAAGTTCATAAATCTATTGGTTTAAAACTGTCAACAAGAAAGAGGAAATACGAGCTACAGACATGGTTATCACCAGGAAAGGAATTTCCTCCAAAGGGAGAGCAAGACAGTAAGGCCAGGAAAGAGGGACAGATAGGGAAATAGCTCTAGGAGATGTCAGGAACCTGGATGAGCCTGGCCTGGGAATATCTTTTCATTGACTCTGTCTGTGCCCCAGCCCAAAAGGATGCTCAGGGAAGACTTGTTTGATACTCACCAGCTGAAAAAACAGGCAATAGAAAGGGTGTGGGTTTATTGGTATCATTTTGTTGGGTTGTTTGGATTTTTTTTTTTTTTAAGCTTTTGAAATATTTCAGGATTTTGTCAAAAAATCCCTGCTCCTGCTTTTTGGTGCACTGAACTGGTGCTCCCAGGGAGAAAAGTCATGTGGCAAAGAGGTTCAGTGGCCTGGGAAAGAAATCTCAAGGCTCTTTTGGCCTCAGACAGAGAGGGCTGCAGTGCAAAAGGGGAGAGGAAGCAAGGACTGAAGAAATGGGCCCTGGAGTGTGCACGGGACACTATTTGCACAGGGGGAAATTGATAATTGCCTCAGCAGCTTTTCCACCCAGAAACATCCAAACCAAGAGGGATGCTCAGTTCTCCTGCCTTTACATCAGGATCTCTGCAAACACTGCCCTGCTCATCCCCTCTCTGCCACTGCACATCCCTGGGGCACTGCTGCTGCAGCAGAGGGGGCCTGGGGGCTGACAGCTCCCCCAAAAAGGGATGGAAATCTGATAGCAGGAGCTGCCAGTGGGAGCTGCACATGGAGCCAGCACTGTCCCTGCTCCACAGGTGATGGAATACCCCCTGGAAGAGTCATGGGCCAAAACAGGAAAATAGGTGTTTCCCTACAGGTGCACCAACTAATCCTGCAGGGGATTACTCAGATTAATCAGGATTAATCATCCCTTAATCAGAGCTGTGCTCCCTCCCAGTGCTGCAGACTGGGCATTTGGGATGTCACCTTTACTGTCCCCACCAGGGCTGGATGGTCACGGCCTGGAGCTGGGAATCCTCCAAGGACTCCTGTTCCCAGAGCTGTCAGGGCAGCCCTAACCCCAAACCCCAGCAGGAACAGACAAACACAGCAGATGAAAGCTCAGAGAGTTCACTCTCACCTCCTCCTGCCTGAGAGCAGCCCCATCGCTCCCCACCTGAATTAATCATTTCATTTTAAATGGAATTTAAATGAAAACAAAATTTCAGACATTTCCAGCAGGAACAGACAAACACAGCAGACAAAGGCTCAGAGTTCACTCTCACCTCCTCCTGAGAGCAGCCCCATCGCTCCCCGCCTGAATTTCACCATTTCATTCTAAATGAAATTTAAAATTAAACCAAAATTTCAGCCATTTTAAATATCTGAAAATAATAAACCCCATCCTTCTCCTGCTTTTCCCTCCTCCTTATATCTGCCTCTGCCTGAAGTCACCATCATGTCTCAGGGCAAAGTTCCCAGTGCTCCCCTCTCCCTCGATAACCCAGCCCCTGCTCTGCTCCGTGCCTGAGCAGTAACTTGCTCCTAGAAGAGTGTTTACATTTGAAAATAAGTCCAATTACACCAGCCCATCTAATAGTCCTCTCTGTATATGTTACTGAGTACTTAGGGCCATTTTTCTCAAAGCCATTATGCTCATGTGATTTTCCTCAAAGCCTTTCGAGGGGATTTTGTTTTGACAGCAGGGCATTAAGGGGGTGAAACTGATAGCATAAGTACCACTTACAGACTTTGATCAGCTTGCCTCATAATTCTCTTGGAGAAAGTCTTGTATATATTAGAGAAGGAAATTAATTTTATTGCCGCTGTTGCTTTTTTTTTTTCCCTGCCAGTAACATCCAAGCACTTGTGCTCAGATTTTTTTTTTTTTTTCTTTTTTTTTTTTGGGGCAAGCTCCTCATGTTCAGAGCTGGAGTACAAATTGGGCTGTCCTCTTCCCAGGAGAGAGCCTGGAGAGGGCTTGGGCCCTCATCTTCACCAGGATGCTCCCTCTGATATGATCCCAACAAGGGAGGATCATATCAGGCTTTCGAACCTCTTCCATCCCATGCACTGCATTTCAACGTTGTACAGATAAATTGCAGGGAAAATATAGAAATTTTGGTCTGTAAATACCAAAAAATAAGCAGATAAATTGACTCCTGCCTTCATTGCATACCATAAAATCTTAGAATGATTTGGGTTGGAAGGCACCTTAAAGGTGGTGAGGCATTCCAACCCTGCCATGGGGCACCTTCCACTATCCCAGGTTGCTCCAAGCTCTGTCCAGCCTGGTCTTGGACACTTCCAGGGATCCAGGAGCATCCACAGCTTCTCTGGGAATCCTGTGCCAGGCCCTCCCCACCCTCCCAGGGAACAATTCCTTCGTGTCCTCCCATCTAAGCCAGCTCTGGCAGTCTGAAGCCATTCCCTGTGTCCTGTCACTCCAGGCCTTTGTAAACAACTCTCTGTCCAAACAGCAACCCAGGAGCTGCATCATAAATAAGAAAAACCCCACAAAAATCTGTGGGGAAGATTTGTAACTCAGCACAACAACCCATGTGAGGCCTAACCAGGCCCTGACTCATGATCAGCAGCTCTCCAGCCCAAATTCAGCTCCCAGGTGAGCATTCCACAGCAAGGGAATTTCTTAATCTCTGCCCAGGTCAGCCAGGCAGGCAGAGAGGGACCTTGGGGCTGAGATCTCCCTGGAATCAGGATGTTTCAGGGATACTGGGGCCTTTGACAGGGTGATAAATCACTGACAGGGCCTGAAAGGAATAGCCCCTCTTCATCCTTACCCTGCTCCCTGCCAAATCCGGATTGGAATCGAGAGCGGAAATGTTTGTGTGTAGCAAGGAAAGCTGGTTGGAAAATTTTTTGTCAAAACAGATTTCCATCACAAAGTGACACCCTGTTGGCTTTGGCAAATTTTTGTTCAGGAACAAAGTGGAGAGAGAAAAAAATGTAAATGTCAGTGTGCCCTTTTGACATTTTCCCCAACGCAAAGGATGGGCTTTCTTGCTTGGAAATGACTTTTCCTTGACATTCATTTTCTACATTCAGCTCAAAACAAATCAGCCTTGCTACCAAAATGGAATTTGTTGACTACTCTAAGAGGCTTTTTCCCCTTTGGAGTTGAATATGCAGAATTTCATGGAATGGTTTTGGTTGGAAGGGACCTTACAGATCATCTCATTCCCACTCCCTGCCATGGGCAGGGACACCTTCCACTGCACCAGGCAGCTCCAATCCCCATCCAACCTGGGATGTTGGCTTTTCCCAATTCAGGAAATGAATAAAACAACCTTTCTTTTTTTTTTCTCTTGAGTTAAAGATTCATTCTTCCTCTCAGCCAGCCCCTGCCATCCTCACACCCGGATTTCCTGTCTTGCTCATCCTGGAGTGACTGTTCCCTGCATTTTCAGCTCCAGCATTATCTTTATTCCAGGTTTTCTTCTCCCAGTCCTGAGTTAACATCAGACCCCTCAGAAAAACAAAGCAAAAGCGACTTGGGTGCCACATGTGCAGCTGGAATCCAGCAGATGGGAAGTGCTTACCTTGGAGAGAGCACTGCCTATTCCCAGGATTTCTCCCAGGGTGCAACCAGTGGCACTCAGCTGCAGGAATTCTCAGTGCCAGTCATAAGTGACCATCTTCTGCCATCCTGCCTCCACCCACATTCCCTTTCTCCAGCAAGGATTCATCTACCAGGATTTCCCTCTCCCTCTCCTGCCAAAAACCAAAAACAAAAAAAAAAAAAAAAAAAACCAAAAAAAAACAAAAAAAAAAAAAAAGTTGGGAGAAAAATCAACTGTGCCTTCTATAAAACCAGCCCTGAGTTTTTCAACTCAGGCATTGTCTGGTGAAACATGATCTACTTTTTCCTCCCTGAAATAGGTTCCCAAAGCAATTGGGAATTTAATTCAGGAGACTGTAATATAGCTGCATTTTGCTTAAGCTTAACCATCTGCAGGGAAGTGTCTCCTCCAGGCCGACTGTGTGGCCGTGTCCTGCTGCCAGCAGGAGGTGGATCTGTGGGGATTGATCTCCACCACATTGCTCCAGGGGCTGCAAAGGGCACTTGGATATCTGTCTTGGAGAGCTGCAGCTTGCTGAGACACATGGCACATCATTTCTTTCCTTGGAGTGCAGTTTTGGACTCGCACCAGCCCTGGAAAACAGGGAGCAGGCTCTGCTCCGTCACTGCAATATTTCCCAGCCTCTCTGCTGTAATGAAAAGGTCTCAAATCCACTCCTGTGTGACCCCAGCAAGTACAACTCCCAGTTACTGAGTGTTGGTGTTGCAAATAAATTCTGGAAAACCAGCATTTCTCAACAAAACCTCCCCAGTCTCAGCTTTTTTACACCCAAGTGCCCGTTGGCAGTCACAGAGCATCGTGGCACAGGCAGAGCTGTGGCCCTTCCTGTGCCACCCTGCACAGCCAAGTTCTCAGTCCACAATGATCAAACACTCCCAAAACTGTGGAGGATCCATGAGAGATAGCCAGGGAAAGCAAGTCTGTAATCAGAAGCTTCAAAATCCCTGAGCAAGTCTCACGAGGAATTCCAGGGGAAATCAGCAACTCCAAGACTGAGAACAGCCAGGCCAAACCTTGATTTTTTACCCAGCCAAAGCTGATGAAACATCTGCCTCCTCATCCCCACATCTCTCCCACGTGCACTAAATGTATCTTGCTAGAAACTACCTAAATATTCCCACAGGGACCTTCCAGGGCTCTCCAGCACACAGAGCCAAGCCGTGCTCAGATCCTGCCTGGCCCAGAAGGTTTTGCAGCTGGTGCCAAGGATTTCCCTTGGCTTTGCAGCTGATTCCAGGCTGGGGCCAAACTCCAACTGGCAAGACCCAGGATCATTCCCTCCCATCTTGGTAGCCCTGGGAGAATGACACCACAAAACAGCATCTCAACACCAAGGTTTGGGGGAGAGAATTCAGAGCTTGGAGCCAAAAAAATGACATTTTGTGGCCACCTGGATGTATCCTGGGAGCAGTGGCATTTACCAAGGGGCTACAGGCTGCTGGACCTCCCTGGTGTGATGAAACTCAGCTGCTGAGGGCAGGAGAAAGCACTTTAGATAAGAGGTCAGCAGAGGGGAAAGAAGGAGCAAGGCTGGGGGATATTTGATGCTGTCAATCACAGATCTCACCGGGCCCGGGGGGAAAGGCTGGGATTCAGAGAGCAGCAGCATCACACACTGTCCCTGCAGGCAGGACAGCCAGGCTCTCAGCTCAGGTGGCCCTGCTGCACATCAGGGCCCTCCCAGGGGACAGTGCCCCAGCCCCACAGCCAGTGACCCTCTCAGAGAGAAATCCAGGCTGACAATTTATTGATAAATCAACCAACACCTGAGCGCTGCCTGCTCTGCAGGACACAGGTGGGGGAGCAAGGGATGCTTCCCAAAGTCCCACCTGGCCTCACACTTCCCTTCCTGCCACTTCCAGGTGCTTTCAACAAGGACAATGTGTCCCAGCTCTCCCTTGCTTTGCTGACAAATGAGAACTTCAGAGCTTTGCTCAGGGTCAAGAGCAGGGGTGTGCTGACAGGGCAGGGAGCGGGAGGAAAACCCAGGCTTCCTCCTCAAAGGAGCCTTTCAGGATTGACTTTCTTGAATAAAAAATCAAAAAGAAGGTAGACGGAGTTGAATAGGTAATTAAACAAGCAAACACACTCAGTAGATCAAATTATTGCTCTAGTTCCCTCTAAACTGTAGCCCAGCAGTGTTGGGGCTAACAGAGAACCCAGCACTAAACACCAGTCAGAATATTTAACTGTATCATTTGCTCCCCAAAAC
The DNA here is from genome assembly GCA_013400575.1 of Peucedramus taeniatus. Taxonomy (NCBI): domain Eukaryota; kingdom Metazoa; phylum Chordata; class Aves; order Passeriformes; family Fringillidae; genus Peucedramus; species Peucedramus taeniatus. The sequence continues at coordinate 152,519 of WBNO01015992.1, forward strand.
CCATCACTGTTGGGGTGTTAAAGCTGCCCAATCCCAGTCCTTGTGCAGGGAAAGCTGATGCAGGATGCTGTGCTGCCCATTCTGAGCACCCCCAGGGAAAGGCACCTGACTGTGGTGCAGGAAACTCTGCACAGGCTTGGGGACAGGGCAGGGAGGGAGAGCAGCAACTCTGTCCCTCCAGGACACGAGGGAAGTTACTCACAGGGTGAAGTTCATGCAGGAGGGAGGCTGGAGACAAACAGCACATAATCCATGGGAAAAATTACCTGCAGCACCCCCAAGAAAGGAGGGCAACCCAAACCTCAGCAAAGGCTCAGAGCTGCCCTTAAATAGAGTGGCTGGAGCTCATCAGGTTAATTAACACCAATTAATGCCTTGCACCTGCTCCTGCTGCAGAGTTGCTGTGGCAGGGGAGACTCTCCTGCGGGAAAATCCATCTGGGGAAATATCCTCCAAGGGCAGCAGGAGCAGGACTCACCTCCCAAGGGCTGGTCAGGCTGGGGGAGCCAGCAGAGGGATCTGCTCTGGTGGCTTTGGGTGGTGACACATGGACACAGGTGTGTGACACCATGGTGAGAAGGCATTTCTCACTGTCCCCCACGGACCTGGGAATTGTGTAGGATGCTCCACCTGTCCTTTTCCCAGGTGAAAGTCTTACCTTGGAGCTCTCCTTCCCAGCCCAAACTCTGCCAGAGCTGGGTGACTCTCCTGGTCACCAAACCACCTCTGTCCCCAAGCTCTCAGCTCTGGGCACCTACACAACAGAAAGGAGAAAAATGTAGGATAAGCCAAAATTTAGGAGAACTCTCAAACACAAATTTTGGAGCACGACCAGACTTTGAAGAGGCACAGATTTGTAAAGCCTTAGATTTAATCACAGAATTCACAGTCAATATCATAATCAATCATAATCAATGCTCTGTGTCATGTTCAGGGAATTGCAAATCAGAAAATGGTTTGGGAGCTTAAAGATCATTTCATATCCACCAGGAGAGCAGAGAGGGGCAGGCAGGGGAGGAGGGAACTCCAATCTCTGCTGATTCCTGGAGTTTCCAAGAGCACATCGAGGTATTGTACAGCAGAGGGAGGCCTTTGGAGCAGGCTTTGACTTTATGCCAGGCCTAGGCCGTGTGCTGCTTTGTATTAATTTGTGTAACTTCAGGAATAAACTGTGCTTGGCTTGTCTATGAATTTTAAAGAAATTGTTAACACGTTTTTATGAATGAAGGAGGAGGTGCTGGCTGAGGAGGGTGCCTGCTTGTTGTTTCAAGCAGAGGAAATCAATCATGGTTTTTCGCAAAATAAAACTTTATTGAGCTGTAATAAACAGATACTTCTAAAAAACACTTAAAACCACAGAAGCAAGGGGAAGGTGCTTGACTGCTTCAGCAGGAATTGCAGGTCAGTGGAGGAATCTCTGGATCCAAGCTACTTTTTAAATTCCTAACATCAGGGAAGAAGATGCATAAATGTACTGCAAGCCTGGCTGGATGGTGGATGGAAGATGTGCCCACAGATGATGGCTGGAATTAGCAAGAGACCACAGAGCAGCTGCCAGATGCCCCTCTGGAGATGCTTTGAAGCAAAAAGGGCTCAATGATCTTTGTAGGCTTTTTTTTAATGATTCTGAGGTGCTCTGCAGGACCAAAGGCTGCCCAGGATTGGGACACAGGAATTGCCCACTCCCTGTGCTCTCTGCTCCCAGCCACCCTCTCCCACCCTTTCCAGAGGTTTTGACTCATGAAGTGGTTGGGAAACAGAACCTCCCACACCTATTTCTTCATCCCTTTTTAGCAAGGGGATTCTGCTTAGGGTTGTTGCTGGGGAATTGAGAAAACTGGAGGTTTTTCTTGTGAAAATCAGAATTAAGTCAGCTTTAATTAAGAACAGAGGACCAGCTCCCACTGTGGTGAGTCCCTCTCCCTTCTGCTACCCACTGCCAGGTGCTTTTGGGAGAGTGAGGTCACAGAGCTACAGAAAAGACCCCTGTGCTAAGGGGAGGTCATCTGGTATCAGTAATTTCAGATTACTCCTCTCCCTCTGTCCCACAGCCTCAAGAATGAAAAGCTTCAGACGTCTGTGATGAGGGAGAGAAATAAAAGGTGAGACAGAGACCTGCAGCTCTCCAGGATCTCCAGGGCTTTGGCTTCCCCACGGCACTCAGTGCAGGGAGCAGAGCATGTCCTGGTGTGGAACTTCCTGAGCATGTAACAGAAGTGGAAATAATAGGGAATAAAAAGGTGATCCAGGCCAAGAGAAACCCTGAGGTGAGGAAGTTCACAGCGCTGCCTGTTCCTGCAAGCTGAGCTCTCCAAAGCCAAACTCTCCCCAGCCAGGAGACAAACCAGTCCTGCTCCTTTCCCTCCCAAAAATCCAGGCCATTCATCTTGGAATGGGAAACTGGGACTGGAAATCCAATGGGCTGGCTCTTGGTGCTTCCATTAGGTTTGTGTTACAGAGTTATTCATAAAAGGTCTTGCAGGCTCAATGACCAGTCCCTGGATTGCTTCCAAGGATTATTTCAACTTTTCCATATTTTCTAGGCCTCGATTTGGACGTGTCACTTGGGCCAGTGCGCTGATTGATGTTGCTAAAAATGCACACTGCCCCCTCCTACTCCTCTGGAAAAAATGTGTTTTGGAATGTCTCTGGATCACTTTTCATAGGGAGCTTCTGGAGATCACCGGGGTTTGTTGTTAAAATCAACCTCCAAGGCAATTCCCTGGCCCCCTGTCTGTGCACGTTGGCTGCCTTTTTGTGCTGCTTGAGAACAGGAGACAAATGTTCAGAGCTCATCAGCAGAACAAGGAAAACACAGCTCGTCCCTTTGCCTGGTTTTCTGTGCTCTGGTGTCCCACTGGAGAGTGGCCTGGGATGGGATCATTTTGTGGCACCTCAATCCTGCTCACCCCTCTGATGCTGCTGGTGGGATCCCTATCCCCAGGTAACACCATTTCTCCAGAGGTTATCCCAGCAGAAAGTGAGCTTTTCCATCTCACCTGCTGCTGAACATCAAAGCTGAAGGGTACACACCAAACCTGTCCAAACATCCTCAAAATAAAGGGGAAAAAGGGCAGCTCTTGTCCCATGTTGTTCTTCCATCCCACCTGAGGCAGGGATGGACTGAATCCCCCAAGGAATGCATTTCTCTTTCTCCTCTAAGCTTGAAACAGCAATTTAAACACCCCACACTCTGGGATCACAAAATCCAGAGCCAAATTTGTGTTGTCCAGAGCTGCACAGAGCCCAGGATGTGCTGAAGAGAATTATTCATGACTTTTACACTCCAAACCAAATGCTTGAAGCCAATGGACCTGGAGATGTCAACACCACCAAGGCACAAACTCCAGATCATTTGCAACGTTGCAAGATTCAAGGCAGAGAAAAACAACTTCCAATAACCCCAGTCTGCAAGAAAATTTGTGAAAAATGTGACAGGAAAGAAAAAAAAAAGAAGGATTAAAGGTGGGGTTTTCACTCTGTGGCTCCTGAGCTTGTAGGAGGTCACATTTTCCGGCGATTCTCTGCGAGTGACAGAAATTGGCTTTATTTAAAGAAAATGAAAGTTCAAGTAATTACAGGGCTTCAGGAGCCAAGACTCTAAGAAAAACACGGAGTATTTCGAGAGCTGGCAGTGCTGCCTGTGGAAAAGGAGTGAGTCACGGTGTCCTTTTGGACTCGTGTCTGGGGGAAGGAGACCAGCGCGGCTCGTGTGGCTGGGGGCCCACTGGCCACCTCCCCAGCACAGCTCTGACAGAATCCATGGATGCTGGAGTGGCTGGGAGCAGGGATGGAGAGCCCAGTGTGTCCTCAGCCACCTGCCTGGGGTGCAGGAGGGACAGAAATGTGACAATCTGGGGGAGAAGGGAGATGAGCAGGGGGAGTCCCTGGACTTGGAGGCACAATGGAGGGATTCACTGTGAACCAGCAGAGAGGTAAAATCCATTGAACCATTGTGAACCATTGTGAGCCCTGCAGAAAGGTAAAATCCCTCTTTTCCTGAGCAAAGACTTGGAAATACCTGGTCCTTCTTCTTCCTTTTCCTGCCTAGTGCCAGCAGAAAAGGGTAGAGGGGAGCTCAAGCTCTCACACCCAGATGGCCCAGTGGGAGCAGGGACATGTTCAGCCTTGCTGGAAGAATCCAATCAATATTTCAGCAGTCCCAAAGCTGGCTTGTTGTTTTTCTTGTACCTGATGTCCTTCCAGGCTGCCACCTCCCTGGCAGCTTTGTCCTGCCTGTGTCCCTGGGCTCGGAGCATTTTGGTTCAATTAATTTTCGAAGTGAGTCCCTGAGAGTCAGAGTGCTGCAGGAAGCATCCAGAGGAAAGTCACCCCTGTGTCTGGAGGGAGAACCAGCCCCTGTCTCATTGCAGCATCTGTCCAGGCATCCCAGGGAATGCACAGCTGGCAGCAGGAAGCCTCTGGAGCTCTTGTTTGGGTGGCAGCACTGGGAGAGGAGCAGGGAAAAGGCCCTGGCTGGAGATGTGGTGTGTGGGAAGAGATAAACAGAGCCAGGCAGGGAGCCAGAGGGTAGGATTGTCCTGGGAGAGCAGCAGAGCACTCCCTGAGCATCCAGCTCCCCAAATCCATGCTGCAATCCATCTCAGGGAAATGGGGACGCCCATCCCAGAGATTATTCCAGCAGCATGGGCCAATCAGCTCCCCTCTGATTTCCCTCTGCCCCCCTTCCCAGCAGAAGGAGTTTGGGATTGATCCTGCATTGATCCTATTGTGGCCAGAATGGGGTTGATGCCAGGTGAAATTCACATTTAATATATATTTAAAAACCCCAAAATGTTGCTTTCAGGTGTGCTGCAGCTCCCAAGGAGCAGTCCCTGGCAAAGGAAGGATTCCCTTTTCCTTGCCAGCCCAGGGAGCAGGGCCACAGCTCTGCTTCTCCTCTGCTTCTCCTGGTGGCATTGCTGGTGCTGGTCAGAGCTGCCTCGAGTGCACAGGTAATTAATTGGAGATAATGGTGCAACCCATGGCTACACCTTGTTGTAGTTGAGATGGAAACAATACAAACCAACACTCCATTTTCAGAAGGCTTCAAACCTGTTTTATTACAGCATGCATACGTTTTATACATTCTTACAAAACTCCTAAGTTTACACTTTACTCATTGGTCAGGAAAGACAAAGTGCTCATTGGAATAGGCAGTTGCAGGTTTCTCTTATTTATCCTTCTTTCTTTTTTGGCTTCTATGTCAGCAACCTTGGTAGAGAATTCTTTCAGGGGTAAACACACATCCCCTTATCAAACTTCTCTCTGGCTCACAGAAGTTGCTGTAAAACCCCTTCCACAGCACCAGGGCAGGATGAGCCTGGAGAATCCCAGCCCTCTCTCAGTGCTGTTTTCCTGCTCAGCCTGGCTGTGGAGGAGGGTGCTGGGCTCAGGACTGGTGAGAGCAGCAGTGATGGGGCTCTGGCTCCCTTGGCACACCAAGGAGGAGCCCAGGGAGTCCTGGAGATTCCAGCAGCTCCCTGTGCCTGGAGAAGGTCTGAGGAACAAGCTGTCCAGGCAGAGCTTGGGTGATTTCACTGGAATCCTATGCAGGCCACCCTCAAAGTCACACAACTCAGTCCCTTTTTCACCCAGACTCATTTTCTCCCTCACTGCTAATTGGCTCCACAGAATGAAGAACTCCTATTCTTGTCTCACAGCACTGAAGACACCAAGAGTTCCATCCAATTACAGTCATCCCAGCTATGGGAATGGCAGATCCTCTGGCATTATTTATGTCACCTGCTTTGCTCCACACAGGGCTCCAGCCAGCTCCACTTGCTTTTTTTAGCAAAGCACATTTCATTTTTCACTCCCCACTGTCATCCCCTTCCCTCTCTCATTCAGAAACTTCACCCACTTATTCTAGCACAGCCTGTCTCTCTCTGCTACCCTGCACCATAAATCAGCATTAATTGTGCTGGGAAAATCCTCTCAATCACTCATTGTCCTCATTATTATTATTTATCCCAGCCTGGAGGTGACACATGCAAACTCAAGCTCCTTCTCAATCCTACAAAGGATTTTATTTAGTTTAGGGGCTTGGCAACCCAACTGCAACACCTGAGGCAGAGTTTCCTAGTGGGGCTGCAACTGCATGATCATGGAAGGGTTTGGGTTGGAAGGGACCTTAAATCTCATCTTGTTCCACCCCCCTGCCATGGGCAGGGACATTTTTCACCACACCAAGTTGCTCCACGTCCTGTCCAACCTGGCCTTGGACACTTCCAGGGATGGGACATCCCTCAGGGTGGGTTTGTTGGTCCTCTCAGGATGATTCCCAGCCTGCTCCAACTGTCCCTTCATGGATGGGGTCAGGATGAATTGCTCAGACTCACATTTCCCTTGCTTTGGGATCACTGTTCCCAAGGCTGTGGGTCGGAATCACCTAATTAAAACCTGCATCCTCACCTATGTCTGCAAAAAAAAACCTCAGACAAATTTGGTCTGGGATTTTCAGACTGGTTAAGCTGCCAAGTATTATTAATTTTCCCCCTCTTAGTTATCCCATAAACTGAAGGGATTAAAACTCAGTAATCCTGGACTGTGACCCCACCCCAGCTGGGCCCTGCCTGGAACTCGTTCCTTCAGTCCTTCCTCAGGAGCTGCACCATCATCTGGCTCCCTCCAGGAATCACTTTGGAAATCCATGGGTCTGTCTCAGTCAACCCAAATGGAAAAAGCCCCAAAACATTGGGAATAGGCTCAGTTTGAAAGCTGAAGGCACCTGGGGAACCCTGAATTCCTGGGAGCAAGAGCTCAGCAAGGCTGGCAGATGCTGGGAAAGGCACATGGCAGAGAGCTCTTCCAAAGGCCCCAAGCTCAGGAAATGCTTCAGTCAGAGCTCACACTTTATTTGGCACCTGCTAATCCAGCCCTGAGACATGGAGCCACAGGAAACAAAGCTCCATAGGCCCTGAGCCTTGAGGATCAACTTCAACTTTAAAAAAAAAAATTAAATACAAGGAAAAGCCTTTCATAAAGCAGAGAATTCTGGAGTCTTCCTGACATAAAGAGAATTGGGATTGTGAGGAAATACCAACACTGTTGCTAAAACAGAGACACTAAAAAGCAAAGAAGATTTCCATCCAGCTCTAGCGAGGGGTGTAGGTACAAAATACACTTCAACAACATTGAAGAGCTAAAAATTTTGAATAACTCTACCTACTGAAGGACAGTTTGGTTTTAATATCTATTCTTGCCCAGATTTGGTTTTATTCGGGTTCTATCCTATTCCTATGAACATTGTTACAGGAGCAATAAAAACCTTGTAACAAGACCTTGGGTTCTCATCAAACCCCCTTTGGCTGGAGAAGATCCCCTTTGCTTGTATGTTATTTACAAATCAGCATCACACAAGGTTTGATTAACTGGATCTTGATTAGAGCTAAAAGATTTTTTTGTTGCCCACAGTTATATTTTGAAGCCAAATAAGTAGAAATCCAATCAAACCACTCCATAATACAGTTTTTAAACACAAATAATTTGGCAAAGCTCAAGGAAGGAGGAAACTCCAATGCTTTGTTTATTTTAAAGCAAAGTGTTTAATTACAGACTACTTCAAGCTAAAAATATCTGTTTACTTCAAAAGTAATCCTCAAATTTTCTTGTATACAAAATTATGTTCTTCTCAAATTTACTAGAAGTGGGGTTTTTGCCACAAGAATATTGCTGCTTGTTATCTAATTCATCAAAATAAATTGTAGCTGTGCTGCTGTTCATTCTCCTACAAACTGAACTGACACCATTTCTTTCTGAGCTTTAACAAACTCAAAGCCACAGGCTAAAAAAGTATTTTTGTGTGGGGGTTTGAAATTCACCCTTAAATGCTGCTTTTCCTCTAGATTTCAGGCACGTGTGTGAATATTTTTTAACGAGGCCTGGGGAATCCAGCCCAGCATTTCCACCGAACACATCACTAATTGGAGGAGGCTCAGAATCCTGAGCTGCCCCTCCTCTTTCACTGCAAATCCCAGCCTTCACCAGCCTAGCAACCCCAGCCAGGAATTCCCTCTGATTTCCTCCTCAAACCACTTGATTCCTCCTGCTTCCTTTATTATTCCCTGTAATGATCCCTGACATGCTTTTGGCAGCCTCCTGCCAGATAATCAGGTTGTAGCGCTTGAGACCAGCCCCGCTGCGATAAAGCAAAAATGAGTGATAAAAACCAGTGATGTATTTGCAGATCAGAGGCAGAGCAGCCTGGGCTTGGGACTTTTGATCAGCACAGAACACACGTTCCTCGTTGGTGCTGTAATCCAGCAGCCACTGGATTTGTCTGTCTCAATTGTCAGGCTGGGGTTGGGGCTGGAGCCTGGAGTTCTGTCTGCAGAACTCAGCTCCTTCCCCAGGGGATTGGACATGGCTCCTATTTTCTGCTCTCCCAGATATTTCACAGCACAAATCCTGCCAAGTGCTCTGTGTGTCCTAATAGACCTCAATTCTCTGGCAGCCACCCTTCAAATCTTGGTCTGGCTGAGGGTTAAACCTGAAAAGCTCACAAGGGAACTGAAAACTTTGATGGAAGTGAGGGAAAAAAAAACAACAGCAACAATGACCCACAAAAAATGAGCCCAAAACAAACCTAAACCATGCAGCTGTTGGACCTGCAAAGATCTCCACTCCAACATTATTGATTTGGTGACACCTCTGCTGCCTGACCCATTAAACACGGCTCACTGGCAAGGTGTCAGATATTCCAGTGGCACTTTGTTACATCCTGGGGCATCTCCAGTGCCTGGAGGTGTTGGACACCTCCTCAGCTTTTAAATTCCCTTGGTTTAGCAGCAAATTCCCATCAACCTCTGAGTGAGAGGAATTTGTTCATAACCCAGTTTGTAGGAACTCCTCCCCTGGGGTGATACTGGTTTGGAGTCATTTACCCCAATCAACCCCCAAAGGTCACTTCTGGAATAGGGGAAGGGGCTGACACCTCAAAGCTCTTTCCTTCTCCCTAAAAACAGCAGCTGGTTTGAAAAATGCTCTCTTGGGATGCTCATCACCTTCCATGGGCTGTGGATGGAGTCTGGACAGCTGGAAATGTGGTTTGGAGATGTGGAGAGTTCCTTGAGGAGAATCCCTCTCCTCCACCTCACATCCCTCAGTGGTGGGGGTCCAGACACGCTCCCAAAATTTATTGGGACAAACAACAGGCTCATGACACAGCCTTTCCTCACAGAGCACAGCCTCACAGGAAAGTCCTGTCCAGGGAAAAACAGGGACTGAATTGCCCAGACACTTTTTCAGAGCAGTTTTCTCTTGTCTTACCCAGGTGCTCTGTGTTCCAGGATACTGGGCTGTGGTAATCACAGATCCTCTGAACAGAGAGAGACAGAGCTGTCCCAGGATTTTCCTGGGAAGCTGAGAAAGCTCAGAGAAAGAATTAAAACAATTCTTATCTCAATCTCTGCAGCTGGCTGGCAATCTCTGTTTGTCAGAGATGTTTACAAGAAGGAGTTGTCCCTTCTTGACCAACAGGTGAGAGAAGATTCCTAAAGGCCAATCAGGTCTTAGGTCCACCATTGTTTCTGTAAGAACTGTGGATTTCTAATAATAAAGTGCTTTTCATGCCTTCTGATGATGGAGTCTCTGTGTCACCTTTGTCTGTCCCCGATGCCCCTGCGGTGACACTGGGCAAGAAGGTTGTTGGCTAAACATGGGAGAAACAAAAGGAAGGGTGTAGGGGAGAGCCCAGTGAAAGCTGGACCCACTGACATTCCCAGGTGTCCAGATTCCTGCACTCCCTGGAGCAGGAGCAGCAAGGAATGTTCCTGGATTGGGGCAAAAATAAAAAACAACCTGCAGATCAGCAGGGAGAGACTGAGGCAGCAGAAAGGCCTGACTGGTATAGGTCTGGCCTAAGTGAAGGCCTGTGTTTATATCCAGGGCTGACACAAAACCAAACACAGTTCTGGCGTCCTGGATGTTCCAAGGGCACTAAATCAGGGCCCACTCGGTGCTGTGGGGAAAATTTCACTGGGGAAATCTCCTCCACACAGGAGAACACTTTGGAAAGAGCCACTCCAAGCTCACAGCAGGACCCAGCCCTTCCAGTGGGAGAAATGCTCTGACGTTCCCAGTTCTCTTCCCACACCTCTCCGTATTTCCAGTATGCTGTGCCTTTTCTTGGAAGGGCTCTCGGGCAGTGGTTTTCCATGTAGAGGACAATTCAGCCTCGTGGGTCAATGCACAGATTTTCATCTCAGCTCTGACTGTCTGTAATGGATGTACCCCTGCTGGGCTTTCACCTTGATCCCATGTTTTACCCAGAGTCAGTTGTACCCACAAGTGAAGAAACAGAGTGGATTTATCCTGTGGGAATGACTCTGTCCTCTCTGGTGCTGGAAAACCGCAGGATTTGGCTGATTGCTTTTGGTTGGAAAAAATAACCACTGATAAAACTTGATTTTTTATTTATTTCAAAGAAAAATTTCAGTTGAGGACACCTTGAGAACTGAAATACCCCAGTAATCCATGGGCACCTCCCAGGCAACCCCTGCAGAGGAGTATCAAGGGTGTTTGATTGGATTCCTCAGGCAGCAGAGGACAAAAAACAAATTATGGAAACTGCTTACCAGACCCTTGGCAGGAGCAGTTTTTTTCCAGGCAGATCTTGGATATTTCCTTGTTGTCCCTTCTCCTTGGAAAGTCTTTTCAGAGCTTCCATTGCAAGTCTGCCCCAAACCCAAGGAACAGCAGAGCTTTTGGCTGCAAAGCTGAGCTGAGATTTTGGGTGCTCATCACTTAACCGGCTTTGAGTGGGCGATTCCATGACACCTGCTGGAATCCACCCTGGAACGCTCCCGAGGAGACACAGGAGGAATTCTTAGGATGCATTTCCCTCAGACCACAATATATTCCATATGCTCCCACTGTGGAGGAGAAGGGAGCTGGGTACATGGAGTTACCTCTGGAAAATCCATCATTCCCAGCTGGGGGGACAGCCAGAGCTTATCAGGGTTTTCCCAGACTTTCCAGCTGGAAGAAATTTGCAGCCCAAGGCACAGTGGTGGTGCAAAGGAGGGATAAGCCCTCCCTAGCCGTGCTTACAAACCCCAGTTGTTATCAGAGGATCAGGGGACTTTGGAGCCCCTTTATTGCTGCCACCATGGGCTCCTCGGGAGCCACTCCCAGTGGGATCCATCCGAGGAGATTTCCCAGCCACCATCCCTTGGAAAGCACCTTGACAAAATTTAGGTTTTGATCTGAGTTTGCATCTTTCTGAAGGTGCTGACAGAACAGGTTTTGTTCCCTCCCTTCAAACTCCATCCTGGGAAATCCCACAACTAAACCTCTCTTGCTGCATTCCAGACCCGTTTTCTGCTGGAGAATTTTCCAGATTCTCCTCCTATTGGAGCTTTATGGATTCTTCTTTGCACACCCTAAAAACTAAACATGGCTGGAACCCATATCTGCTAGATTTGGGACTTCTTTGGGATCTCACCTGAGCAAGGAACATTTTATATCCCAAATCCACCTTCTGCTTTTGGTGAACCTGTATTTGGCAGCACCCAAACACCCAGCTACAAATTTAGGATTTGAAATGTTGATAAGCATTTCATTTTTTTCTACAATGCAATTTTGTAAGGCTTTTTAATTATTTACTGTTCAGCAGCTGTCCTTGATCTCCTGGTTTTAAAACCATTGCTGGGCTCTCCCAGTCCCACATTCTCCCATGGAAAGGGTGAACTTGAGAGAGCCCTGCTCAGGTCATCGAGGCTGAACGTCTTGGGAAATGGGCCCTTAGGGAGGGCAGCGAGATAATGAATTGTTATCTAAACAATCGACTTGTTTACAAGCACCTTTTATAATTAACTTAATTGTTCTAATTAACATTGATTGTTTTCATTTAAGTGGTCATTATCTAAATTGTCATCTAAACTACAGGCAGGTTAGGCTGAGCTTAAAATGTCCGTGTCTTTGCAAACAATGAGGGACTTCAATAAGCTGGAGAAACTTCAATATTTATTTATTAAATTAAAACTTCAATAAACTGGAGAAATAAAAGTTCAGTATTTCAAATATGTTGGTTTGCCTTCAGAATTAATTTTTTTTGCCTTTGATTTTTTTTCCCAGCTACATAAAAATGCCTTGTTGCTGGCTTGCATCTGGAATAACAAACCCTGTATATACCTGTGCACGTGGCCCACAATTCCCAAAAATCCTGATTGTCATAAACCCAGTGTTTCCAAAGCAAAAGCCAAGCACCAAACCAAAGCGTGTTCGTCATAGAAGGCAAGAAAATCCATGAGGAAGCAGCTGGGAAAGTAAGGCTTTTAATACACTCCAGCAAATAATCAGTGAAAGAATAACTTGAAAAATGCCAGGGCCAAGCCCCACCCTGGCACAACTCCACCAAAATCAGTGGGGATGGGCCAGCAGCGGATGTTCCCTGGGTCTGAAGGGTTTCTTTTCCTCCTCTCACTCCAGTTCCCTGTCACTGATGTCACTGATGGATGGGTGTCCAAAGATGCTGAGTGGAGGAAGCCAGTGCTTGCAGAGCCGGGGTTTCGCTGCGTGAAAGCACAAGGGCTGGAAATGGCAAAGGGATTTCTTCAAGAGCTGCCAAAAAAATAGAGATTAAAAAAAAAAAAAGCTAGAGGTTGTGCTTTCTAAGGCCACTGCCAATTTTTTGAAGGGATAATCCCAGTAGATACAGCATTAGATGACAAAAGTCCCACTGAGGAGACTGCCAAGTTTTTAAACATTAGCATTTAATCTCTTGGCAATAACACCGGTCCAGCTATGGTTTATCTTTATTTTTTATAGTCACTAACAAGATATTTGCATAAATTACAGCAGCAGCATATAGCCTGAAGAAGGTTCATTTGCTCTGCAATTAACAGCAGCATGAAAACCTTCACACAGCAAATACAGGCTGAACCAACAGAGAGGAATCCATTGATGTTAGGGCTGGAATATGGAAAGGGATATTTGCCAAGCACCTGCCTCTGTTTCAACCTGATTTTCATCCCAGAGCAACAGGTGAAGGCAGCAACAGGTTAAATCCAGCTCTGTTCAGGCAAAACTCCTCCTGGTTTTTTTTTACAGATGGAATTTTTTAGGATTTGCAAAGAGGTTTTAAGGAGCTGGGACCCAAAAAGGGCAGGGCTTTCTCAGGGATAAGAGCACAAGATCCTCACAGCACCCAGGAGTGCAACAAGGATGAGCTGTAACAAGAGGCTGAGTGGGAAAAAGGCAAGGTGGAACAGCTGGGGAACCACTGAGCTCTGAGCAAGGCAAGAAAACCCTTGAAACTATTATTATTTATATGCAAAGCCTTCATATTTTGGCAATATGTAGAGAGATACAACATTGCAGAGCCATGACAGCACAGAGAGTGACTTTGCATAGACATGGATTTTTTTATTTGCATTTTACATACAAAAGATATAAAACCAAGCCCAGTTTCAGCTCAGCTCAGCTGTCACTGCTGTCCCACTCTTCCCAAGACTGAAGCCCTGGCTGTTGATGCCCGAATCCCAGTGCCCAGGCAGGAGCTGTTGCGTGACACTGCTCTCCTGTCACTTCATTTTGCTGCAAGTCCTTTTCAGAGCAGGCAGGGATGGATTCAGAGCACTGGGCCCCCCGTGGAGGGGAGGAGGGACCAAACCCTTCCCCTGTGCATCAAAAACCAGCAGGAGCTGCAAGGGGAGCAGGAGACAGAAGGTCACTGAGTTTTGGAGAGGAAGATGCTGCTCTCAGAGGGAGCAGGAACATCTCTGCCCTGCCCTGCTGGAGCATTTCCTGGATATTGTAGAACCATGTGGTCAACCAGGGGTGTTCATCTTTAAGGAAGCAATTCACCTCTGGGTCACTGATCACCTTAGGAAGGTGTGGAGCTGCCCCTGGGTCACTCCCCTTGCTCTGGAGATGGGTATTGTCCACCTTGGACAGAGAGAAATGATGGCTTCGATGGTTCATACTCCCAGCCAGTCTCCAGGTGAGGCAAGTGCTCCCCAAGCATGGCAAAATTCAATAGAATTTCAAAGAAAAGGAAGAAAGGCTCCTTCAGAGGCAGGCAAATCCTAGAAATAAACCCCTGTGCCTTTCCTGAACCTTGTGACAGCAATTTTTTTTTGCTTTTCCTCAAGCCTCAGCTCCTGGAGCTGTGTAATTACAGCACAATCCAACTTCAAATAAAAAAGAAATATAAGAATGGGAAATAGTTCTCATAGCATTGTTTGGGGAGGCTGGAACAACGTGAACCTACAAAACATCAGCAAAAAGAACCAAAACCCCCACACTTCCAGATGCTTTCCTGATGCATCCCAAGCTGTAAATTTTGAATGTTCAAATTCATGCTCTGACATGAGAAATTCTGAGGAGCTGGTGGTGCCAAGATGACCATCACTGAGGAAAAACAGAAGATTGGGGTTTTCCCAGCCAGAAAACATTGTAGAATTATGTGGGTTTTGCCAATCTCACCCTCCCAAAAAATCAGTCTTGGGGAAAAGAAGGTAAAAATTTCAGGAAGATCAGATCTAGTTTAAGGACATCAGATCTGTTTTAAGGACATGTTCTGCTTCCAAATGAAAGCCAAGCTTAGCTCTGATAGATGGGAAAACCTTCTGGGAACCATCGAAGGGGTGAGAGAGCAGAGGAACATCTCAGTCTGCCATGCCTCAGCTGGATAGATCTGGGCTCATGTCGGGGGTTGGATCTGTTTCTTTTGTGTTTGTGGAATTTTTTCCTGGTGGTTTTGCTAGGTAACTAATTGCTGGGTACTTATGGATACTTGACTGAAACAAAAAAGGGCAGCAAGTTTTTCCTAGAGAACAGCAATAAAACAAGACAGTTCAGTCTGAAGGGTACTGTTCTGAAAGGACATCGGAGCACCAGAGGACCCTGCTTGTTTTCCACTGGATTTCTTCCTGGAGGAAGACTGGACTCATCTCGTCACCAATGGACTTTTCTACAGGACCATCTCCACTCCACAGAACTGCATCTATTATTCCAGGAGAATTTCATCTGGGCTGCTTTTAACACCCTGACACCCAGGATGTCAGGTCACATCCCCGACTCTGTCAGGGTTTTTCTAGGGTTTTGTTTGTTTTGTTTTTCTTATCTCTTAGTGCTATTACATTTGTATTTTCTTTGTTTGTCTAATATTCCTAATAAATAACTGTTATTCTTATTCCCAAATCTTTGCCTGAGAGCCTCCAATTCCAAAATTATAATAATCTTAGGGAGGAAGTTTACATTCTCTATTCAAAGGGAGATTCCAGCTTTTGCTGGCAGATACCTGTCTTTCAAACCAGGACAGCTCATCCCAGCTTCCCCAGGCTTTCCTCTTCAGCAGCACTTGTTAGTCCAGGTCTGCACAGACACCAAGGGATGGGGAGTGAGGCTGGTTCTCCAAGCAGATGCAAGCTCTCCCTTCCCTTACACTAAGGACTTAGGAAGGAATTAACTTCCCAGCAGAGCCAGCCTTTCCTGCAAGGCCATGATTAATCAGCCCCAATTTTCCCAAGGAAACCCTTCCAGGCTGAGCAGACCCTGGCAAGGCACAGGCCATGAGGCATCTGGGAGCTGAAGGCTCCTGAATTACCAGGATTTCCAAGATCTTGCCATAAACTCATTTGATGTATTCCCCCTGCTTCGGGGTGAGGCTCCCATTGCTGTGGGTAAAATACATGGATGTGACTAAGGAACTTTATCCATGCTGGCAGCCTCATCCAAATTCAAGGCTTTTATTATAATTGAGGGCTCCTCTGATTTATGGTGCTGGTTTTTAAACATCACTTAATTCAGTGGTAGAATTGGTTGTCAGAGGAGGTTGTGGAAGCCAAGAGCATAAATGGGTTCAAATAACAATTAAAAACATTGAAAGATCCAACCTGGGCAGTTAATTCCACACAAGGATGTGGATATGATCCCTATCTCAGGAAATCCTTTAGCTGCAAATTTTCAGGAGTTGGAATGACCACAGGAAAAGTCACGAGGGACTTGCCATGGTTTTGTCCTGAGCATTTGCTGCTGGCACCATTAGAGACAGGATTTGGGGAGAGATGTGTCTTTGATCTGAGCCATTCCAAAGTCTCCAAAACATGACCTTTAACAGATTTACTCTTTCCAAAAGATTGTGGTTTAGGGCTGCAAGATACAGACCTGTCTCAAAAGCTGTATCTTCTCCATCTGGGAGACTGAGCCAGAACCTCAGGTCAGGAGTTCAGGGTATCTTCCAAGCTTCAGCCTCAAGAAGTCCCTCAAAAGTGTGTTTTCATTAAAGGAATTTTCTCTGGTAGAAAACCTTGATAAACAAATGTTTCAATGTTTGGTACAGATTTATGATTGCCCAAGTTGGCAATGCTTTAAAAAAAAAATATCCAGGACCTCATGGAGAACATGGACCTCATCCCCTGCAGGTCCATGAGTTTTCTCTGCATCATGAGTTTTCTTGCTGGCTCCTTGGCATGGCACAAACCCAAAAAGTGGTGAACATTCAACTGGAGAACACACTTGGAATTTCCCAGAACACACTTGGAATTTCCCAGACCTCACCTCAGGGTCTTCTTCAGATGCTCCTGATCCTCTCTTATGTAATAAAACTGGGCTGAAGGGAAGCAAACTGGGTTTATTATTTATGTTTATGGAATCTTTGACAGAATCTGTTAATCCACGCAGAGGCTCCGTGGGAAAACAGGGTGTGAGGCTGAGTGTATTTACAGGAATTTTTCTGAGCTGTAAATGATGGCAAAAAATAAAACACAAAGGAAAATCTGGCCCTATAATTCATGCACAGGCCTTTTAGTGGGAGGGTGTTTTGCAAGGACAGAGATGTCATAACCAAAGCTCACTCTTTAACTTGTTTTTAAATGTTTTAATGTTTTTGTTTTAATCAAAGGGCCCATCATCTGAGAAGTCTCAGCATTTCATCTCTGAAGTTTTGCCACCCACTGAATTTTTGGCCAGCCCAGGTCTAGAGAGGACTTCCCTCCAATGTCTTGGGCTGGCTCAAGAAAGCCTCAGCAAATAATAAATGCCAGACTTGAGGGCACAGAGGGCTGGGATTGCTCAGCACCTCCCTGCCATAGGGCTGGGACAGTGAACAGCACATTGGGCAACACAGAGGGGAGGTGGCAGTCCTGGGAAAGTCACAGTAGGGTGACACGAGAGACTGGACTGGAGGGTGGGCAACAGCCAAAGCAAAGCATCTTGCTTGGCACCTCCTTCTATTTGTGCCTTCTCCAGCAAATAAATCCCCCTTATTTATAAATCCAGGTGGAACCTGGATGTCCCCAGGCACCCCCATAATAACCCAGCTGCCCTAGAACCACACATAAAATACAGGAAATTCTTATTTCCCTTTTGCCAGGGAAATTCTGAGCGTCCAGTTTTGTCAGCAGCTGCAAGGCAGAAGCACAGACCAGACAACAAATATTTTGGCAAGTGACTAACGTGGCACACAGCTGGAAAATAAGGTATTCTAGTAAAAGAAATATTTTAGGCTCCCGAGAAGGCGGGATTCCTTTCAACTTTCCAGACAGATTATAGTGGCCATTTCACATAGCATTTATCACCTTGCCCAGCAATTTACAACCTGCAGGCTTTGCTCTTTTTAGCCCAACAAAACACTCCTGGCTTGGGAGAAGCCAGCGAGCTGGCACAGGTGACACTGCTGAAGTCCTGATGTAACAGAAAAACCTCATTACAACAAATTTGCTCAGGCAAATGAGCCAGCTAAGATTTCCTATGGCAGGGGACCTCAGAGCTTCTACAGACCCAGCTTCAAAGCAGCTCCTGGATTTTAAAAAATCCCTATTTGGAGAAAAAACAGGAGGGGATTTTGTTTGTATGCTTGATTTCCTCCTCTATTTCTGATTTAACATGGGAGTGTGTTTGGCTGGACGAGGCCAAAAGACTTTTGCAAAGGCACAGCCTTCCCTCCAGGCAGCCAAGCTGTGGATTTGCCCACTCCTCTCCAGAAATCCATGGCACAGCCAGATCCCTTCAGCCAGGAATGCAGCCCTGTCAAATCTCAGGCCCCAGCAGGACTGCCCTGACCCTCTGTTCCCTCCCAGCTCCTCTGGGCTCTCCCTGATCCCTGACCCCTGTGCCAGGAGGTGCCACTGCTGCTTGCCTGAGCACCCAGTCCTGCTGCTGGGAGTGCTCACAGGCCTGAGGATCTGCATCCCTCTGCTGGGATCTGCTTCCCCATGCTGGGATCTGCTTCCCCATACTGGGATCTGCATCCCTCTGCTGGGATCTGCATCCCTCTGCTGGGGTCTGCTTCCCCATACTGGGATCTGCATCCCTCTGCTGGGATCTGCTTTCCCATGCTGGGATCTGCATCCCCATGCTGGGATCTGCATCCCTCTGCTGGAGGATGCCCAGGTGCTTCTCTGGCCAGAGCTGTCCCTCCAGCTTTTCTCTCCTTGCTGCATGACCAAGCTCAGCTCTGTCAATGCTGGAGAAACCCGAGAGCGCTCCGGCTTCGAGCGCTTCCATCCTGGCTTGCACAGAGTATCCCAGAAGAATGCAGCTGTCTCAGGCCAGGATCATTTTTGTAAAGCAGGAGATAGACTCTTTTCCTGATTTATTTATTCATTGCCTATAACAGCTTGTCCACAAACATCCCAGCTTGGTTAAATCTTTGACATGTAAAACATTTCCAGAAATTCTTGCTGCCAGCCAACAAGACAAATGGGGAAGACTTGGCTTTATTTTTTTTTTAGAGACTCCTCACTTTTCTTCTGTTTTCTCCTTTCTAGTGTGACTTTGTCTCTGGCTTTCCCAAAGCAAGGCACTCATTTATCAGGCTTGCAAGTTCTTAGGGGCTGGCAGACTCCGAGGCTTTTCCGCTTGGCTCGGGCCTTGCAGCCTCCATATGGAATGAGTTGCACATTTTCACTCCTTATCGGAGTTTAAGATGGAAATATTTCCTTGGTTCTTCTCGGGGCATTTCTGCAATTGCACACATGCTGCGTGTGTTTAACCCTGACATTGCTGATGAAGAGCTGCTCCTGTTCAAATGCCAGCCAGGATTGAACTGGGAATCTTTTACAGAGAGCTCTGCCAGTGGTTTGATTCTGTTCCTGGTTACAAATAGCTCCTTTAGTAGCTTTGGAGTTCAATGTACAGAACAGAGAAGCTGGCTCGCTGTCTGTCTGCTTGTCTCTCTGAAGACACAACTTTCTCTCCCTCCCTGCACACTGAGCCAGTTTTGCTGCCGTGCTGTTGCAGCAGTGATGTCTGTGAAGGTAAGGAAAGCTCTCCATCCTACCCTTATGAAAGTGGATGACAGCTGAAGACAGATGACTTTTCAGGCACAGAACTTCCCTGCATGAATCTCCCACTGCTCTGCATCTGCTGAGGGGTTCTCTGTCTGTTCCCTGTGAAGCATCACCACACTCAGGGTTTGTTCCAGCCTTTTTCTTTAGCACAGGCCACCAGTCAGCCCAGCTGAGGTAAGGGGGAGTGAGCCCATCCCAGCCAGGCTCTCTGCACCCATGGGGATACAAGTGCAGTCCTCAGTCCTCTGCTGGCCTGGAAAGCCCAGGAGAAGGTGAGACAGGGTTGGATTGCAGCTCCAGCTTCCTCCACCCAGTCACATCCACAAACCAGTAACAACATCAGGAGGTAACTTCCTTCCACTGCCAGGATGATGTTCCAAGACATTCAGGAGATGCTGCAGGCAAACCCAGCCCCAGGCAGAGACCAGGAATGGCTGCACCAACTCCTGATTCACAAACCCACAGCTCTGCCCCAGTGAACAGCAGCAAGATCTCTCCTGCTCTTCCCTGTGCCCTTTTTCCATGGCAGCAGCTCCTTTTTCTGTTTAACTATTGCTTCCAGCTCCACATCCAAGGCACAGATCCTTCCTCATCAGACATCCAAGCCTAGAAACCCTCGGATAATATCAGTGATGACATATGTGTGCACTTCTTTTCACAGCTTCAGCTGTACACCAATTTACATGTCTAAAGTGAGCTGAAAATGAAGGATAAAGTCCCTAAATCTACAGAGAAGTATCACAGCAGAAATGGGAGACTAAATATGATGCAAGATCTTAAACCTCGGTGTCTCTTCCTCAGGGTCTCCTTTGTGGAAGTGAGAATCTTCCACAACAAAGGCCTGGGGCTGGATCAATGCAGTCCTTGTTGCATTTGACAACTTGCTGCAGCTCAAATACATCACTGGACTCTGTAAATCCAGATTTTTACACTTGTCAGTTCTGCTTTTCTCATCCTATGTGGTTCCTGGCCACGTCCAGCCCAGTTCCCTGCTATCCCAAGCAGCCCACAGTGGTGGAATACACAGGTCTTCAGTGGGAAGGGAATTGAACACCACTTTTAGGCTCAGGAATGCTGCCAGGAGCTTTTAAAACAATATTATAAACAGAAAGCAGGCTCTGGTGTCCATAGATCTGAGATTGGTTATTCTTGGTCAAGTTTCTTCCATACTATTATTATTATTGTTATTATTATTAAATTACCTGATTGGCTTGTCTGGCCTGTGAGTATTTCATGTGAGCCCCATGTTTTTCCATCAGGCTCAACATTAGTCCCACATTGATTTCCATGTTCAATCCAGTGGTTTCAGCTGCCAGCACTTCACCTTTAGTGAGCACACATCACCATCAGTCTCCAGAGCTGTTAAAAACCCCAGGTTTCCATGGAAATCATTGCTGATACTTGTCTGCATGTCTGGTTTTCCTTTTTCTGTGCCCACAGCTAATGGAGTAGAAAAATAACCTACGTGAAACCCATTTTTTTAAAATTTCTCTCTTCTCAGTGGAAAGACAATAATGTGTAAAAAATTGACAGGAGGGATGGAGTCTGATTTTCACATCCAGAGCCCACAGCAGCTGCTTTTCAGGAGCTGAAGCCCCAGTGATGCTGTGGCCAGAGAGGTGCTGCTTTCCTTGTCTTGTGTAAGAGGGACAGGAGGTGCAGAGTTTTCCTTTTATTTAATCTATATTCACCAAAGAATTTCCCTTCCTTTTGCCCCTCTAGGAGAGCAGAGCAATCTCAGATCTCCTCGGACATTTGGGCAAAGTTAGAGGGAAAACAAACCACCAAAGCATTGCCAACTTTAACCTCCATTAGAGGAAGGAAATATTTTAAGAGCCTCATTCAACTTCCCATGTGTTTGTCTCCTCCCAGCCCAGCCTCTCACACAGAGGCAGCTGACCCAAGGGAGAGTTTGGCTTGAGTTCCTTGCAGGCAAATGACATTTCCCCACCTCTGGAAGGGCACTGGTTGCGCTGTCCAAGACAATTTTTTCCTCATGTTCAAAGGATTTGTTTTCTAAATCACTTTCCAGCCCTTTCAGTGAACAGGAGGCTCTGAAAACACTCTGAAAGCTTCTCTTCATCTTGGTGCATCTGCTCTGTTTCTCCTCCATCTGGACAGAGCACAGGTACACAGCCCAGACCCTGGCCTTTGGCCGACATGCTCTTTCCAAGGAATTTTTGGACGCTCAGGGAAAAATCCATCCAAAGCTCACTCTGCAAAGAGCTTTTATTTCCATTTGAGTCCACTTCAAGGGGCTGCAGTGGGCTTAGTGATGTTATTTTTGTTCCCCTTTCCAAAAGGATAGCAGAGCGATCCAAAGTTTGGATTTAGGGAATTATTGGGCTGTTGCTGAAAAGGAAAATAGGAGGAGCTGCCTCTCTTCCCTTGTGCCTCGGGAGCTGAGTCTTGACCACTAATTGTACACCAGATTAAGTCCTCGCTGTCATTGCCTAATTCCAGATCAGACTCCTGGCCTGACTTCACAGGGCTGGATGAGGCAGGAATAAGAGCTGGCAGAGCCAAGGGATGCTGTTCTTCATCCAGCAGGAGGAACAGAGCTCTGGGAGTGACACTGGCACCTCCTGGAAGCAGGATGGGAATGCTGGCTGGGAGATGGCACCTTCAGGGAGCCAGGACAGAGGGCACAAGCTGGCACGTCCCAGACAATTCCTGAAGCAAAGTGCCAGGTGCTTCAGGAGAGACAGAAGGAATCCCATCTCTACCTGCAATTTAAAAACAAAATCATCATTCCAGTCCAGGAAGGACATCTCTGCCAACTTTCCTCCAGGAGCCGAGTTCACAGAGCAGGTGTTTTGGCTTCCCACAAAGCACTTTGGAAACTCAGGGAAGGAGTGGATGAGCTGAAGTGTGGGAAACTGGAGAAGCCAAGGTTTTCCAGCAGGAAAGCTCCACAATGAGGTTGGGAAGAGGAAAGCGCCTCTAGCTTCACCCTCCTGTGCCAGGAGTTTTGCTGCCAGCAAGGATACAGTGACAGTGTGCCCCAGGGTTGGGGACAGGGCCACCAGGAGGGCTGGGAGCACCCTGGCAGGAAAGGCACAGAGGAGGAGGAGAAGGAGGTGAAGCACATCCATGTGCTGCAGAGGAGAAACTTGAAGCTTGCTTTTCCAAAATAAACTCTTGGCCTTGCGAGGCTGACATCCTGCCTCCCAAACAGCCAAGACAGGATTCCTCCAGTGGAACCAGCCACCCTTTCCATGCACAAAAACACTCCTCTTTTTTTCTCCCTCTCTGGGGCCAGAGGGGAGGAAGTCTTGAGCTCTAGATTCAAAACTGCCAATGGCTTTTCCAGGCCTGGGAGATGAGAGTCTCCCCAAGCAGAACACACAGCCTCTGCCACGACCTGGAATTAGACAAGAATTTCCTCTTTCAAGACCATTTCAACCACTTCCTTTTATTTGATTTGCCTGTCTTTGATCCTGGGCGGGATGCAAGAGGAAGAACAAGGCTTGGATTGTAGCAGAGATTTAGGAAGCTCAGCTCCAGACTGAAGTACTTCTGATCAAACAGCAGCTGCCTCTTTGCTGCCCCATCCAGCAGTGAATTTTACCTGTAGAACCCTTCCATGTCCCACAGTTTTATGTTTTGCAGAGTAGCTGATCGTGCCTGACTCCTGGTGACATCCAGGTTGTGAACCAGCAGCTCATCCAAGCACAGCAGGATTGGAGCCAGGTCCTCGAAAGCTTTTTTGTGGTTTCTACAGCAGCCATTCCCTTTTCCCTCATGAATTGCCTTTCCCGTTCATCTTTGAACACAAGAAAAACCAAAACCATTTCAATTTTGACTCTGGAGCAATGTTTTTCTTTCTCTCCACTCACTTGGGCCAGCGAGAAAGTTTCCACAGATTTTCCCAGGTCTCTTCTTCGAAAACAGAGCAGAACAATTCATGGAAAGCAGTGCTTGTGTTGCCTGCTGCTGTTTGCTTTGGAGGGCAGGAGGAGGGTGAAAAAAGGAATTAGATATCCTCATGTAGCTACTGAGCTCCTGGATTCACCTCTGGAAAACAGCTGAACAGGTGCAGAACTCAATTCACTGCTGGAAAATGAAAAAGCACGGGGAGAATGAGCTCCACCCAACACAGGAGCAGTTCTGGGAAGGCATCTCTCAGAACATCGAGCTAAATTTGATGCTCAGCACATGCCCAACAGCAGAGATGGTTTGAAATCTGTTGCAGACCAACACCATGATCTCATCCTATATCACGGCCAAGGTCTGGATGTTCCCTTGAGGTCAAAACAAATGTTTGATGTTCAGTATTTTGGGGTTTTGCTAGTCTGCAGGCAAAGGTTTTGGCTTCACAGAGGCTCTTTCCCTCTCCTGAGTTCCTCACCAAGTGCAGGGAAAGCAAAGACTCTGGAAAGCCACATCTGCTGGAAAAGCTCCCTGCTCCATCAAGCAGCTGGCTTGCCAGTCTCTCTAGGTGCTACTGTGGAAGGGGTTTGTCACCTGAAATGAACAGTAAGAAAAAGCAACAGAGCCTGAGAGTGGCCACACGTGATGACCCAAAAGCCACCCAAAGCTCCTTCTTTCCCAAAAGAAAGAGGAGTTTGTCTTTATCATCACACCTGGATGATCATGGAACTTTCTGCTAAAGAATCCATGGAATGGTTTGGGTTGGCAAGGACCTTAAAGCCCATCTCATTCCACCCCCCACCATGGCAGAGACACCTTCCACTATCCCAGGCTGCTCCAAGCCCCAATGTCCAACCTGACCTTGGACACTGCCAGGGATCCAGAGGCAGATACAGCTGCTCTGGCCACCTGTGCCAGGGCCTCCCAACCCTCCCAGGGAACAATTCCTTCTGCATATTCTGTATAATATCCATCATTTTTCTAAGACTGATGAGTCCAGAGCTTCCTTACACCTAAAATGAAAGCGAGGGGTGGCCCAAAGGTCTCCAAAGTCTGGCTGTGCCAGTGGTCCCTGTGCTGTTCACCCCTGAGGCCTCAGTCCCAGCGAGTGTGGTGACAGCAGAGCCGTTCCAGTTTTGAGGAGCACATTGACCCTTTGTCCACCAAAGCCAACACAGAATTTTCTCTCAGTTTGCTCCTGGCTGTTGGAGCCCCCAGCCAGGCCTGGGAGAAACCTGGGGCTGCTCGGGTTCCTCTTGTAGAGCTCTATCTGCCTTTCTATTTCCAGTGCACTTTCAAGTGCAGGAGGTTGTGTCTCCTTATCTCTTCCCAGCAGGGCTGCAGCCCCAGGAGCAGGCGGCCCTCAGCCCCTGCCAGAGCAGCATTTCGGAAACAGGCCCAGTGGACACGGTTTTTATTGTTGCTGTGATTATTATTGTCTTCTTGTTGACTTGCTCTCTGCTTTGAAGGAATGCAACCACCCCCAAGAGCAAATGTCAGAGGAGAAGCTGCGTTTGTGTTGCTCCAGCCACTGTTTCCCATTTCTGTTTATCTTTCTGTCTCGGCCTACGAGAGGAAATCTGAGTCTGTGCCAGCTCCCTGTCCTCACCCAGAGCCAGAGCATTGTTTTGCACTGCTGGGGCATCCCTACAAGCACCACATGCTCCCTCTGTATTTTCTGATGACCTGTGGAGCCCTCCAGGAGCTGAAGGACACATGGTTATTTTTAAAAAAGCCTTAAATTTGAGGCCGAAATTTTAAATTGCTAAAATTAGATGCCAAGGACTCCCACAGCCCTGAGTGCAAGAACCCCAGATCTCTCTCAGGGACAGAGTTCTCTCCCTGGGCTGTTTTTTGGCTCAGATAAAGTTAATTTTCAAAGAAAACATCTGTGGGGATGGGGTCACATTGCAGCCATCCCCTCCTGCCCTGGGAGAACACTGCAAATCCTGGGACACACGAGGTAGAGGCTCCCAGGTGTATTTTGAGGGTTTAGAATCTTTTCCTGCAGGTTGATGGTTATGGTTCTTGTAGGAAAATGCAGGATCTGGATGCAAGAAGAGGATGCAGCTCCCAGGGACATTCCCCCAGGAAAGCTTTATGGCCTCTGCTCCTTTTGGGTCTGCTCTGCCCAGGAATTGAGCAAGGCAGCTTCACATGAACGCAGCCAGAGTGGGAATCTGCTGGAAATGGCCCTTTCAGGTTGGAATGAAGAAGATCAGGACACAGATCACAGGTGGCAGTTCTCAAAAAGAGCTGTGAGCCCCAAAACACATCCCTGTTCCCTGTTCCCACTCCCTTTGGGCCTGCTCTTCCCAGGAACTGATGCAAGGCAGCTTCACAAGAACCCACCCAGAGTGGGAATTTGCTGGAAAAGCCCCTTTCAGGTTGAAATGAAGAAGTTCAGGACACAGATCACAGGTGACAGTGTCAAAAAGAGCTGTGAGCCCCAAAACACATCCCTGTTCCCACTTAGTGCATGGCATTCCTCTCCTTTCCCTGTGAGATTCCCACATGCAGTTCTTTTCCTATTGCAATATCAAACTGCATCTTAAAAGCACATGAGGCCTTTGTGGCCTTCTTGGCAACTGCCTCCATCATCTGACTGTGGTGCCAGGAAAGAGTTTTGTCTGAAATTCCCTTTTTTTTCCTAATGGTCCCACTGACTTTGGACCTTCCCAATATGAGTATGGGCCATTGACCATGTGGAGTCTGTTCCTAAATGGAAAAACTTCAATTTAGGGGTTGAGGTACCCCCATCAAAGGGAACACTTTGGAAGTGGACTTACCCCAGTTCATAGGACAGTGAGATCCTCCCTCACCACCACAAACCTGAGCAGGCTCAGGCTTTTTTTTGGCATGCCAAGGTGATGCCATAAGTGTATCTGGCCTAAGTTCCCAGCTTATTCCCTGCTCCAGGGAAGCAATGTCCCATATTCTTCTGCTAGCTGTGTTTTTTTTATCCCATTGTAGCTTTAGAACTGAAGGCATCAAAAAGATTTCTGGGGTTTATGAGGCAGCTTTAGGCCTTCTTCCTTTCTCTTTTGTCCTAACAGCCTGGCTTTTCAGTTTGACCTAAAAATCATCCTGATGTCTCACTGGATGGCTTCAGAAGTGCCCATTTTTGTGCCAGAAAGAGAGATTTTTGATCAGGTATTAAAGAGCTCTCATTGTTTAGGCTCTGGAAGCAGCAGGTACCTGGTGTGGAGTAAGAGCAGAAGCAGAGTCCCTAAAGCTGCTGGTGTCTGCCTCACTCCCTTCTGGACACATCCCTCAAACCTCCACCTCCAAAAATGAAATTCCAAAAGATACAATCTTATCAAAGGACAGGGAATGCAGCCTAGCCCTTCTGATTCCCCAGAGAATTCCAAATGGCATGGAAACAAATAGAGGCAGAGATTACATTTCAGAAATCTCCACTGAGCCATTTGAAAGGCAGTGCATGTAGGGCTGCACATTCCAGACTCTCAAGCATTGCAAGCTCCAGGGATGCTCAAAATCCTTCATTTTGCCAACATTTATAAGGCATATCTTGAGGCCATTGATCACTCCCAAAAGCCAAAGTTATCAACTTCTCTTATCTGCTCCTTGTCTTTATCCAGCTGGAAAGCACTGTGTGCTCATTTAACCATCCTTCAGGCACGGTCTGGTTATTCATCACCTCTTAAAAAGGGGGATTCAGTGCCTTGGCCACAGTGTAAGCACTTAAAAGAGCAGGGATGGATCTCTGCATCTCCAAACAGCATCCCCCGATCCCAGCTCCACCATCCAACACACAGGGGAGCAAAAAAAAAACCAACCCAAAACTCAAGTCCTAAGGGGCCTCCTCTGAGTGAATCCCTAAAATAATCTTCTCCCAGCTGAAGCAGGCAGGATTCAAGCACAGGGAACTGCTCCCTGCTGCCAGGAAGGAGGAGCAGGAGTGACTGTTTTAGGTAAATAATTAGATGGACAGACAGATGGAGACAGATAGTTATTTATATTTTTACACACATGTTTATGTTGGGTTGGATGCACTGAGAGAATTCTCCAAGCAGGTTTCTGCCCCACAGCTTCTTTGACCTCTTACTCTTTTGTTTCCCCCTCTCTGAGTGAATAATCTCCCTCATGGAACCTTATCAAGTGATGTTTGACAGTCTGGGAACTCGATTGCATCCAGGAGCTTTCTGTCCTGCACCATAGCAGCAATATCTCCCAAAAACTCCTACTAAAGCCAGGCCCACTCCTCATAAATCACAGGCACACATTGGCTGTCTCTTAATCAATCTTCCCCAGGTGTTCCCTCACTCAACCTCACCACCAGCATCTTGAGGCTTTTCCTGGAAATTCTATTATTTTTTTTTTCCTAAAGCATGCTCAGGGCTTTTGGGTTTTCTCTTTTCTCCCTGGTAATGTCCTGCTATCAATCTGCTTTTTGCAGAAGGGTCCATAGATACCTTCTATGAATGTCTGATGAGTTAGAAACTCCCCTCAAAAAGATAATGTTGGCATCTCTACCTCTGTTTGGATGCCCACCAATCAAGCAGATTAAAAAATATTTTATAGACACCTTAAAATACTTTATATAAATGTATAAAGTCAGCTCACTTCACTTCTTTTCCCTGTCTCACAACATCTCCAGGAGCACGTCCCTGGTACCCAGAGAAAGCTTTTCTTCTTGAAATAGTTTTTATTCTCCAGGAAGAAAAAGTGATTTTTCAACAGAATGATAATTTTTTACCTTAAATTACCTGGTCTATTTGAAGACAGTTGATAAATCAATAAAGAAGTAAAACACTTCTCTGCATTGAATCATCTTGTCATGAAAAAGATTAATTTTGTCATAGCTTCATTTCTGGACAATTTTTTTTTTTTTTGGCTTTTAAGTGTCTCATGAAAAACACACTGTTTGTAACACGCCTGCTCCATTTCACCTTGCAAAAAATCATTGTAAAAAAATCAATGAAAGCATTTTTAATTTCTATTTTAGGGAAGAGCTCAGGCTTAGCAGCAGCCTGACAAAGCCATGCAGGGCTGGCTGAGGTCCAGCTGAGGGGACGGGCAGTGAAGGTCGTGGATGCCTGGAACACTTCCCAGAGACATCCCCCAAAATTCCCTGAGCTTCTCTGCCTAAACACACAAGGTGATACCAAAAAAACTATTCCTGAGAGAGCTTTGGTAGTGTTCTGATGGTTTTCTCTTTGAGTTAGGTCTTCTGAGCTTTTAGAGAACCTATTACACCCGAGATAGCTTAGCTACTTCAAATGGCATAAAATCAGCAGGATGGCTCCTGAGGTACTGTTGGAAACAGAAAAGTTTTTAATAAAAGGCAAAATAACAAAGCTCTTACAGAGAAAAACCAAGCCAGGGGCAAGATGTTTTTGCTCCTGCTAAAACACTCCACAAAAGCAATTATTTCCTTTGTTCTCTTCTTTTTCTAGTAAATTACCTAGGTGGGACCTTTTAGCCTCTGTCCAATGAAGTAGCCCTAAGTTTAAAGTGAAGTCCCAAAAGTCCTATGAGGTGTCTTTTTACCAAATTGAAGAGAGAAACTTCTAAGCTTTTGCCTTTTTAAGAAGACAACAAATAATTTAGTCACTCCATCAACAAGGAGCACATTCCTACAGTCTTCCACAAAACCAGGTCAAGATATGATCCAGGGATGCTCCTTGTCCACCCTCCCTGGCTTTTTCCTGTCTCCAGCCCCCTCACAGCACTGGGACATCCCTGTGCCAGCACCTGAGCTGTCCCAGCCAGGGTCACAGAGCGCCCTGGGCACAGAGGCCACTTCCCAGTGACATTTGCAGTGCTTGAGCACAGCCAGGGACCTTCTCCAGGGCTGCACGTGGTCCCCAGGCAGAGCCAGGAGCTTCCCAAATTGCTGTACTGAGCGGGGATCAGCCAGGCCCTCCCCAGCCGTGTAAAACACAAGAAGTGACACAAATCAGGGGGAAAGGCCCTTTTTTGTGTGTTGTATCTATTGAACATCAAATGTTTAGGTCAAAAGCTGGAAAATTTGAACCAAAAGCTGGTGTTTCTCAGCTTGACTGTTTTGTTTTCTGGTGGATAATAAACCCTGCTGTGCACAAAGTCACATCCCACTCCCCTTCTCTCACATGAGACCCCCGCTCTGAACCATCCCTGGAGCTGCCTGAAACCCCAAAAATCTGAGCCTGTTTAGGATGTTTGAACAAAGAGGATTTCCTAGAGGAAAAAAAACCCCTATAAATCCTATTTCTAAGCAGCTTTAATAGAGCCCAGCTCCTCTGCAACTGAGCCTGTTGTGTCTGAAGTATCAGGCACTTGAGATAGCCCAGGGAAGTCGTGGTCCCTGCCCTTTTTATATCTATTGCCTAGTTCTGGAAAGCATCCTGTGAGGAGCCACTTGGAGTTTAATAGGATGAATCATTGTTAAAACCAGCATGTGCTTCGAAATGTTTACATGAGGGGGCCTGAAGTGGAGATACCACAAGGAGAAAAAAAATAAATTCAGCTGAAAGCTGCGGGCAGAGCTGAAAGACACTCATGGGGAAGGTTTCAGATCTGCTGGTTCCTTGTTTGAAATCCAAGTGTCACTTCAAGTAGAGAATTGCTAAACCCAGCATTTGGGGGATCTCCAGAAGTTCCCCTGGCGATAAATGACCCCAGGAGCAGCAGTGCCTGATGCAGAGGGAGCTAATTCAGAGGGATCGACATCTCCTGGCTCTGAGAGCCACAGGATTATTCACCTGGTGGGAATGGCTCAGGAAGGAGACAAACCTGCAATGTGAAGCCCCCAGAAATCACTGAAAAGCAGCAAAGAGCAGAAAAAGCAGCCAGGCAGTGCCTCCCCCCTGAAGAGCATCCAAAGCACAGCTATAACACAAATCTCACTCCAGCGAGTGATATTTTCCTCTGCCACCTGCCTTTAGGAGAATTTCCCATCATCCCCCTGTCATTAATCCACGTTTTTCTTGCTTTATCTTCCACTCAAGGCATCACACTGGGCATCTAAGATCAATTCTAGCCTCGGGCCAAAGTTTAGGAAGCGTTTTGAGGCTATTTCTTGCAGCCACACGTGTTATTTTTAAACACCACGTGCAGCCAGGGCACTGCCAGATAGGCTGGGTATGTTTGAGGGCACGGTAAAAAAAAGCTCCTGAGGGTTGGGGGTGAGATTCCCACCAACTCCAGCAGCTTTGAGATCAAATCCTCCAGGAGATAAACCTTAGGCCCCTTGCAGACTGCTCTGGGATCTGGGAGCTTTGCCCTTGGCTTTGAGACTTTGAACCAGGGCCAAGCGATTGCAGCTCCTGGTTTAGGGGAAAAGGAAACAGAAAGGAACTACAGGCTTAAAGGATTAGAAGGAAGAGCTAAAAATAAAGAACCAGCAATGCCAGACCCCCAAATTTACTGCTTTCCTGCAAAGAGGATGGGTTTTCCTGTTGTTTTAGTGAGGGGAATCAGCTTTCTGCGTGACTTGGAAGAGCAGGACACCGAGGGAAGGCTGAGTGCTGTTACTCTCCAGGAGCACAGTTGTTCCTGTTGTTCTTCCTCCTTCCTGGAACTCATCCTCTGGCTGAACATGAAGAGCAAATGGGTCTTGGGGAGCACTTCTCAGCTACTTCAGCTGATTTTAGTGAAGGGTTGCAGCCAAAAGATGGCACAGTTAAAAATATTGGGCATTTCTGCTGGGGGAATATCCCTGCCTTGACTTTTCCTGCCATGCTGTCCATCTCCTCCTGCCTTTTCCTTCAGCCCTACATTGTCCTTCCAAGCTGGTTGATCCTGTCTTGGGGTCTGGATGACCTTTTTGGAGTCTTCCAGATCCTATCTCCCACCCAGTCCTTTTCCAGGGACCACAGCTCAAGGAGAACAGGAGCAGGTGCCACTGGAACAGGCAATTGAGGGAATTTTCTGGGAATGAAAGGAAAAGTTTAAGTGTGGCTCTCTGCTGCTCTGAGCAGACAGTTGGCTCTTGAGAGGAAGCCCAACACTCAGCCCTAAAAACTCTACACACACAGATATGTTACATATTTATCCGAGGCAGAAATTGGCCAGGAAATGGCTATAAAACACACATTTTGAATAAAAGGGGGGAGATTTATGGCTCTTTTGTGAATCTGAGTCATATCTTTCTGCATCCCCCAGGCAGGAATACTCTAATCACTAACATACCCCAAACATGGACGCACAGTGGGCCGGGAATTGCTTCCTTCTGGCCACAGCTCCAGCTAAAGACGTGATAGGGATTGAGCTACTTTATCTGACAGTTGGTAAATGAATTGCCAATTCATTCTGAGCTCGGAGGGGGAGTTTTTCCCCTTGAAAAAAAAGGGTCCTTTTATATATGTCTTTGATCAGGCAGGGCCTTGACAAATTATTTTCCAAGGAATTTCTTGAGCCCTAATGCCATGAGAAGGAGAAGGGGGGGGGGGGGGGGGGGGGGAAAAAAAAAAAGTATTTGCTCTCAAAGAGAAGCTTTTATGTCTCCAAAAATCACAGCGATGTAAGGGATTTTCTGCCATTTCCCCTCATCCCCTTGGCTTCAAGGGAGGCAGGCAGGTAGCCTGAGGATTTTTCCATGCCATGGGAAGCCAGGGGGTGGATGGGGAGGAAGCAGTGCCAGCTCTCCCAGGCTGATCCCTCCCCGGTGAGGGGGAGCTCGGTGAGCTCCGGCACAGACTGAACGTAAAGGTCACGGCCATCAGTGACACTGAGAAAGAGCCCCTTCAGCACCAGCACGAGCCACGGGAGCAGGGGACAGCTCAGGGTCGTGGCACCACTGAGCTGCTCCTTGCCACGAGTGCTTTGGAAAGGTTGGGAATCAAGGGAGCATCTCCCTGCCAGGGTCACTCCAAAGTGTGAGGAGAGAGCAGCGTTTGCTTGTCTTTTACTGCAGTCTGGGGGGGTTTTCCTGGCTTTGCCATTTTATTCCCTTTATCCTACCATTTAATCCCTCTCCTCCAGGCAAGGATCATGTCCTTGATGGGATCCCAAGTGAGTTGCACAAGCCAGGTCTGGACAATGGCTGTGCTTTCTGTTATCCCTAATGTACAAATCACTTATTCCCCTGCTATCCCACTCTTCTGTCCTGAAGGAGAACAGATCCCCACAGCACAGCATTCAATTAATACATTTCTGCTACACTGAACTTCATCAGAACGGATTAAGCAAAAAAATAAATTAAAAAAACCCCACAGGACTTTTTTCTCCAACCTAACTCTGCATGAGCCCATCTATCTAAAAGAATATTCCTGCTGGAATTCCCAGTACCAGCCCCACTGTGGACAAGACTGATGGATAAAATCTTCTGGTTAAGGAATAATTGGTGCAGAGAGTTAGGAGTAGCTAAATTTCCTCAAGAAATGGGCCACAGCAATTGTCTTTTGGGACTTTCACGAGCAAAACTCAACCACCTCCAACAAAAACCCAGAAGAATTCCAGGTTGAATGTTGAGGGTCCTCAGTGAAATGCCATTGAGCTTGGAGAGTTTCTCCAGCCAATCCATTCTTTATATAGTGCCCATCCAACTTTTCCTGGCTCCCAAACTCTCCAGATGAAGCCCTAATTTAGGTTATATTTAGCTACTGTCCCATCCCAGCCTGCTGCAGCTCTCAGGCAGAGTTACCTGTCCTGGAATTCTCCTGGAATTCTGTCCTCCTGGAAAGAGCAGGAGCAGGATTCAGCTAATGATCCAAGGGAGTTCTGCCCATCAATAACTGATCAAGTTGTTAAAAAAACCCTAAAAGCTGCCAGGACCAGGTGAGAAAGGACAACTCACTTTCCTGTACTTTATTAACAGCTCTGTCTGTTGAACAAAAATCCAAGCAAACCAACCTTAAAAATAATCCCACATCAGGCTTAGGAATGCCCTGGGATGGTGATAATACTGCTCAGACCCAGAACTCCATTCCTTATGGGTAAAAACCTTCAAGTAAAGGCACAGACTGAACCCCAGTGTCTGGAAGACAGTGGGGAAATACTTGAAATATTTTGTTGTTATTTAAATTATATATTATATTATNNNNATATTTAATATATTGTGTATGTTTTATTATTATTAAATAATGATAAAATATATAATAGCTGTATTATAACACATCTAAGAATGAGTTGACCCTTTTTGCTCCCTGACTTCCCCATGTTTTATTCCTTCTTTGAATACTCTTTACAGCTGAGCAACAAGTTGGGATGCTGGGGTGGCCAGCAGCAATAATTTATGCCAAAAACTAAGCAGCTCTGATGCTTCCTCTTCTAGGTGATGCTTTACATAAAAAACAACTTATTGTTTCAGGTGAGTGGGTTAAAAATGGAGGGAAAAGTACAACTGCTCCTTTGTAAGTGAAGCAATGATGTCATGCAAGCCTAAAAGCAGGGGTTTGGTGCAGGCTAAACACACCCAAAAAGCTCAGATACCCACAGGGGCCCAACAGTGGTATTTACTCTCCTTTGCCAAGTGTTTTTGGAGGCTCTGAAGGTCACCCAGCAGTGCAAGGTTGCCTCAACCTGGAGCTACGAGGTGGTGCTGCCTCTCTGCTTTGCTATACAACCCCAACGAGGACACCTGGAAATGTCCCAAACCAGAGTTTTATTCTTTGCTCCTCACGTAGGCAAGGGCTGCAGCCAGTGCCAGCCTGGGTTTGTCATCATCACCTCGACTGGCACCACCCCAGTATCAATACTGGTGCCTGTCTCTCACCCAGGCTGTGTCTGTGCACAGCCCCTCTCTCTCCTGACCCCCTGAGCAGCTCCAGACTGTCCCAGCAGCACAGATCCACATCCCATAGCCACAGGATCCTCTGCCTTCAATTAAAAGCTCTCCAAGTCTGGATTTACCTCTCCTTCCCTGCCCAGGCAGCACCAAGCTCAGGCAGGGGAGCCAACTCTCCTGGCCCAGCCCCAAATTCATCATTCTACTCATCTTTGCAACCAGACTTCAGCTGGGCTTGCCTTCTCCACACAAAAGCCATCCTGGGTGTTTGTGGGCCCCTTCTTCCCTAATTAAAAGCTCTGATGAAGAAGCTGCAGCCAGACATCTCAGGTGTGCAGGGACCCAGAGATGGGAAATGCTGGGGCACTCCCCAGTCTGAGTTTCTGATGAACATCAGGACCTGAAACTGCCTTTAACAGAGATCTCCAAGTGCACCTGATGAGGTAAGGGCTGGGTAACAGAAAACAGAGTGGGTGGAAAGTTGGCTGGGCCATCAGATGCCACGGGGATCTGTAGCAGCCAAAATTCCAGGTGGTGGTTGGCTACAAGCAGCATCCCTCAGCCATCAGTACTGGCACCAATGATTCAGAATAACTTCATTTATTAACGACTGGGATGGTGGGACAGGACACCCAGTTCAGGGAGCAACACACTGGAAGGCAGAGCTGCTGCTCAGATGGATCCCAAAAACTGGAGAAGTCTCCAAAGTTGAAAGGCAAAGCCCTACCTCCGGCACAGCCAATCCCATAATCCAGCTCAGGCTGGGGCTGGGAAGGAGCTCTGGAGGACCAGTGGAGCAGGAGCCAACCATGGAGCAAAGATCAGCTGCACCCTGAGCTGGAGGAGCACCAAGCCAGGCAGGAGCGGGATTTTAAAGAAGGTGTTGGAATTCCACACACCAAGAGCAGGGAAGGTGGAACTGGGATTCCATCTCACGGCTTTTTCAGGAGAATGGGAGGAGCCAGGGGCAGCAAAGAAATTCCTGATTCACAGCAGTGCAGGTCTGAGGAAGAGCTGAAGGGAAATAGTGATGCTTTTAGGGTCGGTGACAGGGATATCACCACAGCACAGAGCACCACGGGGACACAGGCACACATTGGCAGAGGCATTCTCCACATGGCACCTCCCACAAAACACAGGGGCAGCAGCAGATTATTACAATAATATAACAAGAATATATAACATTATTATACACATATATATATAACATATATAACACATATATAACATAATATATAATATATATATAACAAATATATAACAATAATAACAATTAATAATAATAATTAATTATTAATTAAAATGTTACAACAATTTAAATAAATATGAAAGTTGTAAAATAGCTNTATTAATATTAATATTAATATTAATATTAATAATTTGGTTTGACCTTACACAACAAAACCACATTTATGGATCCAGGTACCCCCAGGCCCTCAGTCCCTTGTTGTTGAAGGGCTCACTGTGCACTGCTGCAGGTGTTTGCCTCTTCCTCCCTCCCAGCTTAGAGCTGCACTTTCTGTTCATAATTCAAGGAACATTTTTTGCCCCGAGGCAGATTACAGCCCATTTCCTCAGGCTCTAGTGGGAGCAAACACCCCTGAGTGAGAGCAGTGCCCAGGTGACATCCACAGTGCCCAATTCCCATATTCTCACCACATCTTTTTTTTTCCTTTTACTCACTTGTGCTCCAATGTGCTCCCAACAGAACCTCTACAAGGAACTGATGCAAAATCTCCTCAAAACCTCACCTTGCTCTTCTCCCTGCCTTTAACCTGTGCTGGGAGGGCTCATCCAGGTGCAAATGGGGCTGGTGGGACACCTTGGGATTGTCTCCAAGGCAGCCAGGAGCTTTTCCCAGGTGTTCCCAGGAGAAGTTTGAGCCAGGACGTTCAAACCAGACCTCCTGATTGACTGTGGAAGCTGCTGTGCTTTTATTTCTTGCCTTTATTTGTCTCAGGAACACTTTTAAATCCATTTTTCTGTAGTTGAGTCCTTACAAGTGCAAGGCAAAATCTCCAAACCCCACAGCCAGAACCAGGCACTGAGTCTGAAGGATTTGTTTCAACAAAAAAAAAAGGAAGTAGGAGATGTTGGAGCCCCTGGGTGTGATGGGTTCAAGTGAAACTCGTCCCTCTGAAATGACTTCAGCTTGGAAAATTTCCTGGGAAATTTTGAAGGAGTAAAATCTGAATGTGAACAAAGTATCCCTCCTCTTTGGGGGTGGGAATTTTTTTCAGACCACTCTCTGAACATTTGCCATTCACTTCAACTTTGTCATTTTTATTACTCAGAAATAACGCAGCAAAGGCATTGACTTTAACAGAGAAAAATAATTTTAAAAAGCAAACAAATTTTTTAAAAACCCAAAATTAAATATTTTTGGACCCATGATGAGTTCCAGCCCCACCTCCCCAAGTCAGTATTCTCTCCAGTAAAATTTCCATCTTTACAGTATGTTCTAAAATCAAGCAAAAAATCAAAAACAGGGCAGTGGGGGCAAGACTCAGAATCCTTTGAGAACCTCATATATTCAGTGGTCTCCAGGAGCTGGAAATTTTAAGAGAAAAAACTAAACCACACTTTTGCAAATCACATGAGACCCATCATAAAATTGTCAGAGTTGGCAGCACTGTAAAATCTATGATATTGTGGCTGGATTTATGGACAAGAATCCTGAGGCTTTGGGATATTTTTTTGCCTCAGCCCTTGAGGCACAACAGCAATTTTTGGGAGGCTGGCGCTGCCGTGGGAGCAGCCTGAGCAGCAGAGGGGTGACTTTGCCCCTTCCAAGCATCCCTGCCTGTAGGAAAAGCTCCACCAGCACAGGTTTGGGGGCTGCTGGTGGGAAAAAGTCATCTCCAAACCCACCCAGCATCGTGGCTGGTGAAACCTGAAATGTGGAGTGATTGATAGGGGCAGACAAAGAGCTCTCTGTGCCTCTCAGGGCATCAAAATCCTCCCCAGGTACCCAGCAGGGAGTGTTTGAGCCCAGGGAGGCAGCTGGAAAAACAGCATTGTGACCACAGCCTGCAGTTGCTGCTCACTCTTTCAAAGGTGTTCTCAGCACAGCTTGGGTTTCATGCTCCAAGGAATTGCCCAGCCTGCCCTTGTTTATTCTGCTTCATCCCTAAAGCCTATTTGCCTTCTTCCTGGTGATGTTCCACGTCTCCTTTCCTCACTAAATTCCCTGCTCATGGGGAGGATGGGCCCCCACTGCCTTCTCCCCCCACCTCAGCAGCTCTCCTCCTCCTCTGGAGCTCCCTTTGGAGCCCAGCTCCCTCCTCACCCCGGGGCACAGCTCTCCTGGACTCTGGTTCCATCATCCCTGTCCCCAGGCCTGGGGCAGGAGCAGCCCAGCCCAGCCCAGCCCACCCCCAACACCCTCAGTGGGGTTTAGGGAAAACCACCAGAGGATTGTTTAGGGATGGTCTTCCTCACATTTCAAGGCTTCTTATTAAAGAATCATGGAATGGTTTGTGTTGGAAGGGACCTTAAACCCCATCCAGTGCCACCCCTGCCATGGGCAGGGACACCTTCCACTATCCCAGGCTGCTCCAAGCCCTGTCCAACCTGGCCTTGGACACTGCCAGGGATGCAGGGGCAGCCACAGCTGCTCTGGGCACCCTGTGCCAGGGCCTGCCCACCCTCACAGAGAAGAATTACCAGTTTAGTTCTAAATAGGGTGAATTTTGCAACCTCTTTTGTCCAATTCCTTCACTGACAAATGCAATTTTCCCCCTAATTTTGCTGTTTATTGTTATCATCAGCATTATTATTCTTGGTTAAGAAATAAATCTATAAGAAAAGAAATCAAAGAAATCACATCAGGCTCTTTGGAACATAAAATGACAATCAGAGGGAGAGGACAACCTCCTTCTTGACAGCTCCTGGCGTTGTTTTGGACCACGTGGGGAAAAGTAGAAGCTTGAGGTAGAACAGGCACATCCTGATCCAGGCTGGGATCACCTTTTCCCTTCACATCCTGACTCCTCCCAGTCCTACCTATGGAAATGGAATTGCCATATGGAAATGCCACACTGACAAACTCCAAAAGAGGAGGAAAAGGCTGTATTGGATCCTCCCCCCACCTCTTCTTTGCCTTGATCCAGATTTTACTGCTGTGACAAGTGATGATTCTGCCACTGCTCCTCATACCAATGTGGCTCCACAAGGCTGTATCCTCAGGGATGTGCCTGCTTTTCCAACCCCAAAACCCATCACAGAATCTCAGCATAACCCCAAAGAGCCAAAAGCCAAACCTGAGGAGCTCTGAGGAAATGAGTAGAGTTGGAAGCTTGAGGCTTTCCTCACAATGCTTAAGAAGTAATTTTCCATGGGAGTTTAGTTGTCCTTAATCCTCTTTGAGATGCCTGGCAGGCATTTCTGGGGAGACCTCTTTACTTACAGGGTAACCACTGCCCCTCTAATGACATGGGAGTCACTCAGTGGGGATTAGATGATTACATGATCAGCAGAGGGACAAAGAAGCTGGGAAAGCACAGCGTAGATGACAGCTAAATACAGTGTAATTGTTGTGCTCCTTAACTCAAAATGCTATTTACTCATCAATCTTGGAGCACTGTATGTTCTGTGTGATTTAATGCAATGTTTGGGTGATTCCCTGGGGGTGGCTCCATGGAGACAAAAAAGCTTTGCAAGAACTGAGGTCCCAGCCCTGCCCCACATGTGGTGCCTGCATCTCCTTCTGCCCACAAATGTTGTTGATACCCAGAGCGAGCTCCAGCATCACATTTTGGCTGTGTCTAACCCAGCAATCCCAAAATGTTTTGCAAACATGAGACAGTTAAAGCAGACATCCGAAAGAAGAAAGTTTTATTGGAGGCAGTGCTGGGAGAGGCCCAGAAGACCCCGTGGCCCACATCCCTGGGACAGCAAGGTGGGAATGTCTCTGAGGAGTGGCCCTACTGATCCTGTGTGGGAAATGCGAGCACAGGGAGCTCCCAAGGCCTCAAGCACACAAGCTCAGAGATAGAGATGGATACAGTGTTTGACCTAAGGCCTTGGAGAAGGCTTGAAGGTTTAGAATAGACCTGTGAAACAGACACGAATTAAGAATACAGATTTGTAGTTTAAGCAGAAATATGTTTTAAGCAAGTAGATATAGGCCTCATATAAGTGAACAAATATGCTAAGCAAGATAGAATACAGTTAAAGTTTAGCAACAGAACTTGTTATAGAGTTGATAAAAAGTAGAAGATACAGCAATAATTTCTGTAGAGTTCTATGACTGGATAGAAAAAGACACATTGTGGTAGATTGTGTAAAACATAACAATTAGCAATTGGTTATGAAGGTGCTAACGAGCTTTGTGGAAGTAGCTGATTTGATAAGAACTTTATAAAAGACATTGTAATTAGAATTATAATGGCTTCTGATGCAAAGCTTCTAATGTGATGGCTTCTAAAGTGATGGTTTTGGGTGTAACAACCTTACAGTCTCACCCTTCCGTGAGACTAACTTTGCAATAAATCATCTTTTAGATGCCTGTTCCTCTGACCCCATCTTTCTGTATCCCAAACAATCCTGCTGCTGTTCTGTGCCTTTGCAGGGTGTCCCTCGGTGTCCCTGCCACGTGGGACAGCCTGGGGACACCTCCTCAGCTCCTTCCCAGGACCTGGCCATGCTCTTCCTGGCCCAGGCTGGAGACACCTCCTGGGCTCCTTCCATGCTCTTCCTGAGGTGATCCTGGCCCAGGCTGGGGACATCCCCTGGGCTCCTTCCATGCTCTTCCTGAGGTGATCCTGGCCCAGGTTGGGGACATCCCCTGGGCTCCTTCCATGCTCTTCCTGAGGTGATCCTGGCCCAGGTTGGGGACATCCCCTGGGCTCCTTCCATGCTCTTCCTGAGGTGATCCTGGCCCAGGTTGGGGACATCCCCTGGGCTCCTTCCATGCTCTTCCTGAGGTGATCCTGGCCCAGGTTGGGGACATCCCCTGGGCTCCTTCCATGCTCTTCCTGAGGTGATCCTGGCCCAGGTTGGGGACATCCCCTGGGCTCCTTCCATGCTCTTCCTGAGGTGATCCTGGCCCAGGTTGGGGACATCCCCTGGGCTCCTTCCATGCTCTTCCTGAGGTGATCCTGGCCCAGGTTGGGGACATCCCCTGGGCTCCTTCCATGCTCTTCCTGAGGTGATCCTGGCCCAGGTTGGGGACATCCCCTGGGCTCCTTCCATGCTCTTCCTGAGGTGATCCTGGCCCAGGCTGGGGACATCCCCTGGGCTCCTTCCATGCTCTTCCTGAGGTGATCCTGGCCCAGGTTGGGGACACCTCCTCAGCTCCTTCCATGCTCTTCCTGCAGAGATTCTGGCCCAGGTTGGGGACACCTCCTTGGCTCCTTCCATGCTCTTCCAGAGGTGATCCTGGCTCTGCAGCTGCACAGAGCCAACCTTTCTGCTGGGCTTCCCAACTGCAATCTCTTCCTTGCTCTGGAGCTGATTTTCCCAGCTGGTTTCCAGTTCCCAAACATCTCCTCTCCTTCACTGAGGCTGGGACACAACCCCACAGCTCCCCTGGGCCAAACACCTCCCGCCAACCTCATTTCTCTGGGAACAGGGTGGAAGTTCCACCTCACTGGGCATTCCCAATGGCACCCCAGCACCCACCAAGGTCACTTTGAAATCTGCCTTGATGGGAGGGTGACCCCAGGAGAGCACGGCCCTGGGGGACCCAGGCAGCTGTGGAGCAGATAAGGCCACAGCCCCAAACTCAGCTCAAGCTCAGCCCATCCCCACCTTCCCCCTGTCATGTTGCACTTCCTCTGCTACATCAGAAATCAATAAAAATTCAATTATAGGCATCAAGAAGA
>WBNO01015992.1:193150-232654 GCA_013400575.1 Peucedramus taeniatus
CAGGTAAACCCGCCCCAAATCCAAAAATACATTAAAAATAGTTGGGCACTCCCTTGCCATTGAGAGTGTGTGGTATTTATTAGCCATAAATTGGCACACAAAAATGGGAGAGCACAGCTAGGTAGGGATTATTTTTTTCTCCTTAGCTCCATGGCTTTGGATACTCGTCTATATTTCCTCCCACATCAGAATTCCCACACATTCCCACCCACATTCCCAGAGGCTGACACGCAGGTATACCTCTTTAGTTAATTAGAATTACTTTTAATTAAAAATATATGTAAATTATATAGAGTGTGCACAGCTTGGAGAGGAAAAAAAAAAAAAGAAGAAAAGAAAGCAAACTTCCATTCCAATAAAAATTTGAACCTCTTGCAATCAGCTGCTTTTGTGACATCCTTGGAGTTATTGGAACTCCCACGTATAAATAAATAGGACCAGGAAATTTTACACCTGAAATGTTCTGCAGTAGACATTTTTCCTTGCACAAATTTGCTTTTCCTTCTCTTTTTGCCTCCACCACTCCAGCCTCTCATGATCACTTTCTGCCCCTTTTAAACACATTTATTTAATATCTCACTTCACACACCCAGACTGATATCCCTTTTATCCCTTTTTTTTTTTTTTTCCTTTTTCTTTTGGAGAGGAAGCAAAGGAACACAGGAGAAAATGAAAGCCTGGGATTGCAAACAAGTGTCATCATCATTTTGGTGAGCGAACGTTTTCCTCTCAGTGTCTGCATCCTCTCCCCCCTCTCCCCCCGTGGCAGCTGGCTCAGAGCCTGGCTTTCCACACGCTGCTAAAAATCCAGCAGGGCTCAAGCTGGGGATGTTTGCAAGCTTGGAAATAACCCCATGCTTCCGTCAGAGACGGCTGAGGGACCAGGAAAGACCAGGAGATGGGAAGGGAAGAGGAGTGAGAGAATTACAAGTGGGAAAGGAGATGAGGGGATGGTTTATGGAATGATTCCTGGAGAGAATTTTGGGGAATCTGTAAGGAAACACAGCTCCCTGTGGGAGTAATTTCACCCTTGGTACAGTGCCTGGGTGAGGTAGGTACTGGATTTATTTGGGGGTTCTCAGTACCTCCTTCTGTTGAAAAGTAAAGATAACACTAACTAAAAAAAAAGAAACACCACTCCAAAATCCACCCTTGGTAAAAAGGGCTGGTGTCTTTTTCTTTTTCTTTTTTTTTTTCTGAGAAAATGGAAAGAAAAAAAATATATATTATTATTTATTATATAACATTGTCAACATCAACACCACCAAAAAAAAAAAACAATAACATCCTAATTGTTCTCGTTCAAGCATTCTGACCGTGGTGAGAAAGGCAGCAGGAGTTTGGTGTCCCTTGGAGAACAAAAAGAGCAGAAGGGCAGGGGAGGGACGAGGGTGGTGGCAGCAACACAAACTGGGTGGGACCGTGGAGGGACAGAAGTGTGCCGGGCTGATGGCTTTTCTTTTGAAACAAAAGAAAACAAAAGGGGGGTCAGGGCAAGTCACACCGAGGCCGATGACTTCCAGCCGTGGTTTCAGTCAGTGTCCGTCCCTCTTGAGTGCTAGCGGTGAACATTCACTTCAAGGAGTCTTGCAAAACGCTTTGTTATCAACAGGGGGATTATTTTCCTTTTCCTTCTCCCGTTTGCTGGGATTTTCCCGTGGCTCTGGCATTCCCTGCTCCCCTGGTTAGCTGTTCTCGCTCCACTCTGGCACCATCCCCACGCCGTGCACCGAGTGGTACTGGTGGGGCGACAGGGTTCGAGGCACGCCGTGGGAATACAGGAATTCCGCCGGCTGGAGGCTGCTGGGGGGGGACTGGATGCCCGTTTGAGGTCCACACTGCCTCACGATGGGCTGGTGAGAGCTTTGGTGCTGGAACATGCTGTGGGTGTCTGCGATTTGGGGCGACGTGTGGTTGGCCACGCTGCCCAGGCGGGGCATGAGCGGCCCCGAGGTGAAGTGGGCAGAGAAATGCTGGTAGGGTAACCTGTCCATGGGCTGCATGGCAGACACTGTGCAACTGCTGTACGAGGGCACGCTGGGCCACGTGTTACAGCTGATGTCCTCCAGGCTGGGCACGGGCTCCGTGGGCGGCGCCGAGCTGGCGTACATGCAGGCCTGGCGCTGCGCCGACTCAGTCCTGTACGACGTGTTCAGTCCCTGCTGCTGCGGGTAACTGGACCTGTAGAAAGGGTCCTCGTCTGCTGGAGAGGTTTCCATGTAGGGCTTCTTGTAGGGATGCTCGGTGGTGGAACATTCCTCATCTGTTGGGAGAGAAAAGCCCTGGTAGCCAACAACGATAATGCGCCCGCAGCTGAACCTCCCTCTCTGCAGTCCTGCTTTTACCGAGGACAATCTGGCACTTCCCTCGGGGTAAATCCCCATCATTTCCCTGGAACTGATCTCAATCTACCCTCAATCTCAATCTACCCCCATCATTTCCTTGGAACTGATCTCAGTCTACCCTCAATCTCAATCTATCCCCATCATTTCCTTGGAACTGATCTATCAAGCCTTGCACTTAGCCCTCTCTGCTGGGATAGGGAAGGGATTAGCTGGAGGCTCTGGGAGGAAAATCAAGATGCTGGAGGGATCCTGAGGTTTATCTTGCTTGGTGATCCCCCCACATGCTCCCCATCTCCTTCCTGCTGTCACTTTTACCTGAGGAATAACATCTGCCTGTGACCTCTGCACCTAGCAGGAGATCCCCACTCACCCCCAGGAGGCTCACAGCTGATGCTGTCAACTCAAATCCTTAACAACAAAACATTTCCATGATAGAATAGAAATTATAAAAAGAGACAAAAAAGGAAGATCACAATAAAAATCCTCCCAAGAGAGCACCAGCGATGGCACGGTTGGGACAATCAGATTTGGAGTTTGACAGCCCCAGCCTTCAGCTGTGCCAAGGCAGCTGGGCACATAAATCCACACAGGGCTGTGGGCACATAAATCCACACAGGGCCGTGTGCTGGAGCCAAGGGGAACAAAGGAGAAAAGTAAATTTCACAGCTAGAAACAACAAGACACATCTTGCAGAGCCCTTTGTTTCCTGCAGCATCCCAGGCCAGCAGAGGGAAGGAGATAAACAATTTAGGTGAACTCTCCAGGGTGAGGCCAAATGAATAAATGAATGTGCACTTATTTATTCATTCACAGGGTCATCAAATGAAATCCAGCTCCGCTGGAATGGATGGCAAAATTCCCAGGGATGAGCACTTCACCAAGAGATTTTAAGGACAGTGTGGCAAGGGAAGGGGAGCTGTTCTGACATAGATTAACTTTGCTGCTGCTGCTTCAAAAACAAGATTTCTGGTGCAGGCAGGAAAACATCACACTTGGTTAGAGCTGTCCTGGCTGCACCCTTTGAACAGGGGTCAGATTTGAAAGAAATTTGGAACAAGTTACCCTTCACAATTTTTCTCCACCAACATGTTTTGAGCTGTAATTTTTTTCACCCCCAAAATACAGCAGGGAAACAAACCCCAAACAGCTGCACGGAAAAGAGGACTGAGAGCATCTGCCCCACAAGAGGCACTGAGGTGTTGCTGCCAGGTTGCTCCAAGGGGAATGCTGATGTCACACCTTCAGGAGGGGCAGGTGGGCAGTGCAGGCATCTTTTGTTTCTTCTAAACACACACATGCATGTAACCCTTATTGCTCTAAACAGCCACGGGGGCTCTCCTGGAAGCTGCACCCTCTCTGCATGTAAAATAACCCCTTGTTCCCACCCAGGGGTCTTCCAAGTCCAGCTAGAACAACTGCTGCTGTTCATCTGGGTCCAACAATCCCACAAAGAGCAGGTACTGAGGGACACTATGGGGACATCTGCACAGTGGCCTTTGGCTCTGTAATAGCATAAATTCAGCTGGAAAGCCACAGTCCCACTTCTTTCTTCCTCACAACATCAAAGCCTGGCTCCTTCACCTCAGCAATGCAGAGCCCTGATAATCAAGCTTCTCCTCTGCCTTCCCTGTAAATTGGGGCGGGAAGCAGGATGAGATAAATGAGCAATTCCATCCCATTTTTAAAACCAGCTGAAACAATGAGCGGGGAGATGCAGGAATGTGTCATCCTCCTTAATCCAACTCAGGGCCAGTTTTTGTAGGAGCAGGGGAAAGGATGGAGTCCCCTGAAAACCAAAAGCTGGAGGACAGGTCTAACCTCTCTCCTGATCCCAGCTCCATGACAGGAGGTACATCTGGAGGAACAGCCTGAGCTGGAGCTTTTATGGACAGTGTAAAAAGTTTGGATTCCTGACCCACCGCTGAGTAATAAGAACACTG
This sequence comes from Peucedramus taeniatus, assembly GCA_013400575.1. Taxonomy (NCBI): domain Eukaryota; kingdom Metazoa; phylum Chordata; class Aves; order Passeriformes; family Fringillidae; genus Peucedramus; species Peucedramus taeniatus. The sequence continues at coordinate 197,436 of WBNO01015992.1, forward strand.
GGGTGGAAAAACAATGTCTTGTAAAATGCAGCATTGTTCTGCTAATAAAGTTTTCAGCATTAAACCGCATCACTCTGCTGGCACCAGAAATCATTGGCTTGGGGTTTGACTGTTTATTTTATTTTGATTTTTTAAAATATACAACACAAACCAGTCAAACTCTGTTTTTCCATGGTGTAAAACTGCCTGACTTACAACCTGAGCTTGCTGATTTTTCCATTTAGCCCAGACATTTCACTGCCTGCCACAGCCCAGCTGGGCAGAGCCACAGTGTCACAGAACCACTTCCAGAATCCATCACAGGTGAAGAGGAAAAAACAAAGCTAACCAGGATTTCAGTGGGGACCCCAAAAGTGCCCTGTCCTTCTGTAAGCTCTCAGGATCACTCTGCTGGTCCCTCTAGAGCCAGGTTTGCTGATGTTTTATGTGGAAAGGGATTTTAAGGTGTGTAAGGACCTTGTTCCCATCTCCAAACATGACCTAGGCACTAATAAAAGATTCCAGCCTGCCCTAACAGGTTCTGTCTGTCCTCCTGCCCCTCTTCCCAGTGATTTTCCCATTTATTGAGCATCAAAGTGCTAGAGAGGGAAAAGAATGATCCATGTGCATCCTGAGGTGGGATGGTGCAGAGCAGAGAGCCTCAGCTGGTGCTGCTTGAGGGATTTACAGCGGTCCAGACTCTCTGGTCTTGTCCCACCACTCCTCACAGAGGAGATCAGAGCACAGAGTAGCTGGAGGGCATCCCCAGGGTGTGTGGAGCAGCTTTAGCGTGGAAAGGGGACATCTTCAATGACAAGAGGAGCACAAGACAAGCAGGTCTCTCATGCAATGCCAAAGGTTGCAGCTTCAATTCATCCTCAGGGGCTCTGGAGCCTGGACAGTGCAGCTCAAGGTCATAACCCTGTCCCTGAAGGTCCTCTTACCTCCTCCTCAATGTAAACAGGACATTGGGGATATCTAACTGCCTGCTCAGGGTTTGATTCCTGGTGTTGGTTCCCTGACAGCAGCTCCTCATCCTTTTCCAGGTGCCACTGAGCCCTCGGAGGAGTTGTTGGCTTTCCTGGGAGATCATCCCCCCTCTGTTGCTGCTATTCTTGGAAGCCAAGGGTGGTGATCAGCTCTAGGGGGCAGCCCCTCGATGCACAAGGTTTGCTGCACAAACCTCAACCACAGTGAGGTGCTGCCAAGCAGGGGGAGCTGCCAGCGCCAAGGAGAAGCTGCTCTGAAGTGACTCCAAGGAAAACGGAGCCTGAAGAATGGGGTGGAAACTGGCTCCCTCGCAAGGAATTTGATGATCTATCTAATGAAGGAGCTTGAGCGAGAGCATGAGCGCTTCCAAGATTTCCGGTATTTACTACTTCCAGCTGGGTTGTAAATACCACGCAAATGGCTTTTAAAATGGAATTTTCCCAATTCCAAGATTCGGGCCACGTAGAATGAAATGCAAACATGGAAAGCCTCTGGACTTGAGGGTGCACTGGGCCTCCCTCTCCCCCTGGGTGTAAGTCCAGGAGAGCTCCTTCCCCACACATGACACTCAGCTCCCCAGGATGGAAGACAATGAAGAATGGGACTGGACTCGTTTGGTTTTCAGAGCTCACCCACACCTCCAGGGCGTTACAGGAGGTTCATCCTGACTTTGTGAGGGAGACACAATGGGTGATTGTCACTAACTCTGTTGTTTTATCCAGTCTGGATTCCAGCATGGATCTGGCACAAGCCTGAAGACCCAATACCAGGGTGAAAGAGTAACAAAGGTTGTCCAAGAAGAACAAGGCAGATTCAATCAAAATGAACATCTCTAAAGGGCAAATAAGTCCTAAATCCTAGGACATGGAACCTAAGACACACCAGCCATTCCAGCTATTGCACTGTTTGTGATATGCTGTGTTGTACTGAACACAACAGGGCTGTGGGACAGGGACAATCCAACCCCAAAATCTGGAATCTTTTCCACAGCCAGTAAGCTGTCAGCACTCCCTGCAGAGGCACAGGAGACACCTAAGACAGGGTTCAGAGAATTGCAGAGAATGGGTCAGGTTGGAAGGGACCACAGTGGATTATCTGGTCCTCCTGTTCCAGCAGGATCATCCCAGAGCACATGGCACAGGACTGTGTCCGGAAAATTCTGAAATATCTCCAGTGAGGAGACTCCACACCCTCCTGGGCAGCCTGACTGGAAAGAAGTCCTTCCTCATATTCAGGTGGAACCTCCCAGGCATCAGTTCCTGCCTGTTGTCCTGTTTCTGGGCACCACAGAGCAGAGCCTGGTCCATCCCCTGGCACCTCCCTGCAGACACTGGCAGACACTGATGGGGTCCCCTCTTAATCAAGACTGGCCCAGCTCCCTCAGCCTTTCCTTATTAGGGATATCAAACTACATTGCCACAAGAGTGTGGCTGCACAGCAAGAGCTGGGTGCACCCCAGCTCCCTGAACATCTCCTCCCCACACAGGGCGTCCCTTCCTCACCCTCAGTGTCCCACAGCCACCCTGCTGTGGGCTCCACTGCATCTCTCCAGCTGCAGCACAGCCTGAGCCTTGGCCAGCTTATCACATCTCCACACATCAGCAGGGTGATGCAGTGTGTCCTCCACAGAGACATCCCATGCCTGAATTTTGTCCTACAGATTCTTGGAGTGAAAAAACAAAGCTGTGTGGGACGTGGGAGAAGTTGGTTCAGTCAACAAAGAGGTCTGTGCACACTGGCAGTGCCTGTTTTTGAGGAGAAGGTGGAAAGGCATTGCTGTACCAGCACCAACCTCATCAGAGCAGGAAAGAGATGAAAGGTAAATCCTTCCCCGGGGTTATGTCCAAGTTAGGGGGCTGAAGGACACGGTCCTCACTGGTTGGAACCAGTGGATTCTGCCACATCCCTCTTCTCCCTCAGAGTGTCAACTTGACAACTTTTATAACCTCCCCAGGGAGAGGCTGCTCCAGTTGCCTCCTGTTCAGCATCGCAAGCATCCCAGAAATCTGCCAAGTGGTTGGGATTGTGTAAGGCTGGGAGGGAGCAGAGGTTTAGAGGGATGACTATTTAGTCCACAGGATATCTGAGAGAGAGGATAATACAAGGGAAAACAAGGCCCAGTATCCTAACTGGGATGTGGGGCTAAATGAAAGACACAAGGCAAGCTGCCTGCTGGTGAGGCCTTTTGGGCTTCTCCAAGCACAACAATGGGAGAGAGAGAGGTGGAGAACAACCAGAAAAAAGACAAAGCTCCAACTGCTCTTTGTGTCAGCCTAAAAATCCACATCAACAGCAGAGGCCACTCCTTGATGAGATCCAGGGTTGGAGGTAGTCCATCCTCTCCAGACCAGTGACTTTGTCACGTGCCATCGGCAATCCCAGTGTGGGGCTGGGATACAAGGCAGGATGATCCTTGCCATTCCCCATTCCTGGAACAGCAACCCCATTGCAGCGCACCAGGGTCATTCCCAATGCTGTGACCCTGCCCTCCCACCTGCACACCAGGAATCACCAGATTAGGGGCTCTGGGATGTGTCCTTCCTTCCTTCCTCAGCCAGGAGAACATCACCTCCCTGAAGCAGGGGAGCCTTCAGAGATAACATCCCCTGGCAGCCCTGCTGCTCTCCCCTAATGTAATTCCATATCAGATCTCCACAGTGAATCCATCTTGCCTTGACAGCTAAGAACAACACTGCCAGTCACAGAGAATTATCCTTGTCTTAGGTCACCAGGAAAGCAGAAGTTGAACAAGGTTCCTTTGAGTTGGGTGAACACAGACTTGTCCCTAATAGAGCTCAACTCAAGGCTTGGCTCTGATTGAAGAGGAGGCAGAGAAACTTCAGGAGATGTCAAAGCTGGAAGGAGGCTGGCTTGGAATTCAACCCAGAAGATGCAGACAGCAGCTGGTCTCAAAGCCAGCTGAACTGCCCTCTGCCCCCAAGAGCACTTATCCGTAACCACAGCCTTGGGAAAGGAAATAATCCGCTTGAGATAAACCCTAAACTGCCTGAGGAGGAGTCAAAGCTTGGGGAGTGGATAATCCAACACAATCAATAAGATTTCCAGTCCAGAAAATGGACAGAGGGACAGTAGGAGCAAGCAAACTCTTGCTTTTGAGTTTTCTGAGGTGGTGAGGCTTGATAACTGTTAAGCAGAAATGTAGGAAAGCAGGAGAACTATGAGGGAAAATTCAGAAATGAGAGGCTTTAGCAGCGAAAAAAAAAAAAAAAAAGAGGAATATCACACTCAGGATTATTTTCCCATGTTCTTGCTGGTGCTGGAAGGAAGTTCCATGCTCAGTGACATGAAACTTTGGATCACGCTCTGATTTATCCAATCCGAGTTGCTCATATTTAGTGATTTTTTTTTTTCTTTTAATTAATTTCACTTTGCAAAGAGCTGCTTGGCAGCTCAGGCTGGCTCTCTGGTTCCCATTAACTTGGTGTTTCTTTCCTCTAAGCCCTGGTGGCTGTTTTCGATTTACCAAAGGCACAGGGAGGGGAGAGAAGAAGGCGCAGGGAGGAGAGCAGAGGCTCAGGCTGCCTGGACACCCAACCTCGCGGGAGAAGCCGCTGCTATCGGGCAGGACGCTGCTCCTCTTTGATTAAATCGTTTGGCGGCTTTGATAAAAGGCCCTTAACTGCTTGTGCCACTCAAGCCATGGCAGAGATAAGGAGAGGCCATTGGCCTGCAGACGAGGCCTCCCTCGGCCTGTCCCCCGCACTGTGGCGAGGGCCACGCAGGCCGAGAGGGGCCGGGGAGCTTTATTCCAGGGCAGATAGCCATGTCTTTTGTGACAATAAGAGGAAGTGAGATAATTGGGGGATTGAGGGAAACCACCCATGGAGACACCACTTAGCGGGAATCCCAAAACTGGAAGGAAACCTCTGCTGATTCCTTATCGCGTTACAATGCGGAGGCGAATGATGAATTGCCCCGCGGGGCAGGGACACGCAGCAGCCAGGGATTGTCCCAAGGGCTGGTTGTCATTTGGGCCAGCTTGTTTTGGTTAGTTTTGGAAAAGGGGGAAGAGGAGAGGTGAGAGCTCAGCTCCCAGGACAGAGGAGCTGAGAAAGTACACCCAGGAGCTGCAGCTCCCAGCGCTGAGGAGGGATCACAGGGATCACCTTCCACCGACAGCAGTGGGACTTTGCAGCACCCCAGCACCTCACCCCCACAGCAGTGCAGGGTAAAACAGGCCACACACCCCACCTCTGACCTGGGGGACACTGTGAGTGGCCACTGCATCTCCTTATTCCCTGCCTGACAGCCAGCTCAAGGCCAGCATCCCCATTTCCAATCCCTGCTCTGACACACTTTATGTGAGCATAGTCACCTGGTCAGCTGGAGGGGACAGAAAATGCCACCTGTTTTCCACTGTTTACCTCAATCTCAGAAAATATTAGGATTTCTCCTAATTTTTCAGTTTTTTTTTTTTTTCACTTTGCATACCTGTACACAACCCACATGGTCCTACAATATCCGGGGGATTCACCAAGGACGTGGGAGAGATTTCCACTGCCCTCCTGCCTCCTCTGCCAGCACTTCCCAGCCCTCCCTACCTTAGACTGTGTGTCTGCACATCCCAGTGCTCCAGGGGTTATGTTGCTAAAAATAATGACATGTGTCTGACTGATAGGGTCGTGCAGGGAAGCGGGAAGGGATCTGCTGTGGGGAGAAATTCCTGCTGCACTAAATGCCATGGTGCTTGCTGCCTTCTGCTAGCTTTTCCAAAGAGGAAATCCCAAGAAAGGTAACAGGGTTGGCAGAAACCAGCTCCTGCCCACCCCTTGTAGCATCCAGCCCTGGAAATCCCCTATTTGTTTCCAAGTAAGACTGATCTAAAGCTTGCTATCTCAGTCCTACAAGTGGTGCAGCACTGAAGCATTCCCACTGCTTTGGGAGAGGAGGGCAGAGACCACAAACCCCTTGCTCCTGCCCAGAACAATTATCCCATCACTATCAGGGGGCTCTTCATGCCAGGACGAGATGAGCAGCCAGTGGAAAGTCCTCACAGTTTGATCCCTAAAGCTCTGTCAAAGCAGCTCAGTGGCAGCAGCAGGGAAGGACCATGGATATCATGGGTTTCATTCCCAGGCACCCTTCATTAGCCTGAGCATTTCTGCAGACAGAAATCTGTCTCCCGACTGTGAGACAGCCCTGAGCTGAAAACTGGGCAAAATACAAACTGTCAAGGTATCTCCACTTTGAGATTAACCCTGTCTGAGGGGCTGCAGATAAGTCATCTTTATCTCCAGCACCAGCTATCTTTCCAAATGTGGATTCATGGCGGGTGAAAGGCACTGCCAGCCCTCCAAACAGCTCATTCCCAACCCAGCAGAAATGGGATTTTAGTGTTTTCCAGCCCAGCCTGAATGAGTTGCCCACAACCCTCATGCCTCGCTCATCCTCCAGCATCATTTGTTGCGTGATATTTTTGCCAAAAAATCAGCTATTGGAGGAGGGAGACAAAGGAAAGTATTTTCTCACTGAATATCTAAAATACTCTCTTTCTTTCACTTTGATGCTTTTCTGCCCACAGAGGCAGCTATCCTTGGAGCTGTCCAAGGGGAAACATCAGGAAACAATGCTGACAGTCATGTTAGGAGGGGGAAAACACGAAGCAGGGAGCAGGCAAGCTCTGACCTTTTCTCTTGGTGCAGTGGTAGATCTGGCCATGCTCCTGGGAGATGGGGTAGGGGTTGGCAGGAGGCAGCAGGTCCTGGGAGGTGCTGGACACCCCGTTCTCACACTGGTACTGGGAGCCCAGGTTGGAGGAGGCAGAAAGGACCCTGGTCTCGCCACTGAAGGGGCTGTGATTCGAGGACACTTTTTGTCTCACTGTGCTCCTGGGAACAACCGGGTACTCTTTACTACAAGCAAAGAAACAAAAGAGAAACAAGTCAGCAAAGCAATCAATTAATAAATAGATCAGAGGATTAATAAATGAAGGAAGCACATTAGTGTCATGGAGTTTGTTTTGGCTTTCAGGGAAATGGAGATATCCCTCCCAGGAGGCTGCAGCCCTGTCACACTTTATCCATGCCGAACTCGTTATTCCCTTTCCTTTTAGTCCCCTTAAATTCATGCCTTTTCCACCACCACTATTTTATACACACACATAAAATACATAAATGCAATTTCAGCAAAATAAACAAGATTTCTATTTACATATTGTAGGATTTATAAGCTGTATACTGTTCCTAATGTATTTGCAATATGCACATGCATGTAAATACAAACATCATTTCTGCCAAGCTGACTTGGAAATTAATTAAAGATTTAGGTCTACTTTTTTTTCCCTTATAGTAGTAGTCCCCATTCCTTTTGCCTGGAGTCTGTCAGCTTGGTTGTCCTGGATGGAGGATCCCTGCTCCACAGACCAAGCTCAGAGAAGAGAAATAAATAAATCACCGAGATTTGATGCACACCAGAGCCTCAGCAGAGCCAGAATGGGAGGGAAAGCCTGGCTTGGTTAGTTTTGGAAAAGGGGGAAGAGGAGTGCCTGTTTTGGATCTCCCCAAATCCCTTGCTCCCAGATCTGGTTTGAAATCAGGATGCTTTGCCAACACAGGCTAGAAATCTGTCCTCAAAGACCCTGCGGTGTTTTTTGGAGACATTTCTCCAAACACATCGGCAATGTGGCAACCCCAAAGATGATTGCTGCTCTGCTCTGAAACTGAATAGGGGGTCTCAGACACTTCAGGTGAGGTAAATGTCTCCTCCCAAACCCAAAGACTTGCTAAAATGCATAAAGATCAGGTAGTACAGCACCCCAAAGTGTCACCAGGCCCAGAGCAGCCACAAAGTGCTGATTCCAAGAGAGGTTTTCTTCTCTGAGTCTGTAACCATTGGACCAAACTGGCTTTGAGGTACCCCCCTCACCTGTCCAAAATCATTGTGCTCGAGCTCCTTAAATGCCATCCACAGGCTCACGTGGCCTATTCCATGCAGAGGAAGAGCCCTGAACCTCCAGTGACCCCTCAGGGAGGATCTATCACCATAGAACGCAGAACTTATTTACAAAATTTAACAATAGCAATCATATAAACCTATGCCAGCAGGGAGCTTTCATCCAAACCACTGCTGTGGTGGCTGCCAGAAACATCAGCAACCGAGCTGGAATGGAGGGGAAATTCACCCAGGAGCTCAAACCCCAAGAAATGTGGCTCTGGTTGGGCCATGAAAGCTTTCCCAAGCCCGGGAACTGGGGGCTTGCCAAGGAAAGCCTGTTCCAAAGGTGGGGTTTCATCCCCTGGAAGCAGCATTTGCTCAGAACTAAAATCCAGGCTGTCACGAGGAACAAAAGAGAGATGGACCTGAAGGAAGTAGAGATTTATCCTATGGATATTATTCAGGGCAGCAGTGGATGCCAGGATATGTGGTGGGATTCAGAGGACCTGCCTGTGGACACCCAACACTTAACTCCACCAGGAAATTTAGTTGGAGGGCAGCTTTGGTGGCTTCTGGGGAAGGTCATGAGCTGTGGCGATCAAACCTCAGGGACGACCCTCAGATCTTCTGGGTTCTAAGGGATCTCCCGGCCCTCACAGGTGATAGTTTTCAGCTGCCTGTTCCACCTTCACACCATGATCCTCAATGAAAACTGTACCAACACAACACCCCTAAGCTGCATCCCCACCTTGTTTCCCTTCCAAGGAGATCCCCTGCGAGGAGGTGACTCCTGGGTGTGCCTTAGCTCTCCTTCCTGAGGAGAGGCTGCATGGATTGGCTGGGTTCATCTCTCTTAGCTCCACACAGCCAACATCCAATTCCCAAAAAATGACAGGGCCTCATGTTGTTTCCCATTGGGAACCTGAGAGCTCTGGTGGAGGAGAAAGAGGGACATATCATGGCATGATGCCAGGCCATGTGACACTTAGGAACACCCTTCACTGGTAGATTTGGCCATAGTGGGTAAATCTTGGATGAAATCCTAGAGATGTTTTCCAGCCTCAGTGATTCTATGACGCTTCTCAAAGGACATCTCTTTGGAACGTGATCTCCATGGGGGATTTTTACCATAAATTCTCAGTGGGACCTCATAAGAGTCAGACCCTTGCTGTGCCAAGCCCCACACAAACACTGGGGAGCCATCTCCACCCCAGATACTTCTCACCCTAACTACATTTTTCTCTCTTTCAACAGAGAGCTGAGAGCAGGAAAAATGAGCAACCTGATTAGGGCTTTTATTTGTTGATGAGAAACTATTTTTCTCACGAAAGAATCACGAAGGACAGAAGAGACCTCCAAGGTCAAGTCCAACCTTTGATCAACACAATGTCAACTGAACCAGAGCATTGGATGCCACGTCATTCCTTGGACACCTCCAGGGATGGAGACTCCACCACCTCCATGGGCAGCCCATTCCAATGCCTGACCACCCTTCCAGTGAAGGAATTCCTCCTGGTGGCCAGAGTGAAGCTCAGCTCCTTTCTGGCCAAGCAGGAGCTGTTTGTCTGCAACAGCAATATTTTTACCCCAAGCGCCAGAGCACAGGGCTGTTGGGTTCCAGATTCCTTCCAGACTGCATTTCCCAGGAAATATGAGAATCTCCATGGCCAGAAGAGAGGAGTGTGGTGCTCTGGGGGATGCAGCAGGAGCTGGGAGTCACGCAGGAGAGGGAACAGGTTGGAGTCACCAAGTTTCCAAACAGCAATTCCCGGGAGGTATCGCAATAACTTCTCTCCAGACTGAAATATTTCCATTTCAGTCAAAACACACTGGGTGCTATTTGTGCCAAAAAATCAGATACTGGAGGAGGGAGATGAAGGAAAGTGTTTTCTCATTAAATATCCAAAATATTCTCGTTCTTTCACTTTGATGTTTTTCAATTCACAAAGGCCATTACTTCTGTAATTCTACGTATTTCTCCTTATAGGAGCTGAGCTGAAATAAATCTTTGGTATCTTCTACAGCAACAATCATCTCAAAATATTTCTGTTTTTTCCTGAGCCCACTCAACATGTAGAGTGCACACCAATCATTTTTAAAGACTGAAGGACAAACTAAAATTGATAATTTTTTTTCTTAAAATCACTATTCCCAAAGTAGTGGTTGTCATCCTGAGCTATAGTTTAATAGAATGAAAGGTTTCTGTTATATCCAGAAATTTTACTGTCCAAAATAAAAAAAAAAAAACCTGTAGCGAAGTAAGAAGGGGGAAAAAATTATTAAAGCTTGACTTAAGCAATGTAGGAAATTGTCCACATAGCAAGGACAAGGTTGTTGGTGCTTCTGGGCTAGAATTTTAGTTTTGTGTGGGGTGTTAATTGGCTACTTTCAATTTTGCATTAAAAATTGCAAAACTAAAAGAATTATTTTTTTTAAATGTTGATTGGGAAAAGAATTTACAAGGGAAAATCTGTCCCTGGTCTATTTAAAGTCTGTTGGAGGCTAATAATGAATATTTAGTAACTATATTAAAATAGCAGAAGGGGACAGGGAGGAGCAGCACAAGTTGCTGTGTAATATTTTGATTTTTGTTAAAACTTGGGAAAAGAAATCATGGATGAGGTCCAAGTCTGGTGCTGAAGTCTGGACTCTGTTCTTGCTTCCCACCTGGCCAGAGGTTTCCCAAATCCACAGGGTTGGACAGCAGCTCTGCAGAACTTTCCCAATAGCACCCACATTCCGCTTCAAACTCATCATAGAACTCCCACCCTATAGATCAGGCCAGACACGTGAATCCCTCCTGCAATCCCAAATCCCACCTCTGCCAAGTGGAATTAGAAGCTCACTCTCATTTTCTCTCATGACAACTCCCCCTTTCCCTGGCCAGGTGATGCTCTCACCACGACAGACTCAAGAGTTTTGTAAGATCACTTCTGCCACAAACTTGTGGCCAGTAAAGAATTCAAAGGAGCAAATTCAAGATGATTTTGCAATCTCAGAACCAGAAACCTTGTTGGCCACTGCAAATTACTAATAACTGGAAAAAGTATAAATACAGAACTGTACAGAGCAACATCCACTTCACTTTCTTGCTTATTACTATACTCAAAGAGAATAAAAGTTTTCCATATATTTTCGTGTGCAGACGTGAAGTTTCCTGATGTACCAGCCAAGGCATAAATGAAGCTGCCAGACAAAAACCTGCTTAAAAACCTCTTCAAAAATCCACAGTTTAGAATCAGGAAGTTCCTGCACTGAAGCATCCAACCCCTACTGGCCCTAAACAAGTTATTTTAGAAGACGTTCCTGATATTTCTGCAACAAAATATTGGATACCTCAAGGCTTTCCAGAGCTGCTGTAGCTCATGGCAACAAGGCTTCAAAAGATTTATTAAATATCAGATCCCAAGGATCTGTTGGAGGTCAAGGTGAAGCATGAGCTGGGAAAGGATTTCCTTTCCATGCTTCAACAGCAGCCTTGGAAATCCCTGAACTGTCTAAATCCTATTCACAACATCAAATCTTAGTCTAAAACCTGACCCAAGGTTGAACACAGGGATTCCCCTCCACTCTTTCCAAATTTCCAGGAGATTTTAACTCCTCCTTGGGCAGTCCCAACAAAAGGACAAATATTTGTCACCCCCATCAGTGCTGTCCCCTCTACCCAGCACAGAATCAACCCCCAATTCCAGATTTGCAAACACAAATCAATGGCCTTTGGCGTTTATAGTCCCCAGGCCACCAGTTGTTGTCCTTCCTGCTGAGGCTCAAGAGGAGGGAAGAAGTGGAAGTCAGCCATAGCAGACACAGCAAAAGGAAGAAGGGAGAAAAAAAGTGCCTGGAATAAACAGATCTTCTCCCAGGAAAAATAAATATCAAACCAAACCCAGTTGTCAGTGTGCACTCATTTCAGCTGATCTCCAGCATATTGAAATAAAATTGAACCACTCTCAAGAGGCTGTCTGGAAGTGGATGAACTACAGCAGGGAAGCACGTGGTAGGAGAGGAATTACCAAGGACTTCCTGCAGTCTCAGCCTCTGATTAAACACCACCCCTCTCTGCGTGGGGACTGCGGAGCAGCCCCACAGAGAATAACACCCGAGACTGGATGTGCAGCAGCACAAACCAAAATGTCCACTGAGGAATACTGGAATCTGTTCAGTGCTCTGTTCTCCTCCAACACAACAAGTGTCCTGACCTGCCTGCCAGGACCTGAGGAGCTCCAAGATACCTGTGCTGGGACGGGAATCTCAGGCAGCTGAACAAGGCCAAGTGCTGGTGCTGGGCTGGGGCAGGGGCAGTCCCGGGATCAGTCCAGGCTGGGGATGAAATGATGGAGCTGCCCTGGGGAGAAGGGACTGGGGGGGCTGATGGGGGAGAGCTGGACATGCCCCAGCATCCAATAGCCTCCCCTGTCCTGGGCAGCCTCCCCTGCATCATGGGCAGCAGGGCAAGGGAGGGTTCTGCCCTGCGCAGGTGAGACCCCACCTGCAGAGCTGCCCCAGCCCTGGGGCCAGCACAGGGAGGATCTGGAGCTGCTGGAGCAAATCTAGAGGAGGCACCAGGATGATTAGAGGGATGGAGCAGCTCTGCTGGGAGGAAAGGCTGGCAGAACTGGGATTGCAATTTGTCTCTGGAAAAGAGAAGGTTTCAGGGTGACCTACAAAAAAGTGGGAGAGAGGCTGTTTACAAGGGCCTGGAGTGGTAGGAAAAGGTGAAATGGCTTCACACTGACAGAATAGATTTAGATTGAATATTTTTTAAAATTCCCTCCTTGTGAGGGTGGGGAGGCCCTGGCACAGGGTGCCCAGAGCAGCTGTGGCTGCCCCTGAATCCCCGGCAGTGTCCAAGGCCAGGCTGGACAGGGCTTGGAGCAGCCTGGGATAGTGGAAGGTGTCCCTGCCCATGGCAGGGTGTGGAATGAGATGATCTTTAAGGTCACTTCAATCTAAACCATTCCATGAAGATCCTGTGGTCTGTTAGCAACTCCTTTGAGCAGTGCAGCCCAAAGCCATCACTGCAACCAACCCAGGAACCAGCAATGAAAAGAACCAGGTAGAGACCAGGAGCTCTCATTAGCACATTAATAAAAAGATAAATTTCTCCAGAAAAAGATGCTGGAGTAAGAGGAACACAAGAGGAGCTGGAGAATGGATGTGGGCCAGAGGCAGAATCTCATCCCTTCGTGCTGGGCTGAGCTTCTGCTGATCAAATCCTGCTGCTCAGATCCCCCAGGGGAAGGTCAGTGACAGAAACTGCAGCTACCCTGTGTTTCTTGAGTGGCTTTCTCACTTCAAAAAAGCTGTGAATAAGTGAGGTCTGCACAGCTTCCCTTTGGATTTCATCTGAATTCTGTCAAATTCTACAGAACACATTTCAGCCGGGACCAGGAATACTTCCTGGGGCATGAGTGCTGGAGGAAAGCATCCCCTCCCCAGCAGATGTTATAATGCCAGGTCTCACACTGAAAACATTTCAGACAGAGGATGACCCCTGGGAGATTTCAGTGACAGAACCTGGAAAATGGAAGTGGATTAAAGATGCAGTGAGAAGACACAAGAAGAACGAGGTGGTTTGCAGCAGACCAAGACTGATATGCTTGAGTCAGCCTGGTGCCCATCAGTCCAACAGGACGTTGGAATGCCAGGGAACACCAGAGCTCATCCATTTCTTCTGCTGGCACCCCAAAATGCACTGTCATCTCTGTCACACTGGCTCTGACTCATGGAGCTGATTTTGTGTCCTCGGTGTCTGGCCCTGTTTCTGCTCTCGATGACACGTGGGAATCTTTGGAATAATTCCTTTGGAGCCAAGCAGATTGCTGTGGATTAATGCCAAAGGCAGCAAACTGGCTCGTGATCCTTGATGGAGAAAACGCAGCCACAACGTCAGACCATGCTGTCACTCTTCCCTGTCACATGGAGCATTCTGGATTTTTTTGTCACTTTTCAAGGGCTCAGAGTACCCACCGCGGGAGCCAAGAGCCACCATTTCATGGCATCATCATCCCCCTCAAAAGCCTTCCCAATAGAAGCTTCAAGGGCTGAATTGCATTAATTTACAGAATTAATTAAATTACAAAATAACCAAGGCCTTCCACACTGCAAGAAGCTCCTCAGCCCCCATAAGATCCACCACAGACAATGGGAGCTGCAGATGAGCAGCAAGAATTGGTTACAGGGTTGACCAGAACTGCTCCCTCACAGTCCTCCAGACCCAGCATGCAATAAAACTCACATCCCTCTATGCATTTTCCGTTCTTTTTAATGTTTGGAGGGGGTTTCCCTAATCAATAAAATAAAAATCTCAACCTCATGGCTCAGAAACTTGAAAGCTTTGAAAAACCTCTTCTTCCCAGAGGGTCCATCCTACCAAAGAAGCTGCTGAAGGCACCTCTTGTGCTTCAGGAACAAAAGGCAGTGGGAGGAAAAGGAGCATTCACTGGAATTTGGATCTCTGGAGCTCGTGGCTCCTCTTTTTTAATGAAATCCTCTGCTGCTGAAAGTCTTCACAGCGCTCTCGAATGAAGTTCTACCTGGACAGACTTATTGCTATTTTTCTGGGAAATAAGAGGAAAAAACCAATATGGGAAGCCCTGGAAAGGAGAAAGCCATGGAGAGGGATGGACTCAAAGCCATGGTGCATGAATGTCAGGTCAGCAGTTTCTGGTACAAAAGGCTCTGCACTGTTACAAAAATGTGGGGTTTTCCAGCTACTTTTTCCATAATGAAGGAATAACACTAAAAATGCATCCCACCATATTCTCCAAGGGCATAAATGGACATCCCCTAAAACCAGGGTAGACTCACCGGTCCATCACTGGGAAAAAACATCATAAACATACATTTATATATTAAAATATAAATTTAATTGCATTTTAATATATATTTATATGTTAAATCTATATAAACCCACAAAAGGCAGGGCATAGTTCTGCAACATTCTCCATCCTGAATGGCTCTTTATCTCATAGACACAACCTATTTTTTATAGCTACAATTTATTTATATATAAAATTGATTTTATATATGGTTTTATATATTTTCATATATAATTTTGAATATATTCATATATCTACATAAAAACCCACAAAGGTGGGCACATATTTGCAACCTTGAATGGTTCTTTATTTTACTATAATCATCTTATCCTGCCCTCCCTTAAAAAATGCCACCTTTGTAAAGGCACACAGCCATTCCTCTGCTAAGTTATTAAAATGGACATCAGAAATTATCCAGTAAAGGCAACGATTTTAACCCTTCCAGCCCTGCCAGGCCTGAGTGGGTGTATTTATATATTCCCAGTGTTTCTGTTCCCCAGATCATCGACCGCAGCCCCCGCATAAAAATGCCAATCAATTTTTAGCACGGGCTCAGCGTGGCTTGATGCCATGCTCTTCACATGGCACTGAGCCCTTCCTAAGAGTCCTCCCTGTTCCACCTCCTCCCTCCCACTCCAAAAAAAAAAAAACCCCGTGAATCCAAACTTTCAAATCTTTCCAGGGGCTGTAATGAAAGGGTGGTTTGGCAGCAAAAAAAAATATATTGGCTGGGGGGGGAACACATCATCACTCAAGTTCCAGTAGAAGCTGGGAGACTGGCACGGGGTGGGGGGAGCTATTTCAAGGGGTAGTGCCACCATAAATAAATAAATATTGACAGATCCTGCCAGGATCTGTTGGAAAGGGCAGGCAGGGAACACAGGGCACATTCAGGAGCCCACGGAGATGATTTCGATGGAGCAGATTAAGTGTTAGCTATACCTTTTTTATACATCTATCTTGGCTTTTCTGGGGCTGAGTCTGAACATGTTTGTACACAGGAGGATTTGCCCAGTTTGAGTGGGTTCCAGGCATGTTTGCAGGATTGCAGGAATTATTTGGTGCCTGACAGCACAATTTTCCTGGCTATGGAGAGCCACGCTCAGATCATCAACTACAACAACCAGAAGTGACCACCTACAGCTGGCTCCTGGGTGGGCAGTGGGAAAAACCCTCCCATCAGAAGGTCCCATAGCAGGTCCCTCCAGCAGGAACCAGAGAATAAAGGATCTGAGTGGCTCCTCCCCCACAGAAAATGCTCTATTGAGAATCTGCATCTGTCTCGGTTAGAATCGTGGGTATGGCACCATTCCTGCAAAACATTTGCACCAGGAAGCAGCTTGACACATGGAGAAGGTTCCAAGTGAAGGGAAAAGCACAAAGTTAATTACCAGCAGGACCTGACATTTAGAAAAGGACATTAAACAAGATTTTCAAACAAGATTTAGGCTTACTTTTCAGCTTAAGTACTTGCAGCCAAACCCGAGATTCGAAAAGGTCTCCTCAGCCACCTGGCCCTGGAGATCCCAACATTTTCTAACCTTTCCTTCTTCAACCTGAAACCACCACACCTCTGCTCCTGCTCTGCTCTCATCCAGAACCAAGCAGGCAAACACTCCCCTCCTGCCAAAGCCCCTCCAAAGCCAGTAACAACAGAGCACAGGACTCTCCACCACCATCCCCAGAGGCAGCTGGAGCAGGCTTAAAAACCCTACTCCCAAAACAAAAGGCTGGGAGCTTTGTCTTTAAAGCACTGTCACCTGGCAAAAAGGAACACTCAGGAATTCTTCCACAGTAGCCTGATGGCCAGAGCTTCTCCCAGCCACTCCATGTTTTTAATGGGTCTAAGTCTAAGTGCAGCCTCAGAGAAGAGAGTTTAGTACGGAGCTAAAGGTTGCTCTGGATGGGGACGTGTCTGAAAGAAATGCAAAGTCCCTGTGGCCAAGACAGCATCCCACAGGTGAGGTCCTGCCTCTGCCACCCTGCAATTAAGGAATTCCCCTGGGACCAGAGAGTCCAGGATTTTGACCCCTTGTCCTGAGAATATTTCAACAACCTGATGTAGAACACCCACACAGATGCCAAGGCAGGGAGTGGCACCACGTCCTGGCTCAGGCCAGGCCACAAGGGACGTGCCAAGCAAAGCCCAGACAGCTCTGGTGACCCTGGGAGGGTCCCCATGAGGGTGACACACGTTACCTCTGCATCCTGGACATCCTGTGGAGCTCCATGTCGTCGCTGCCACGGAAGCCTTTGGCAAAGGGGTTGTTCTCGATCTTCAGCTGGGTGATCTGAAAGGGAGGAAACGCAACGGGGTCATCGCCAGGCCAAGGCATGGCCTGGGAGAGAGGGGACAGGGGTTATTAAACCCAAGGGAAAATACAGCTTGCAGGAGCTCCAGTCATCCCTCAGCTCAGGCACTGACCACTCCAGATGGGCCTTTCCCTAAAATGCTCCACAGCAAAAATATCTCCTGTCAACAGCCTCTTGCTTCTCCCAGCCTTGTCCCATAACTAACACATGGGACTGCTCACACACATTTTTCTTGGGAGAAAATCTGCTTTCTGAGAACTTTCTGAGAGTTCATTTTTTTCATTTTGCTGTTGGGACAGAAAGGGCTTCACTGCTCAGAGGAGCAGGGATGGAAGTTGGGTCTGAACAAATCCCAAGAGGTATTTTCTCATCAATGCATAGGCAAGACCAAACCTCACCTCTCAGACCCCACACCCTCTCTCCCAGCCCAGTGAATCTCCCCCTTTGGGTGTTTCAGAGCGGCTAAACGTGCTCCAGGTGCTCTGCATCTGCCATCCTGCCCCACAGCTGACAGCACTGCATGGACTAATTACCTAAATTACTTTGAGGGCAACTTCACATGTGACCATCAAACCCTGGAGGATTTTTTGTCTCCCCATCACTTCCAGTTTGCTCACTGAGCTACCTTGAGAATCTAAAGTTTAGCTGGATGAATCCCCTCAGACTCAACTTTGCTCCTCTTGAAACATCTAAATTTAACATTTAAAGCAGCTTCTAGGCAGACCATGCCCAGACCAGTCCTCCCAAAGGGACTGTGCTGCTCCAAGAGGTTCAATCTCCTCCTGCACTACTTTTACTGAGGGTTTTGCTGAACTGGGCATGTCATTTAGGCCAGTATTAATTGCGGACCAGCAACACCCTGAGCTGCTCTGTGGATTCTGTAAAAACTCACTCTGCTGTGCCAAATCTGATGCAAATGCGTTGGTGCCTTGGCAGAAGAGGATTGAGCCTGGACCAGGTGTAATATTGCTGCAAAGCCCCAAAATTTGGGCAGGAGAGGGAAAAGTTCCCCTTTTTTCTCTTTCTTCCATCACTGCCTGGCAGTCTGAGCTCCCAGCAAGGAATCAGGAGAGACAGAAGGAAAGACAACCCCGTGTTTGCCACTGGAGGAACTTCACGCTCTCACCACGTTTTATGGAAACCCCGTCCTTCCTTCCTGTTGAGAGTTGGCCAAGGGGAAGGAAAGAGCTCAGGATCAACGGAGGGAGAACAGAGAGAGGTTCATGTTCACTGAGTCAAGCACAAACAACCAGGCCCACCTTCCTGCCAAAATCCAAAGAGGAAAATCTGGCTCGCCCAGTGTCAATAGCAAACCTCGCCAGGTGTATGCACAACCAGATTATTTTGCTCTTTTCTTGTCTTTTTGCGTATTTTTTTCCAAGAGCCTCTTGTTTATTTGCCATTTTTCCCTCATTCAGCCCCAACTTCTCACAGAGCCCCCCACCACACTTACACTTATCTCCACAGGCATTCCCATTAAATCAGGACCATACTTCAGCACATAAACAAGCCCTTGGCACTTTTGGCACTTTTTTTTTGTCCCTCATTTCAGATTTCAAAGAGGAGGGGAAACAAACAATCTTTTGGGGTCAATTTGCCAATTGAGCCATTCTCTAGCAATAAAACAGAGGTGCATTTTGTAATTAAAAGCCATGAATTATTACACAACCAGCTGTGTATTTTGCAAAGCAACTGCCTATCGGTTTGAAGGTGGTGACTCTTCTAGAATGAATAATAACCATTATTGAACATTTTGAGTGTTCCTGAAGCCCTGTAAATGTAGGAGTTGTCCTCCTTCACCGACCCCAATGGCAATATTTGCTCACATAAGTGAAGTCCTTCAGTGAGTGAGGATTTACAGGATTGGCACCAGCACACAAAGGCACAAAGGGCCGGATTCATCCCAACCTGACCGAAGGCATTTTAACCAAGGCGCCTGCACTGGGAGCCTCAGCTCCCTGCTGGAATCAAGGGAGGGAGATGGGGACTGCCAGAGGGCTCTGGGGTGGGTGGCAGTGCCTTCACAGGTCCCCAGTGCACTCTGGTCACTGGGGGAGGAGCCAGCAGTGCTCCAGCCCCTCGTTTGAGCGCCTCAGTTGAATGCCCCGTTTGATTCTTCAAGCTTTTAATGACCTATGAAATAGCAGCCAAAATATCAAAATGGGACCTCAATATCGCGAATCTGGGGATTTAGGAGTAGAGAAGTCCCCTAACCCACAGGAGGAACACACTTATAAGCAAAGGTGTTGATGCTGGTGACCAAAAGCCCCAAGAGAATCACGGCAAATTTCAGCCTCCTTAAAATTAAGGAGAATCTGCTGGATTGAAGGCATCTAAAAACCAGGGACTACAGGTTTAGAATCAATTCTCGGACCTTTGGTGTACTTCAGATGGATTGGGGCTTCCGGAACAAAGCTTCCCCAAGTGACAACTCATGGCATCAGCCACCACAAAGCCAGGAGAGCCCAAGCCAGATTTAACAAAACTGTACACAACCAACTAGAAAACAGAGAAAAAGTTGGTGAATCCCTGCTTTAGCAAACAACCTGTGGAAGGTATTTCGTTTGGCTCCTTTTTTGCCTGACTTCCAAACTATTTGAGAGGTGGAAAAGCAAACGGAGGGGTGGAATAACCTTCTTCTGGATCAGCTTTGCCACAGCAAAACTGAGTTTAATTAACTATAACTCATGGAGGGGCAGGGGGGGAGAAAAGCTGTCAGAAAGTCAAATGACAATTACCTCATGAAAAATAAAACAAAATACAACGTCCTGCGAGGTCATTAAGACAGAGTGCCCAGGGCTGAATTATACAGCACAGGTTCAATAAAACTGAAGGGCTTTGTTTGTGTATTTGTTACACAAATTCAAATGACGGCAAAGCTTCGCTGGTTCCTGAAGCTGCCACAGACCCTTGGAGACCAGAGCTTCACAGGGTGAAGCCTCCCAGATTTCCACTTTTCAGGGCTTTTCTGACCTATGAGTTCATCTTCACTTTAATGGGAAGTGACAGTTCCCAGTGGAATTGGGAATCCCAAAGGAATCCCTGGGCTGCTCCCCTGCACTCCTTTCTCTGGGCTAATTGGCCACAAAGCTCTTCTGCCGAGACCTTCCCAACAGCATCCTTAGCTCCAGCATGACAAAATTTAGCTTTGCATCAAGTTAGGTCGAGGAAAGGTGCTTTACTTATTTTTCCCTTTTCACAGACATGTATTTATATGGGATTTGTGCCTAAGGGCTCACGAATATCATTGTGGCCAAAATCAAAACTACTATTTTTTTATTATTTTTTATCAAGAACTTGCCATGATAAGATTTTTCTTAATTGCTTCTCACTTTAGAAGTTGGAACAAAGTTAAAACTTTTTTAGGGGTGATGTGCTCCACACCAGGTGCTCTGGGCTCTATTTTATTTATGTATTTTGCTATCAATTTCTGGTTTTTAAGCATTTAAGCTAAGGGAAAACACTACACCCTCATCTCTTTAGGCTCTCCTGAAACTAAGAAAGGTTGGGCATTCTGGCAAAGAACTTCATGTTCTGCAAGGAATGTTGATCCTTAATTTCTGAGTTCTCACTCAGGTCTGCTTGGAGAACTTAAAACTGATGGGAGAGGGAATCACTATTTAGTGATGGAGAGGTGCAGGTGATCACCCTTGGGAGGCGCAGAGCACCCATGAACCTCCCCTCTCTGTGGGGATCCCTTTCTCCCTGGCCTGCAGGTCGCCGTGGTCCTGCTCAGGGTGGCAGAGAGGGACCAGGAGCAGCTGTGCCACCACAGAGCTGGCAGTGCTGGGAGCCACAGGAGGCTCCCCTGCAGCTGGAGAGCACAGAGACTGCTCCTTTCAGGCTCTCACATGGCCCAGGTGGGAAGCAGGGCAGGATGGAGGAGGAAGCCAAACCAGAGGAGTGGGAAGGAGAGAAATGGATGAAGACAAGGTGCCTGCTGAGCCTACAGACACCTGGGCCAAGCAGGGGAGCTGGGTGAGGAACTGAGACTCGGAGCCCGAGGTAAAGGCCAGGAGAAGGGAGGAGGGGAGGAGTTGCTGGCAGAGGGGAGAAGATGCTGAACCCAAAGGCAGTGAAGGAAATGGGAGGGACTGGGAGGCTGCTTGGAAGGACTGGGGCGACACAGAGGGGCTCATTGAGGAGGCTGCTGCCTGAACTGGGACACAAGGACCAAGGATGGGAAGAGAGACCTGCCCAGAGTTTGGGAAGGAGATGAGTCTGCAGGCAGGATGGATGCTAGATCCAGAGGGAGTCTTGGCCAAGCTTGAGGAGAAGGGCTGCTTTGAGGACCAAAAGGGTCCAGGGGCTTGAGACTGGCTAAGCACCCCATCCCAGGCTGGCAGGGAGCAGGGACAAGACTGGGAACAGAAGACAAGGCTGGTTCAGCCAGAGTTGTGAAGGGCACAAGACCTCTGGAAGGAAGCCCTGTCCCACCAAGGCCTGGAGCAGCAGTAAGGATCTGAGAGCAGAGACCTGAGGAGCCCCAGAGAGGCTCAGGGAGAGAGGAGCAGCTCCCTGCTATCCTCAGGTGCCCCAGGGCTGCACAGGAGCCACCAGGTCTGGTGATGAGGAGGAGCTACTTGGTCTCACCTTGCGTAGCCCCAGGGAGCTCTGTCTCTCCCAGCACTTGGGGAACCCCTCTCTGCGGAAGAGTCTGGAGAAACACAGGGACAAGGACCCCAGGTGGGGCAGGGAGAGCTTGGGGGCTGCACAGGGGAATCCCATGAGATGCCAGCCAGGCCACCACACTGGTGGCTTCTGCTGAAGTGGTGGAAGTGACCACCTGCAACCTAAGACAAGGAAAATGGAGCTCTCAGGAGAAAACACCCCACAGCCAAGGAGCTGCCCACCTCCAGCCCTCAAAGACAGTGACACATGCTCAGAGGGGACAGGCAGCTCTCCAGAACTCCCAGAATGAAGCACCAGCTGACTCACCAGCATGATTTCAGCACTGGGTCTTTTTAGGGGAAGGATGAACCTCTCTGTTCAGAAATCCCACCAGGTATCTGGCAGTGAATCCAGTCTTTGGCCATGCCCTGCCCCTCCCTGGTGCACGCAGCATTTCTGTGGGGTGTCTGTAGCATCCCACCTGGTGTTAATGATTCCTTAAAGGAATTTTGGCTACCAAGAGTGTTAAATAACTTAGGGTGGGGGAAAAAAATCGGCATAAAACCGGATATCCTAAGGGGGGGGAACCAATATAAAGCCCAAGTCCAGCTAAAGGGGAAAGTAGGTTGTAAAAATTAATGAGAATAATTGTTGTGAATTCTTGTATTTGAAAGAACCCTCGTGAGGGCAGAACCTTAATTATTTCTGTCTATTAGGTTCATTTCCTGGTCCTAAGCAGAGAGCTCATACCTAATAAATATGAGCCAGTAACACAATGATTTAAGCCACACCAAAATGGTGCTTAACTGCAGGGAAAGTTAATATTTGGGAATCAACCTGATTGCAAGCACCCATTGTGTAAATGGCAAGGAAATGAAATGTGCATGTGACCTTTTTTAACACCTCGATATTTCTGGGGTGTTTTTAAGGGTAGCAGAGAGGGGGGAGGTGACCAATGGAGCTGCTGACAACCGCCCTGAAAACTTCACCAAAACTCTCTTCATAGCTTAAGCCTCTTTTTGGGGAGTAGGGCTGAGGAGAGGGAGATCCCAGGGTGCTTAAATATCTTTTCAGGCTGTCTAAAATATCAGGGGAAATAAGCACAAGCCCTACACTGGGATTGCAGCTGTGCTCTTGAAATAAATTGACCTATCTGGAAGCAGGCAGGTATTTCTATAAGCTGTGTAAGCATGGACTCAAATGCATTTTGGGGTGAGTCACACCATTCATTCTGTTATAGAATTCAGCTCTAACAGAACTCTTGAAACCTGAACCCCATGCAGGGATGAATTTGTGTGTGTGTGTAAAATACACGGGTGTATAAAACTCTGTGTGAAATATGTCAAATGGGAAAGATTGCATGAGCGATGAGCTACAGGTGAAGGGTGAAGGTAAGAGAGAAAAATGGGAAAAAAATCAGCAGTGCACTGACAGCAAGAGCTGGGGATGCCCCACACGTTGGGGGCTGCCATCCTTTATGGCAGGGGGAAATGCAGCCCGGGCTGCAAGAGGAAAATCTGGTTTTCCAAGCAACCTCTCAGCTGTGAAAGCTGAGCTCAGGTTTCAACTGGTGGAAAAGACCCCAACTCAGTTTCACCCACCTCAGCTGGAGGAGGTTTCTCCTCAGCATTTATATCAACCCCAATATCATTTCCCATCTGCAGTGGGGTGAACTACAAGGTTTGTTCCCTTCCCTGCAGGGAGATGCCATTTAAGGAAGATCATCCCCTGGTTTATTTTTATGGCTCTATCTTTCCCAATTGGGATTTTATCTTGGGGCTACAGCCACTCTTCCTCCATTCCCCCCTGATTCCAAGCAGGGAGAATGTGTGTGTCAGGGGGCAGAGGGATGTCAGAGTCTGTAAAACGTGTCAGGGGTGTGTAAAATGTGTCCTGGTGTGTCTGTGGGGATTCCTGCCTCTGTCAGATACACAGATGTCATTTCTTATCACACAGATGTTGCTGATTTACTATCAAATATTCCTGCTCCTCCTAGCATGGCAGTTTTCCCAAACTACTGTACTTACATGTTCCTGCTTTGCTTTCGTTTTATTTGCATGATCATTTCTTTTCCTATAAACCAGCCCCATTTTTCTTCAAAGGAGAGCAGTTCCATTCACGTCTGTTTTCTGCTCGGGAAATGCCTTTAAAGCAGGCAGTGTGTCCTGTTTTATTAACTCCCACTTCTATTAATATTATATTCTTTCTGCAAATCCATCAAGCAGAAGTTAAACTTGATTTTATAGCATCCACAGTGGAGTTATAATTTAAGGCATAATTTGGCAAGGACTCAATTTGGATTCGGTTTGCTTGTCCCGGCCGTGCCAGCAGCTCCTATTTTAAAGGGCAGGGAAGTATTTTCCTTTCTCCCTAGTTATGGTGAAACACTCTTTCTTTTCCAGCCCAGCTCTGCTCTCTGCATCTTGCTGGTGAGCTGATGGATGGAGGAAATGCAATAATTTCACACTGGTTTAGGAACCTGCATTTCCAGGAAAGCATCCAGGATTTATTTGGGATGCTAAATGACTTTTCTCTGTTTGAGAAACAATCATTCTATCGGGTACAAAGGAGCCATCCTACCTGCCTGTAAGTACAAGTTTATAGTAAGTGCTTTTTGTGTGATTAAGAGAGGAATTTGCTTTTTTGCTGAAAGAAATTGTGTTTTCATGGGACTTTGGCAAGGGACATTTGGTGAAAGACATCCCTGATTCATCTGTGGAGAACCACCTTGCCTTCAACACTCAGCCTTCCTCCTCCTCTTCCTCCTCTGCTGGGCGGGGAAGCTCCAAACCAAGCAGGGAAGGAGCAGCGGGCTCCTCACAGAGGGGCAGCGGCAGCGCACCAAGAAAACCCTCATTCCACCCAACCCTCTTCTACTCCGGCAGAAGACAAACCCATCCCGTTATTTGCGTGCTTTGTTAGCCTGATCTCGGGAGCTGAGCCTCCCTTTCCTGCCCGGGCCTCCCGGCTGCCGAGCCCGCAGCCCCCCGTGGGCAGCCGGGTTATCAGCGCCCGGCCGCGGAGGGGAGCGCCCGGCTCCCTCCTCCAGATTAGGAGCCTTTGACCCGTGGGGAGCGGGGAAGATAACGCAAACTTCCTCGGTTGGCCGTCTCCATGTGAGCAAAGCATCCTGGTGAGCTCATTCCCCCTCCCCGGCTCGCCCCGAGCCTGGCTTTGGGTGCTTTGTGTGGCCAGGAATAACAGAAGGGATGGGATGGGGATGGGAGAGAGGAAAGGGGAAGGGACAGGAGGGAGAAGGGAGGAGGAAAATGGGCAAGGGAGAGGAAAGGAAAGAAGAAAGGACGAGGGGACAAGGAGAGGAAAAAGAAGGGGACAAGAAGAGGAATGAAAGGGGAAGAGAAATGAGAAGGAAGGAAAAGAAAAGTACGGGGAGGGGAGAGGAGAGAAGAAAGGACAAGGGGGAAAGGAGAAGAAAAGGAAGAGGACAAGGAGAGGAAAGAAAGGGGAAGAGAAAGGAGAAGGAAAGGAAAAGTACAGGAAGAGAAGAGGAGGAAAAGAAAAGACAAGGGGGAAAGGAGAAGAAAAGGAAGTGGACAAGGAGATGAAAAGGAGGGGGACAAGGAAGTGGAGATGGGAAAGGAGAGGAAAAAGGAGGGGGAAAGGAAAAGGAAGGAAAGAAAAAAAGGAGAATGAAGGAAAGAAATATATGAGAAGGAAAGAGTAGAAAGAAAACAGAATGAAAGAATAAGTAGGGAGGGAAGAGGGGCTGAGGCCCTCAGGAAGAGCAGCGGGAAGAAGGAAGGAGCGGGATGCGGTTTGCCGGGGCGGGGGCCGGCCCAGCCCTCACCTTGTGGTTTTGGTAGGAGGTGACGGCGATGAAGGCGGTCTCCGGGAAGACGTGGGTGCAGAAGGCGGTGTTCTTGGAGCCGAAGCCGTTGTTCTCGTCCGCTTTCACGATGTGGAGCCGGGGCTGGTATTTGTGCATGGAGTTCAGGATGATCTGGGCAAGGAGAGGAGAGGACATCCCGTGGGAATGGAGAGGGCACAGCACGGAGCATTCCCCCCTTCCCAGGGGAGGAGAAGGACACACACCGCAGCCCCTTCCCCAAAATGTTCTCCCTTTTCAGGACTCCCTGCAAAGGGCAGGCTGAGGTGCTGCGGTAGGGGCACGCATCTCTCCAGAAACTCGCCCGGGAGCCCAGCAGGGCCGGCAGGCGCTGTCAAAGGTGGCTCCTCACCTGCTCTCCCCTCCCCTGCCCTGCCCACACAAACCCCTGAGGGACCAGAGCTGCTCCCCCAACACGTGCTAGGGGCAAATGGGGGCATCTCAACACCCCCATCCCATCCCGGGGGGGTAAAGAGCCAAGAAAGGGCGAGGGAAGAGAGCTGGAGGGATTTGTGGGTTTAGGGACATCCCTCCCGCAGAGGAGCCGGGAGGGGCTGTCGCGGTGCTCCAGATAAAAAGCGGGCCCTGCTCGGTACCGGGTTAATCTCGGGGGAGGAGGGGGCGGCGGCGGGGGGCCGCTCGGGCCCGATAATGACTGCCGGACCCTGGCGACAGCGAGACGCAGCGCGTCCCGCCGCCGCCTCCCCCGTCCCGGGGGTTTAAGCAAATTGCTTTGACATCCAGGAAAGTCGTAGACATCAACGGTGAACGATCTAATGGTTTTTAATTTCATTACAGCGACTCTAATTGAGAGGCTCCTGGCGCAGCTCCTCCTCTGAAGTCCCTTATTGTCCCCTCAGCGTCTTCGGTTTGTTTAGAGGGACTTTTTCCCCAGAGCCGCCTGTTCCCAGCGGGGATGCCTGGCCCCTTCCCCCCGGGCCGGATCCCCCCCTTCTCCCCAAAAGCACCCCGGGGGTGGTTTGGGTTCCCCCGGCTGCGCTGCTCCCCTCCCTCTTCCCGCAGGAAAGGTCCTGATCCCTGGGAAGCAGCCCTTGCAAACCCCCTCGCCCCCAGCTCGAGGTAGAATTAAAATAAAATTCGAATTATGAAAAGAAAAAGGAAATCAACCCCCGCAAATGGAGGTGCGAAGGAGAGCTTGTAAATGATGCTCGGCATTGGGGTGGGCTGGGGACTCTGCTGGCTCCTCTCCCCTAAACCCCTCTCACTTCTTGGCTACCACGTGGACGAGGATTTAACAGCACAAAATTTATCATTAAAAAGCAAAGAAAAAAAAAACAGCTTGGAAAAAATGCAACTGAAGTGTTGAAACGAGACTGGAGAAAAATCCACTCTTGGAAAAGGCTGGCGGGATCTGGAGTCACATATTCGTTCAATTATATATTTTATATATATATACACATATATATTTTATTCATACATGCACATATATATTTGCTCAGAGGAACTCGCATCTTTGGAGACCTTCGAAGGAGGGCTGTTCCTGGCTGCAGAATTCACACAAATGTTCACGGCCCCACTAGCCTCGCAAAGACTTTTTTAATGCCCAAGAAGTTCTAGCGGGACTTCAATTTCTCTAATTGTCTTTAATTATTGATACTTTTCCTTTTTTTTTTTTTTTCTTTTTTTTTTTTTTTTTTTTTTTCTCCCTGATTGAGGCATCCGCATAGTTTCGGGTCCTATTTCCTCCGCTAATTATGCCTGATTGGTTTTACCTGTTAGGCAAATTCCCGGAGGCAGCGGGCGGATTTTAACGACTGGGAACTCGCCATGCGATTAAAATCAAGGTGCCCAAATAGTCAGTCAAGCCAGGAGAGCTTCACCCACTCGCCAACTCCAGGCCCCGGGGGTCTGTCATCAATTCCCACCAAACAACCCGGCTTTAAGGTTTATGCTTCTGGTTTTGGGGGGCTCCTCAGTGGGGTTCATCCCGCTCTCTCAGGGGTGAAAATAACACCCAGCAGCCCTGGGGTTGACGGTGGGTGACACTGGCACGGCCTCGGTGGCGGGGGACACCCCCCCGTGGGTGCTGGACAGCACGATGCCCTTGTCCCAGCCCCGGCACTTACATGTCCGAAGGGATCCAGGTGGTTGTTGGTGAGTTTGAGCTTCTGGAAGGAAACCAGCTGCCTCATCCAGTGCGCCCCGGTAGCGGGGGAATCGGGGTGCACGTACAGCCTGCCGGGCATGGCCGGCTCTGCCTTGCCTGTTACCGACCTGCGTGGGACACAGGGCTGAGCTGCGGCCGCGTGGGGACGGCCCGTGGGCTCCTGCTCCCANCACCCCCCCGTGGGTGCTGGACAGCACGATGCCCTTGTCCCAGCCCCGGCACTTACATGTCCGAAGGGATCCAGGTGGTTGTTGGTGAGTTTGAGCTTCTGGAAGGAAACCAGCTGCCTCATCCAGTGCGCGCCGGTAGCGGGGGAATCGGGGTGCACGTACAGCCTGCCGGGCATGGCCGGCTCTGCCTTGCCTGTTACCGACCTGCGTGGGACACAGGGCTGAGCTGCGGCCGCGTGGGGACGGCCCGTGGGCTCCTGCTCCCATCCATCCCCTCCCGTGGGCTCCTGCTCCCACCCATCCCCTCCCGTGCGCTCCTGCTCCCGTCCATCCCCTCCCGTGGGCTCCTGCTCCCGTCCATCCCCTCTTTGGGCTCCTGCTCCCGTCCATCCCCTCTTTGGGCTCCTGCTCCCGTCCATCCCCTCTTGGGGCTCCTGCTCCCGTCCATCCCCTCTTGGGGCTCCTGCTCCCGTCCATCCCCTCTTGGGGCTCCTGCTCCCTGTCCGTCCGCTTTTGGGGTTCCAGCTCCCCACCCGTCCCTTCCTGGGGTTTCCGTGCCCCGTCCGTCCCCTCTGGGGGTTCTTGCTCCCGTCCGTCCCCTTTTGGGGTTCCAGCTGCCCGTCCGTCCCCTCCACCCAGGTACCCCGTGCCGGGGAGAAAAGGCATTTCCAGCACGGCAGGCTCGGGGAATTACTGAGCTCTTTGGCACCTTTCCCGTCGGAGATGGCTCTCGCCGCTCGCCCGTTTAACCCCATCCTTCCCCTCTCCCTAATTAACGGCCCCCGAGCCAGGAGCAAAGAACCAATCCTTTAAGATCTTCCTGCCCGGAGATATTCCCTTCCTCAATGTAATTAAACCATCAGCTCCACAATAGCAAATAATCTCATCGTCAAACAGGATTCGTTAATTGCGACAGAATCCCTGCGGTTTTTCCTTTTTTTCGGATGCATTTCTCTCCCAGGGGCAGTGGGAACACCCCACTACTCCCAGGTGAGGCTCTTTTGCATGGAAAAAGAAGGACGAGCCGCTGATGGAAGGATTTCTCCCCAGCGGGCAGCCCAGAGGTGCCGTCCCTCTCCCCCACGCGTGCCTACCATTTATTATCCGCGAATTTGTATCTGTGGTCATCCGCCGGTACAATATCCATCAACAGGATGTACTTGGTTTTTGGATTGAGTCCAGTGACCTTCACTTTGTAACTGGGGAACATTCGCCTGTTGGAGAAATAAATAAATAAATAAAAGTGTAAAAGCAGAGAAAGTTTGCCAAGGTGGTTTCGTGTGTGTGTGCGAGGATGAGACATTGCTGGGGGAACATTTAACAACAGGGCAAAGCCACGTTCCCAGGTGCATCTTCCCCACCGTCCCCTTGGGATGTGGGACAAGTTTGGGTGGGGCTGGGTCCCATCCGAGGCGAACCGGGTGTTTTATCAAAGCAAAATGGGAATTTCGAGGCTGGCGGGTTTGGTTATTCACCTCCTCCTGTGTCTGCTCGTCTATTCGTATTTTTACTAATTATTTCTTTCACCAAGGTTTTGAGTCTCTGTTTTTGGAACAAATCTGAGCGTGAGAACTTTTGGAAGCAAGTTACTTCCCTCCCTTCATAAGCCGCTGGAACAGGAGAGGAAATTTGCAAAAAAAAAAAAAAAAGTTTTAAAATAAGAGTTATAATATAGATACTACTATAAAAATTATATTTATATATCTTTCTATAAATGTATATGTTTATAGAAATACGTTCTCACATATTACATATATAGAAATATAAACATTTTAAAATACATTTATACAAACAACTTGAGGTTCTAGGAACAGATACGGAGGAAAAAAAACCCTGCACGCACTCAGGTGTAAGAGAAAATCCGTGAAGAACCGTGCGATCACCCCGAGACAGCAGCAAACACACCTGACAAATCCTTGGAAACCCTCGGATACACACAAGGCAGGGGCTTTTCGAAATATTTTCCATTACTGCAAGGCAGGCACTTAAACCACTGCTGTTATTTTAGTTCAAACTTTCCAAATATTTAAAAATAAAGCAGATGAAAATGGAGCCCTAGACTTAAAACACGCATAAACAAAAAAAAGAAAAAAAAAAAAAGAAAAAAAAAAAAAACCCCACACCTCTAAAAATACCGAGCTCCTCTCCGAGGCTCGGGATCTTATCGCTGCCGCGGGGCACCTGGGCTTTAATTCGGTTCTAAAAAGTTTAAGGGGGACGAGAAGCGCCCAACGAAGGAAGCGGGTGTTGAACTTTAAAGTTTTAAGGGAGAAGAAACCAAATTCCACCTGGAGATTGATCTATAAGTCCATGGAAAACACCTGAGCAGCAGGAGCAGGGACCTCCGCGAGAACCACGGGCAATGACATAAATAAGGAAACCGAGCCCGCATCTCCCCTCCAGCCCCTGCCCTGTAAATGTCTCTTTTATTGCTCTCCAGATGAGATCTCCGTCCGCAGAGATTTTTGTTTGAAATTTCTGCAAGGTGGTTTCTGTCTCCCTTCGAGAGTTGGATTTTTTTTTTTTTTGTCCCTGTGAACCCGGGGTTTTTTTCGGGAGATCCCAACACCGACTTCATCCCCCCCACTTCATCCCAAATCCCCTTGGCCACAAACCCCTTTCAAATCCATTTTTGCAGCAGCGAGGTTCAAGGGGAAGGCGAGAACTATTCTCTGAAACTTTATCCAACCAGCTCGATATTTATTTTCCCCCTCCCTCTTCAGGCAAATTTTGGAAGACCACAACAAATACCAGCTGACAGAGCAAAATGAAAGTTGGATTCTGCCTTGTTGAGTGTGTCCCTACAACCTAAAACTATTCCTTCACGTGGAGGCTTTTTCCCTTTTTCTCCAAGGATTCTAATTGAAAATCGCAACGAAAAATCCTCCCTCGGGCTGCCCCCAATTTGTTGATAGGACTGGAGAGACTTTTTTACTGCGTCTCGCTGGCCACTCTTCAATTTAACAAGCCTCCACCACATTAATATCCAGGATAATGTTAAATCCCCTAAAAAATACCCGCGTCCCCATATAAATATCTGCGGATCAGGTTTACACAGCCGGTCATGGAATCGATTAGAATCCCAATAAAGTTGGATTTGCAAGGCTGCCTATTTTCCCGCACACCCATGCAGTCAAACACCCGCATAGAAATACACCCACATGATATTTATTTGCGGACACATCTATCTCTGCATCTAAACAGCTTTGTTATCTCTCTATAAACAGTAGCTTGAGACCGCATAGACTTTTAAAAAGGGTGAAGTGGCTGAGATGGGAATATTCGCTCCAGAGTGAGCAAAAATAAATTAAAAACTCTGTAAAACGGCATAAAACTTGGGGGGGGGGGGGGAAAAACGGCAAAGTTGGATNNNATAATAATAATAATAATAATAATAATAATAGTAATGGCCCACCGAGCTGCTCTAAACAAAGTTTGCTTTTTGGCCAAGTGGTTGAAACTCGCGTTCGCCTGGAAAGATTCCAAAGGCCTGAAGTCGGAATTAATGATCCAACTGTTCTGGTTAAGAAAGAAGCCAGAAGAAACAATTTCTGCCGCCTCTCTCCAGGCAGGGAGGGCTCTCCACGGCCGGGCAGTGGCACACACACACACGGGGGGGCTCGGACACGAGAGGTGTGACCGTCCCCGTGCCAGGGAGGTGCCCCGTGCCCCCCATCCAGGCGGGTGTGTCCCCCCCGTCCCCGCAACCACGGAGGGGACAGCGGGGCTCCCCTGCTCTTACCTCCCGGCCTTTGTTATGATCATCTCCGTGCCCACTTCGTGGAACTTCAGCCACAGCTCGCGTTCGTGCAAAAACACCTTGATGCCCTCCATGCCCTGCGGAGCGGGGAGACACAGAGCGTCAGCCCCGGGGAGAGGGGCCGAGAGCCGCGGGGATAGCCATGAGGGGAGCGGGGACAACCCCGAGAGCAGCGGGGACAGCCCCGAGAGCATCGGGGACAGCCCTGAGGGGAGCGGGGACAGCCGCGGGGACAGCCCCGAGGGGAGCGGGGACAGCCCTGAGGGGAGCGGGGACAGCCCCGAGGGGAGCGGGGATGGCCCTGAGGGGAGCGGGGATAACCCTGAGGGGAGCGGGGACAACCCCGAGAGCCGTGGGGACAGCCCTGAGAGAAGCGGGGACAGCCCCAGCAGAGCGGGGACAGCGCCGAGGGGAGCGGGGACAGCCCCGAGAGCCGTGGGGACAGCCCTGAGGGGAGCGGGGACAGCCCTGAGGGGAGCGGGGACAGCCCCGAGGGGAGCGGGGATAGCCCTGAGGGGAGCGAGGACAGCCCTGAGGGGAGCAGGGACAGCCCCAGCAGAGCGGGGACAGCCCCAGCAGAGCGGCCGGGCCCCGCACGGCCCCGCACGGCCCGGCCGGGAAGCTCGCAGGGAAGGGCCGGGCTCTGCGGGCCGGAGCTCGGGGCATTCCCGGGATAACCCTGCCGCAAAGCCGGCCAGAGGGGTTTCCAGGCCGGAGCGCGGTGATGCTGCTTAGGGCAGGCCTGGAGCGGGGTCCTGCGGGCCGCGGGGTCCTGGGGCGGGGAGGCGATGGCAGAGAGCCCCCGGAGCCGCATCCTCCCAGGGAAATCCCCCGGCGCTCCGGCCCAGCCGCTCTCAGAGCCAAGCGGAGGAGATTTCCACCGTCCCACGAGTGGTTTACACCCCCGGCCGCGCTCTGCAGGCTAGAGCGGCGTGGGGTGTCACCCTGCTCCCCTCGCCCCCTGATTTTCTCTTTCCCACCCAAGAGCTGCGAGCCCTGCGCTTGGGGCAGATGCCACCGCGGGGACAACACATCCCTCCGCCCGGGCTGGGAGGCACAGGGGACACCCCCAGCCAAACCAAGCACTTCTCCTCCTCACTAAAAAAGCCCCGTCAAACTTCGAGGGTCGCTCTCCAAACAGTCCCGGTGCCCGTCCCGGTGCCCACCCTGGCCCTGCCGAGCCTTCTGCCGCACCCCGTGGGCACCGGGGCCCATCGGGGGGACCTGCCGGGGGACCCCACCGTAGGGACCGCGGTGGAAAATCTCCTTTCCCCGCATTTCTTCCCTCCCCTCCCAGGGCTGCCAGCCCGGGAAGAAGCCGAGGGCTGGCTCGGAGCACGGGGATCCCGCACGGAGCCCACGGCACACGCAGCGCCAGGGGGGCGAGGGCCGAGGGAGGGCATGAGGGACACCCCAAGTGTCGCCCTGGGGGTGCCCACGAGTGACTCAGCCTGCGCTGGGTGCCCGCTGGGGGTGCGGGGGGCAGCTGTGCCCGCCTGGGTGTCCAAGGGATGCAGACATGTACAAAATATATACATTTATATATAAATATAAAGGTATCTCCGCTCTGTGGGTGCTCGCCCCTGCGTTTCCCCACTCGGGCGCGGACACTCGTGGGTGTGGGGGTGCCACTGCAGGGCGGGCTCCCCTCTCTATTATTTGGGGTCCTGCTCCCCGCCTGCTCCTCCACACCCCCAAAGCTCTCACGGGCACATCCCCGCAGCTCTGGCGACTGAGCACGAGCTCAAATAGCCCGAGAGCAGGATGAGGCCCACGGGCAGGTGAGGCTTTGCCCTCGCGTGGGGCCTGAACCAACCCAGCCACGCAGCTGGGGCGGGGGCAAAGCGGGGAGAAAAGGGGGAAATGACCAAATGGAACAGGGACGGGCTGGAAGGAGAGCAGCATGGGTGCTTACCTGCTGGGTGAAGGCTGCTTGGGGCGAGGTGGGCGACTTGCTGGTGGCCCCCAGCTGCGTGTCCTGCTTGCCTTCGGCCCGCAGCTCCTTGGCCTCCGAATCCGCCGGCGTGCTGGGCAGCCCGAAGCCTTCCTCGCTATCCGCCATGTTACGAGCTTCCTTCGCCGAATCCCCCACTGCAGGCACACATCGGGAGAGAGCAGAGATAAGAGACGCACAAGTCAATGCTGACGTTTAATAAAATATAGATATTTATCCAGTGGGGTGGCTCCGAGCGAGCGCAGCGCCGGCCGGGGCTGCCCCGACCATCCCAACACTCACTTCCAGCTGCCCGGGGAGGGAACGAGGCCCTTTAACTTTGGGAGAGGGAGAAATAAAGACTTTTATTTATTATCGCAGCCCGCAAGGGATGATAGGATTTGGGGGGGGCTCGNNGAAGGGGGAGGCGGTATTATTGAATGCATCTTTTGGAAAAGGTAAACAGCGCGTTTTAGGGCTGCCGGCAGCACGCGGGGAGCGAGGCACCCGAGGGGCCGTGGAACGAGCAGCTCATGGCACAAATGACTCCGGAGGTCGGGGGATTCGAGGTGGGGGCTCCAGAGCCTCCCCCGAGGCTTGGCCACCTCCAATTCCTCCCGGCTCGCCGCGGCCCAGGGGGTTTAAAGTCCCAACTTTCCTCCCAGGGAAGTGGAAGCTTTCACCCCGCTCCGCTTTCGAGCAGGAAAACACCACTGACACACGAGGCCGCTTCTAGCGCCCAATCTCCAAGGAAAATTCAACTTCTTGCAGCTCTTATAAAACAGGGGAAATTTTAAAAGCCTGTTCTTCTCTTAGCCCGGGCAGTTACAAGAAAAGCAAAGGATGGACGAGAAAATTACGATATAAAAGCGCAAATAAATCAATCGGACAAACGCTGTGCGGGGTAACGAGCACTCGGGCCGGTGAACGGGGGTGGAATTGGGGCTGGAGTGAACTAAGCCATAACATTTAGGATAAAACTGCACCAGCAGAGAAAACGAGCTTAAAAATTGCACGGTTTATATCTGATGTGAGTAACCGCAGTGAGTTTTAAAAGTGTATTTTGACTTAGCTTTAAAGGCTCTATCAGGAATGGTAAAAGTTTCATAGCAATACAAAATAAAACCCCCAAAAAGATAAAAGCCATTGAATTATCTGTTAGTTTTTTCTTGTTCTTAAGGAGTTCGGAGTTTTAGCTGCTTTAAAAAAATATTTCTTGCATGTTTCAAAGAAGGGGATTCGGTTTTGAAAGGCCAACCATATGGAGGCAATATTGGGTTTAAATATATGAGAATGTTTTTAAATGAGTTCTTCGCCCTGCAACGATATTTGAAAGCTGTTCAAAATCAAGCAGAGAGAGCGAAAAAAAGGCAATTCTCCTTTAAAAGCGAAGGAAAATTGGGAGTGGAAAGGAGGGGGGAGAAAATGATCTTCCCCGCTAGTGGTGGGTAACGCACACACGGATGGATATATAATTTAAAAGGACAAAAAGCGAGGGGACTCCAGGTCCGCACCTCTGGAGCTGCAGCTCGTGCAGACACGGCCCGTGCCCGATCCCTCCCTCCCTCCCTCTCTTCCCAAAGGTTTTTCTTTCCAGCGCGCACCCGCCGCAGACCCAAGGGCGAAGCGAAAGCGCGGAAAGTGCGCGGGGCGCTGCGGGAGCCGCCGCGCCGGGCCCGGGCCCAGCCCGTGGGGGCAGAGCCGCAGCTCCAGGGACCATTTAAGGCTTTTCTCTTCCCCTCCTCCTCCTCCCTTTTTTTTTTTTTTTTTTTT
>WBNO01015992.1:235814-258005 GCA_013400575.1 Peucedramus taeniatus
AAAAAAAAAAAGGACGGCAAATTCAGGCTCCCCCAGGACTGGAAGGACAAGGCGAGGAGCCTTCCAGCTCGAAGCCGGTTTGTGGTCTCAGACAAATTAAATATTACTGTTTATTACCAGCCATACTCCGATAAAATAAAGAGAGTTCAAGGCGATAGCTGCTATCTCACGAGCTTTGCTCCTATAGGACACGGAGACGTCACCAGCCACGCAACCGGCCTATTCTGTCATGGTTGACTGCAGCAGTAATGGAAGGTTAATTTGTATTATTCTCCTCTTTTTAAAGCTCTATCAGGGAGATTCCTGCTTTTTTTTTTTTTTCTTTTTTTTTTTTTCCCCCAAAAAAAAATCCGTTCGGTGAAATGCAAAATAACCGCGGCTGGGTGTGTGCGACCTCTCTATGATGTATGTTTATACAGATAAATATAGATATTCACAGGGCAGACTTACACACGCGGGTGTGAGGGGGGTTTTATCATATACGAGCAGGCACGGAGCTGCTGGAGACGTCGGGGAAACCCACTCATCCTCGAGGAGAAAAGGGGGAAAGCAGAGCAAAACTCCCGCTTCACCGCAAGTGAAATAATCCAACGGGATTGGCATTATTCAGCTGAATTTCTTTTTCTAAACAAATCATTCTGTGAGGGTGAGCAGGAAACTTGTCCAGTGAACGCTCAGGCGCCTCTGGAAGCGAGCACGCTGGGCTATATATAGTAAATGATAACCTGGTTATTTGCACAGATTCAAGTGTGCTTTGGGAACCAATTATTTGCTCTGATGAAATAAAAAAAAAATATAGGGGGAAAAAAGAAAAAAAAAAAGTTGTAAGCCAGGCGATTATTTGCCAAATGAGATTGACAAGAGGGAAAAAAAAAATCAAAAGCCTCCAGATCCCTCCAAGTGCAGCCAGTGGTGCAGAGATGCCGCTGGCGCTGCACCGTGTCCCAGCTCTCCCTTAATCTGGAGGAATTTTGGGATGCACACGCGCTGGTAGCAGGAAAATTTCACTCAAATTTAAAAAAAAGAATTAAAAAAGAACAAAAAAAAAGGGAAAACAATGTACACAACACACGTCTAGAGAAAAAGGTGCTAAAGCGTTTTTTCCTCCAACAGAAAAAGAGAGGAGGAGAAGCAGGGAGCGAGGAAATAAAGAGCAGCGCCTAAGGAGGAGCGAGGAGCTGCGGGAGCTGGAGGCTGCCCAGGTGAGTTCCCAGCGGGCACCCAGCCCTGCTCGGGCCGAGGGGCTGAGGCAGCACCCCCGCACCCCCCGGGCCTGCCTGCCCTGCCCCGAGCTCTGCGGGCTCCGGGGCAACCAGGCCCGCAGGAAAAGCACCGGCAAGGACGGCGGAAAAAAATAAAAAGGAATGGGTTAGGGAGGAAAAGGCCCCCCTAACCCTGATGCGCACCGTTTGCTGGATCTGGCCGTGCTTGTCAGCTCGGAGTCCTCCCAAAAATCCGGGATGGAGGGAAAAAATCCCTGAGAGAAGGGAAAAATCCCACCGAGGATGGTGGCACCGACCGCCCAAAGTGCTGGCAGCGATATGACCTCACCCAAAATGAGAACTAAAATATTCTCCCCCCGCAGCCGGCATCATCTCCTGGTGTCCCCTGAGGTCCCCCCGCAGCTCCCGAGGCCAGGGACGGGAATCGCTTCCCGCTGCCCGCCCGGGGAGCGCTCCTCGGCCTCCGAGGCTGGAGCAGCCCCTCGGATCCTGCTGCGGCCCGGGAATGCGGGACCCACCCGGGAGCGGGGAGGATGAGGGGTCAGAGGAGCAGCACACGCAGGAATGCAGATAAGGACACACGCAAATACATGTATTTAAGTACAGATGTGCATATATGAGTGCGGACCCCGTTTGCAAACACGCCCCCACACACGATGTCTCTTCTCTCAAGCCTTTAAGCGATCTTTATATCCCGTGTATTCCATATATTATTTATTTGGTATCTTTAGACTAAGCGTGCAGTGTAACCGCACGAATCCTGAGATGCAAGTGATCCACGTGAGTAAACGTGGCTGTTCGTACACGGAAATACCCACAGGCACAGCACAAAAATCGCGTGTGTGGATGTGCAGGTGGTGAGATCTTCACAAACACTCGCCCAACAGCGTTTCCGCCAGCTCAAGCCATCTCTGCCCCATCCGCTATTGGGTTTTTATGGATATTTACGTTTTACCCGGGGTTTCAAGACGGATTTTTGGGCGCACACAAGCCTTAATCCGCCCCCACCCTCCTCCCAGCTCAGTGCGAGTGGGTGCAAATCCGCGCACCAGCAGAAGGCGGGCGAGTGGATCAACGCGGATGCACCGCCTATGCACCACACTCTCCCTATATATATATATATTTATATATCATCCAGAAATAGAACCCCCCACACGCATTCCCCAGCAGCCACGGCCCCAAGCACCGTGGGGCACTCACCTCCGTGGGGCTGGCGGCTCCGTGCAGCCCTGCCAGGCTCAATCCCGGTTTTTCAGCTCCTCGGGCGAGCAGGACCCGGCCCGAGCAGCCCCGGCCGCACCGCCCGGCCCCGGCGAGCCCCGGCTTTGGGGCCCCGCATGGTCGGAGCCCCGCACGGCCCCTGTGCCTCCCGCTGCTCTCAGGGTGTCCCTGGCCCCGGAGCTTTCTCCTTGCGGGATTTCCCCGGGCAGCCGCAGGGAGGGGGATGGCCGGGGTGCTGGCTCACGGTGGGGTCGAGGTGTCAGCAGTAAGAAATAGTGCCGAGCGTGAACTCACTCTCCCCCCGCCCGCCCTCCACACCCCTTTAAAATCACTTTTTGAGTCTGCTTAACCAAATCCAAGAGGCTTTTGCGTTTCTCTCGCGGCTCCTCGGCAGCCGCCCTACCCAGGGACGGGGCAGCGCGGCCGCCCGGCTTGGAAAATACAGAGACATCAGCACTTGTGGCTTCCCAATGGTCTTTTTTTTTTCTTTTTTTCTCCTTGCCATATTTTCAGAGAAAATCAGCTCCTTCCTAGCAGGGATTATTATTTTTCCTTTCCATTTTTAGATAATTTACTTCCCCTCTCGGAGCAGTTCTCTCTTTGCTTTTATTTCCCTTTTGTTGGCGGCTTTTCGCTTTGGCGAAATAGGCACCTGGGAGCAAACAAGTGTTTAAAATAATCCTCCTCTCTGGAAGCATTTTTGTCCATTCACTTATTGGGTTTTTTAAAGTGTGTAGAGTTTTTTCTCCCAATTGTTTCCTATTTTCTTTCCCCCTCAGTGATGGGGGCAAGGACTGACTGCATTGATCTGAGAGCTGGTATCAACAAAATATTTGTGTAAAAGTCCCGCTTACACAGTCCTGTCGTGCCATTATTTCCATTACAAAATCCCGCATTCAGTACTGCAGAATTGCTTTAGACGAGCCTTCGGGGGTAGATACCTGCCTCGAGCTTTTTGTTTTTTGGTTTTTTTTGGTTTTTTTTTTTTTTTTTTTTTTTTTTTTTTTTTTTTTTTTTTTTTTTTTTTAATTACAGGTGAACAGCGTTTTTCTTTTAAAGTTTGTGGTTTCGGCTGTTTTGGATTTGGTTTTTGTTGGTTTGCTGGGGGGTTTTTTCCCGCCCTTCTGGCTACCTTAAGAAAAAAAAAAAAAAAGTTTGCAATTAAAACCCTTTTCCCCTCCCAGAGCCCATTAATTTCCCAGGCGAGCTGCAGGCTTTAAAATCGTGACGAAAATGAAAAAGAAGGAGCGGGGCAGAGGCAGGGCTTGGCGGGGCGCGGGCACGGCGCTGCCCTTGCGCACCTCCCACGCGTGGGGTGAAGATCCCTTTTCCTCCTGGGTGCCAAGCAGAGCGTGAGGATCCCCAAATCAATCTCGAATGGAGCAGAATGGATCCATTCTCTTTTCCTCTCAGGGCAGAGAGTCCGGGGAGACAGGGGTCCACCCCCCTCCCCAATTTTTCCCCATGAAAACGAGAGAATTGGGCTGCATTTCTCTTTGCGCCCATTATCACGGGTGATTTTTTGGCACGGGGTGCCCGTGGGATCCCCGCTCCATTCCCGACCCATCCCGAGGGGCGCGTTCCCAATGCCAGCACGGCCGGGCTGATCTCTGCCCAACCAGGGCGTCAATCCGGGCCTTATCTCGGCCCCGAGGAGAAAATAAAAGCTGATAAGGCCTTCGCTCTCTTCGCTCCCTGGGAAGAAACTAAATGGGGGCAAAAGGGGGAAAATCCTCAGCGTCCCGTGCCCGTCCCTGAGAGCGATCCTGCCATGACCTTGAAGGGCGGGCGAGGGCGGCAAAAGGAGCCTGATCCCGCAGGGTTTGAAGCAGGCGCTGATAAAAAGCCTCAAAGCATCACCTGTGAATGTTCTTCCCTTCCCTGGCCCGCCCGAGCCCCGGGGCGGGGGGGACACCCCGGGCATCCCCACAGTTCCCTCATCCCGGCCGAATTTCTTCTTGCCTTTCTCTCCAACTCATTTTCCTTTCCCTCTTTCCTCCTTTCCAAGCCCTCTCGCCTCTTTTCTTCCCCGTTTTCCGTTTCTCCCCCCTTTTCTCGCCCCCGATCGCTTTTCTTCCCCTGCCCCAAATAGCGCCGAGCGACAGCGCAGCGCGGCCGCTCTGTGATATCCACGTTATCCTTTGTATTCCCGGCTATCCACCAATTTCGGGAGCGGGAGACGCTCCCAGGGAGGCGGGGGGGTGGCTGTGGGCTCCCAGCACGGGAACTGCGTTAACCCGGCCTTGGACGAGCATCCTAAAATCCATTTTTATCTGTGCGGGGAAAATACAGATGATATCAATAACCCAAAGAGTTCTTGAGATTTCTTTTGTGTGCGTGTTCAGAAAACGTTAAATACCAAAACGTGATCACAGGAGAAATAGAAAAGAGAAAAAAAAAAAAAAACATTTCCCCTCTTGTTCCAGGGCTGGGTGAGGTCCCAAACTGCAACTTCAGGGCCCTGAGCTACTCGAGTGCAGAAGAGAAATCGGGTTTGGAGGGGCAGAGCCCCGCGGGTTATCAGCGATATCTGGGAGCAGTGGGATGCCCTGTC
This sequence comes from Peucedramus taeniatus, assembly GCA_013400575.1. Classification (NCBI taxonomy): domain Eukaryota; kingdom Metazoa; phylum Chordata; class Aves; order Passeriformes; family Fringillidae; genus Peucedramus; species Peucedramus taeniatus. The sequence continues at coordinate 240,813 of WBNO01015992.1, forward strand.
CTGCTTCCCCAAGTGTCAGGGAGTTAATTCTGAGGGTAACAGGTATCTTCCCTGGAGAGTGTTTCCACACAAACAGAGGTGGGAATCGCGGCTGAATATTTGCTGGTGTCGGTACTCGGTGTGGTAAACCTGATTTTTTTATAAGCCCGCGTGTGCTTCCATCCATACAATCCTATAGATTTATACCTGTTCCATGGATATAAACAGTTCCCGTTGATATGTGCTTCTCTGTCCTGTGGTTTAGGGCACAAAAAAATCCTGCCTTCACCCCACTGGAGAACATTTTAGGAGCTCTTTTCGTTCCTGCCTGGGATTTTTGGGGGGCAGCCAGGCGTGTTTACCTGCCCCGTGTGTGCCTGCCAAGCTGCCACCACAGGGCCCGTGGGTTAATGCTTTTACCAGCTCTTTTTGGGTTGAAAATCGTTCATTTCCAACGAAAAATTCTTTAGAGGGGAAAGGAGCGCTCGAATCTCTGCGCAAAAAAAGCTCCCTCGGAGCCCGGGTGGGACCCGCGGAGCCGAGCCCGGGTCCCCCCGCAGGCTGCGGGCACAGGAGCCACCACCCTCCCCACTCCGGGGGCCCGAGGAGCTCCGTCCAAGACAGTGTCTATTTTCTGTCATTAATAACTCGTTTCTTCCTTTAAAAAAAAAAAAAAATCTCGTTTGGATCCAAGATTGTTTTTATGATTCAGTCGGACAAGACGGAACACATGTTAGTTTAAGCAGGTTCATGAAATAGCTGTAAATCAAATAAAGTTTACGAGTTTAGCAGGAAATACTGAAAAGATGAGGGGGAGGGAAAAAAAAATCCGCCGAGGCAGAGAGCAGCAGGCTGAAATAGTCGGTGGAGTTTTGTCCTGCTCTGTGTTTCTCTCTGTTCTCTTGTGCATCTTGCCGATTAAAGGCCTCGAGACCCCGTGTTGGCGCCAAGTGGCATGTTATTAATCAGTTATCCCGAGGTTCAGTCCACAGAAGAGAGAAATTTAATCACCAGAAACCAGACCCGACATAAAAGAGAAATCTAAAATCAATTCCCTCCCGTCGTCCCGTCTCCCCCTCCCCTTCCCCACCTCCGAAGCGAGCAGAACGAGCAGGAGCAATCAAGATCGCGCTCCCTCTCCCTCTTAATTGCGGCGGGAGAACCGCAAATTTCTCCGAGTTTTACCCCGAAAAGAATTTGGAAAAAAAAAGAAAAAAAAAAAAACCTACAGAAAAAAAAAATCCTAAAGACCCGCAACAAGTTTGTCCTTGATCTCGCTATAAAAACGTGATGGGGGAGAAATATCCCGAGCGGAGCCTTTTATAGTGGAACCAGGGGCTGCGGGACGGGGGGTGCGGGTGGAAATCCCATTTATCGCCGGGGGAATTATCTTTGAAGGCTCCCAGGCCTGGCGGGGAGGGGTCCCCTCACCCCAGATGCCCCCCAGCCTCTGCCTCCTTCCCCCAGCCCGGGTTTCACTCCAGGACGGGAATTCTGAGGGAAGGGGGGGTGTCTGTCCCCAAAGCTGCGTGTCCCCCTCACTTGTGGACACACCGATGTTCTCCCCACGCACCCCCTCCTGCCAGGGCGTTTTGGGGTGGGAATTCTCAGATTTGGGTTAGGGTAGGAAAAAAATCCTCGGCCCTCCTTGCTTGGGACAGGGCAGCGGGGACGGTGCCATCCTCGGGGAAGGACCGGAGGTGACAGCAGAGCAGAAGGGACAAAAAAACCCATTCTCTACCAAAAAAACCAAGCCTGTTCGGAGTGTAGGAAAAACGGAGAGCGATGGGGATCGGCCCTGCAGCTCCCACGCGTGTTCCCATGGGGGTCACCCCGTCCCTGTCCCCTCCCGGCTGCCGGGGTCGCGCTTGTCCCCCTGGGCTGCGGGAAGGGCACACGGAGGAGCTGCGAGCCGGGCGGCCGCCCCGGGGCTATATTTGGAAAAGAATTTGGAAACCCTTCCAGCAAATCTGTGCGAAAGGTACCGGGCCCCTTCCCCGAGCCCCCCAAGGGTCGCCCCGCGCCCCGTGGCACCGCTGCTGAGCAGGCAGCGTCCTGCTCCTCTCCGTCCGCCTGTTTGTTCCTTGAAAGAGAAACCAGTCCACAAAAACCCCAGCTCAAAGTTTCGCCTGCTCAAGCCCCAAGAGAGGCGACTTCACCCCACGCCAGCCAAGGCTCTCGCTTTGTGCCAGCCAGATTTGCTTGTTCTGCCCTAAAAAAACCCAATAATAGCAGGAGGGGGTGCTCCGGGCCTGGATCCGGGGGGGATGAAGGGCGATTTGGGAACAGCTGCCTCTCTGCCCTCTTTCCAACCCAGCAAAACTGCTTGGCTTTTTTTTCTAACGAAAACCATATTTTCCCCGCATTTTTCTCTTCCCCAACAGCCTCTCAAAAACCTAGAAAGCAGCGCTGCGAGCCGGGTTGCCTGATGGGTTTCTTTTCCCCCTCCACGCTCTATCTGCTCGTTTTCCTACAGCCCAAACAGCCTGGAAACCACAGAAAAAATAATCAAAGTGCAGCATGTTTTCCCACAGTAGGAATTCATGTTAGCACTCTCTCCACGTCTTGATCCTCTGTTTGCGTGTGGGGATCCGGGCGGAGATGCCTTCAGATGCACAGGCACAGAATCAGGAGGAGATTTTTGGGATGTCCAGAAAACACCCAGCCCCACGCACGTGTCTGCCCACGGCCTCGGGGGGAGGATGGATCCCCGTGGATCGGAGAATTTCCATGGAAATACGGGAATTTCAGTGCACAAGGGGGAGTGGAGCCAACTCCCACCCACCCAGCAGCCCGTGGCTCCCTCCGTGCCCGTGGGTGCCCCTTCCTCGCTCGGTGTTGCCCCAGTAACTCCTCGGCTTCTCTGCCACCTGGCCGAGCCCCGACCCCCCCCGGCATCACACCGGGAAAAAGGGTGAAAATAAGAGGAAAAGGAACATTTTGGATTCCCCACCCAGGCAGACTGCGGCTAGGAGAGCTGGTGGGCTCCGGGGGGAAGAGAGGTGAGGGGAGAGGGCTCGTTCTCCAGCAGAAGAGGGTTTTCCAAACCCCCCTGCCTGTCAAGCACATCCGAAACTCCTCCTCTGTCTGCGGAGCGGCTCCGCTCCCCCCTCCCGGCTCCCGCAGCTGGGCGGCGTAGGTAGCTCCAGATAAGTGAAAGTGGTATTTTTATAGGCTGATAAAAGGGACTTATCTCGGCTTTCCCGAATCTGACAAAGATTCCCTAATTGGTCATTTGCCCACAGCAGCCTTCCCCAGCCCCAGGGCTCGCCCGACGCTATTTTCAGCCTCCAACGGGGGGTGTCGCGCACCAGGTACCCCCTGGGCTGCTGCTTCCCGGCCTCTTCCCTTCCCAAATCCGCGGCGAGAGCTTCTGCTCGCTCCCACCCACCCGCACGGGCTGGGGAAGCCGGGGAAGTCCCGCATCCCAAGGAATCACAGAGCCCGACTCCCACGCAGCATCATCCCCAGGGACTGTCCCCGGGGGTGGCGTGTCCCCTGACCACCCTCTGTGTCCTGGCTCAGCACTCCCACAATCTGATTATCCGGCCTTTTAGCGACACCAAATACCTTTTATCGCACAAATACATTTTATCAGCTGGGAAAAAAAATCCCTATCACATGTAAAGGCACGTTCAAGCGGACAAAAGCTCTGTACAGACAGAAAACGGGTGCGATGCTGAGTTCTGCACCAAACCTTCCTCCCCCAACCTCCAGCTGCCAAGACTAGATGGAAATGGAATCGCTGGGATTAAATGCAAACGGCAAAGCAGAGAGACTTCATTTCTACCACAGCTTCCCAGGCAGCCTAGGTCCCCCTGAAACAGGCTACAACCACCTCAGCACCAGACTCTGCTCCACACATCAGCTGAGATCTTTCTTCCTTCCAATGCATTTTAATCACAAGGCTACTAAAAACAGCAAAACAAAACAAAACAAAACAAAACAAACCCCCTCAAAAAAAAAAACCCAAAAACCATGACCAAACACCCCAAATCCCCCTCCTCCAAAAAAAACCACAACCCCCCCAAAAAAAACCCAAAAACCATGACAAAAACTCCCAGAAAACGAAAATGAGGAGGAGGAAATGCATTTGTGAACACCCAGAGCTTGCAGCCAGTTGGCACCATGAGCCTCGAAGCGAGCTGGGAAGTCACCCACTAAACTTATTTCTCATTTTCCTTTTTTTTTTCCTCGGTGGAAGGGGGAAGGGAGTCTGGATTAACAGCCCATCTGACCTACCAGTGGTGTCGGGACATGAATCAAACACAATCAAAGGCCCCAGTGTCAGCATTAGCTTGACCCCTACAACTGCTCGGGCTCGGGGCTCGGCGGGGCCGGTTCTGGCCAGAGCAGCCTGAACCTTGCCCAGGGTTATTGGTGCCTGCCCAGGGCTCTGCCCGGCCCAGCCCAGCCCCTGGGGTTGGGGCTGCAGCCACCTCAGCCCAGCGGGGTGCAGGGCCCTGGGGATGGACCCAGCTCTGCCCCACCAGGGCAGGATGGCTCTGAGTGAAAACAGATCTCCCACCCCCTGAAAACCATCCACTCCAAACCATGGAGAAGAGGAAGGGAGGTGTGGGCTTAGAGGGTTTTCAGTGATTTGGGGTTTTTTTTTTGTTTATTTGTTTTTCTTCTCACGCCTCTTACCTTTCTGTGACTTTTTTGGTGTGGTTTCCCTTGGGGGGGTTTGGGAGGAACAGCTTGGGGAGGCTCAGCCCCGTGGGAAAAGGCCAGATCTCAGTGCCACCCTGGGGACTTGGGACTCACATCCCAGGCTGTGTCTCCAGACCCGGCCTTGGGGCTCAGCAGGTGCTGGAGTGCAGGAACTGAGCTGTATTAAAGCCCAGTTGTCACTGTGGGGCAACATATAAACAACTACTACAAATGGTAGTAGTTTTGTTTAAAGAAAACTAAAAACATCTTTATTAAAGCATCTGACTCTCTATATGTATCTTTTTGAAATGTCAGTGTCATTGGAGGGTTACAGTGTCACCTCTTCAATGTCACTGGGCAACCCAACAGTCCATCAGGTTGCTCATCCTCCATAAAGGAATGAAAAACAATAAGTTATTTACATAAAGTATATAAGAAAATTCTATACAAAAATGCAAACATCAAAAAGTTTGATAAAACTTAAGAAAATCAGGGTGACACCCAATTTCCCCATGTCATGAGACACAGGATGGCACCTGGGCACACCCTTTAACACCCTTTTCCATCACAGAAAGAAGGAAAGAGGAGCACATCAATTATTCCTAAATGACATCTCCAGCACGAGAGTGGTTTGTCTGTAGAAGCTGATTTTGATAAGGGTATTTCAGGAAAAAAATCTGGTTATTTTTCTTTTTAGTGGACCTTCCCCACACTCAAAAGGGGCACAAAAATCAGCAAGGGATCGTGAGAAGGGAAAGCTGTTCTACCCTGGCTCTGCAGGAGCAGGCTCCAAAGGGGATGGACATGGTCCTGTCAGAGTTTCAAGTTCACCTTCCATTTAAATGTCATTTATAATGGAAATGGTGCAAGCTCCCCTTCTCTCCACCAAGCCCACCACGGGCTATTTTTATTTCTTGTATGCACGCTTCAACTTAACACTGACTTGTGCTTTTAACCTGTTCTTTCCAAACACATGGAAACGAAACCCTCCTATTAAAAAATAAAATAGATGCCAACACTCTCTCCACAACACTTGGCCCTCCAGCTTTACCAGGTGAGCTGTTTCAATCTTGTTGCTGTATTTTCTGGTGCTACTGGGTGAGAGAGGGCTCATTTGGGAATGCCCAGTGAGAGCTGGGTCTGCTGGATCTGCTGATGCTCCTCCTGGCACAAGAAGGGAGCCTGCAGCAAGGCTCCCATCAAAGCCAAGCTCAGCATGCTCAGAAATCAGCCTGAGAGGGAATTCAGAGTGGGGATGTGCACCCAGAGCAGATTTGGGGCCAGGCAGGACTGTGAAGCTGCAGCTGCTTGAGCCAGTTGCCCTGCCTTGGATCTCACTGCTGGACAGGCAGGGGTGCTGCAAACTCCGTGCTGGTCACAGCCCTCCCTCTGCCACAGCTTTCCTGCCACCAGGCTTCAGTGGAGATTGGATTCCAGAGCGCAGCCCCTGCCCCAGCTGCCTGTGAGACACCTCCTGTGGCCAGAGAGGCTGCCCAGCTCAGCCAGCACAGAGCCCGAGGTCCCTGGGATGGACAGGAAGGACAGATCTCCCCATGGCAAACCCCACAGCTGCAGGGCCTCACCCTAGGGAAGTCTCCAGCCAGCATCATCCTGCCCCAAATTTTTGTCCCTGGCTTCACCTACAGACCTAAAAATATCAGTTCTCTGCATGTGTCACCAATGTCATGAGACAGCTGTGAGAAAACATCAAGAAGATTTGGTGTCTGCTTTGATTTCAGTGGGATGCAAATTCCCACATTTCAGACAGTTTGGGAAGCCCTGGGTGCAAGAGCTGCTGCTCATCCCAGCCAGCAGATTCCCAAATGGATCAGTGGTGTCTGGGCAGTCCCTAGGGCATGAGTGTCCCTATTACACGTGTGTCCTCAGGGCCAGCAGCACATCCCACACTTCCAGAGTTCCCCAAACCAGCATCCATTCATATGAGCCTGATTCCCTTCCTAGGAAAGGCAAAATTTCAGGGTCTCTGATGGAAAATTCCAACACCTCTGTGTGATTTTGAGCCCTTTTTTGAACAACTGTGAACCTATCTGTAAAATGACAGAGTAGTCTGATGTCTTTTATGATGCCATTTGGGTGGGACAAGTGCTCTGAGATTTCATGGTGAGCTCATCCTCTTTGAAAATCAGGAATTTCAGCATCACACAGCTCTGCAAAAGGATGGGAAGAGAGCAAAACAACCTCTATCCATCCCCTCCCAGCCCCTCTTAATTCTATCCAGAGCACAGAGCTGGCTGCTTTGGCAAGGCTGGAAGCTCTAATTTGGATAAGTCTTTCTGGCAAATGCTCTAAAATCCATCTGCTTCCACAGACACGGTGGAACTGCAGCCTGAGACAGCTCTGCCTGCCTCTGCTGCCTGAACTGAGAGCAGAGAGTGCAATCAGAGGGTGGAAAAGAGAGGAACGGGGTTGGGACTGCAGGAAACAGGAGCAAATTTGCCTTAAGAACAAGTCCTTCAGCCTGGTTAGTCAGGTTGAAGAGGTGCTTGGGGCTTTTACAAGCCCTGTGCCTCAGAGAGGATTTCAGCAGAGGCACAGAGTGGCTGCTTTGTGCTCAACCAGCCACGGTGGATCTCCAACCCTGAGCGAGGTTCCTCAGGCCAGGACCTTGAGGAAACCCTTCACAGAGCTTTGTCTCACTTTCAGAAAGCTGACATTTGTTCTGAGCCATCAACCCAAGGCACCACATTTGCTGGGGGACTCCTGCAAGGAAAAAAAGCAACTCCAGCGAAGTCAAACCTCATTTCCCAAAAAATCTGGTGTGTTACGGGGGTGCTCCCTCCAGCAGCAGCCAGGCTGTGTGGGATGGAGGTCCCTCACTCATCCCAGCATCTCTGCAAAGCTCTGCAGCCTCTCCATTTCTCCTTCTACGGAAAATCCTCGGCACACATTTGGAGCGGTTTACAGGATGATGATGACAATGTGTTTCTCCTAAATAAAATCCATTTTTAAAGAGTACATATGCAATTACTTTGTGTTTTGGCCTGCATTCAGGAAAGAATTTCCCCTCGGGTCAGATTTGGCAGGGACTGATGGGGTTTTCTTGCTTTTCCTCTGTAGGGTGGGCCATGGTCCACTTCCTAAGATCGTCTGGACATTTTCACCTCACAATTTCCCTGCTACTGCTGGGACCCAGGACACTGGCAATGCCCTTGATCTCTCCTGCATGTTCAAGGTTTTGTGGCTTTTGGTCTTTTGTTCTAAGGGTCTTAAATTTGTTATAGGGTGTTGGGAAGTGTTTTACGGCCTGCAGCCTGCGGTGGATGTGCTGGGGACCCCTCTGGATTAAGCAGCTCTTCCGTGGTCACCTGTAATTGCAAGAGCCTGTGCTCCATGAGGCAGGTGGGCCCTTCCCAGGCTCTGCCAGCCCTCCCTGATCTTGCAGTAGCAGGGTCCTGCCAGGAATTGCACCCCCAGCAGGGTCAGGTGGGACATCTCCCCTTGCTCTCATTTGAGGTGTGACACTTATAAACCAAGGTGAGAGGGGGTATTGGTACCATAAACAAGGTGGAACTCCTGGGACTGGGAAATTACAGAACCTGGGCTCTGCTCCTGTCCTGCAGGACACTTCCCTCTTCACTCCTCCTCCACCCAGACCATGCTGGTTACTCCAGGCTCACCTGAAGTCAGAAGAAAGGGCTTTTATCTGCTTTTGGAACAGAGAATCCCGCATAGCTCAGTCCTAAATCGCTAAATTTCAGCCCAGGCAAAACCAATACCTGTGGATCAGGGAGACTTTATGGATGAGGCATTGTTCTAAAGCTAATACCTGCCTGATCTGAGTTCTTCTGGTGCTCATGTTCCATTTACATCTCACCAGCAGCAGCGATTTTGTTTAAAGCTCCTTCAGACCCCTACAATCCCCCACCTAGGGAAGCTACAGCTCCAAGGTCACCTCCAGAAACTCCAAATTCCCAATGGATTTTGGACAGGATTGCTGGTGGGTCTGCCTGGGATCAAAGGCTGCGTGCTCAAGACCTTGGCCGCGTCCTGAGCTCCACTGGTCCAACAGGCCCTGCACAGCCAGGAAATCTGCTCCAAACTGGCACCAGAAACACCCCCTGCTAGCAGATCCAGTGTGCAGCACAGATCCATTTCCCCCTTATCCTCCAAAGAGAAAAACAAACAAGCACACAAATGCCAAAGCATTAACTACTCCCCAAATTACTCAGCCTTCTGCTAATTAGCAGAAATTTACAGCAGCTGCACTACTGGAAGTGAGCTCAGCCTTTAGCCCTGGAAATTCCTGCAGAGGATAATTTTCTACAGTTTTCCTGGACTTACAGAAATCTCCAGGAATGTTCTAATATACTAACTAACTTCAGCAGCATTTCTAAGCCTTCTTTATTCTGCTCCTGCTGGGGTAACCGTGGAGCTCACAGGCATGAAATCCACAGTTGCCATCCCTCTCAAAGAGTCCTGTACACAGCAAATCCAGGGATGTGTGTCCTGAGAACCACAGAGGAGCTCTCTGCCTGCTGTTTACACCTCGTTCATCAGCTCTTCCTGATCAGCACAGATCAGTGCTCAGAGCCTGCCAGGGGTTCCTCACGTTTGGATTTCTTGTCCCAGTTTCCTGGTGGAATTAGCAAGCAGTGATTTTCTGTGTGCATCCTGCAGGCTGGGGCTCGACAGCACACAATGCAATGTGGGGTTTTTTGGCAGGATGAGCTCTAGATCTGTTTGTCACTGCTCTGGATAATGCAAGCCTGGATAACACAATAATTCTCCAGGCTGAGAGTGCAGCATCCATCAGGGTTTGCCATCACCCACCTGCCTGATGGGTCTCAGTGAGACAACAGGGCTTCTGTAAATAAAATAGAAATAAAATACAACCACCCATCTGACATGGCATTGCCCAGCAGATCATGTGGCCACCCTGAGTCCCCAGCTATTACATTCTAACAGACTTCCCTCCCTCAGTAATCCTCACCCATTCAGACCCCACTTTCTGCTCCAGAAGGGGAGACAAGCTCACAAAAAGCTCATGTGAGCTCCAATTCTGGATCCTGCAGGAACAGCAGGTAGGCAGCCAGGTAGACAGACAGACAGACAGACATGATGATAAGCCATACATCTGGCATGTGAGGATCATGGCAGTGGAATTACCATTCCCCAGCCAAGTTTCACGCTTTGGGGAGTTGTTTTGACATGCTGTCAATGCCGCACCAGAATAACCTGATTTAATTCCCTCGTTCTCTTTGAAAAGGTCTATTTGGTGCCATTTATTTTGCACTCACTTACTCGCCATCCTATCAGGAGGCGGGAGGTCAGCAGGGTCACTCCTGAGAGAGTATCACGTTCTGTGCAGAATAGAGAAAACGCTCCAAGTTAGTGGGAAGGGAAGAATTCATGCTGGGGCCTCCTTTCAGCCTCTGCTCTCCCACAGTGGACTCAGAGACCTCTTCCCTTCCCACATCCTTGCTCTTCCTTTCAGATGGAAAAGCCAGTTCCACTGTCACTGATATCCCACCAGTATCAATCCCTCCTCTGCTTCGGTTTTGCTTCATTTTCACCTCTGCTGATCCTTGGCTGGGAATTCTCAATCCACCCTTCGTGTATCACACAATAAAACCCTTCAGTCTTTTCTGTCTTTGGATCTGAAATGGATGTTGGGTCCCAAGTGGCTGCAAGAGGAACTGGAGGCACAGCAGCAGACAGCAGAGAGATGCATTGCTCATTTCCACCGAGATCAGGATCATTACAACAGGCTGAGGCATTTTTAGGGATAAAATATGTGGTGAGTACCCTTACTGGTGTGCACTCACTTGTAATCACAGTGCTCAGGCTGGTGTCCAGTTTGGGTCAGTGGCCACACTGGTTTTGCTCTGAGATGGCAAATCTCACATCCCTCCAGGCCCTCCCCAGCTAGGCAGGAATCATTGAAGCAAAAATCTGTTGTGGCCACAGATCTGGGGCTGAGACACCCTGAACCCATCAAGCACCACACAAAGTGAACTCTGTGACCACTTTGCAGCAGCTCCAAAGGCAGGTAATGGAAGAGAGAAACATCTTTGAGCTACAGGATCTTTTTCTTCTGCTGGAGCATGATGTGGATGGGCCAGGAGTGGGAATAGTCAGGGCCTGATGGATCCATGTGCAGCAGAAGGAGCAGCCCAGGGAAGCAGAGAGCACAGGCAGCAATCCAAGGCACTTGAGCCCAGCAGCAGCAGCTCAGAGCTGCTCAGTAGCAAGGCAGGATCTCCCTCCCTCTGGATAAATCCTGTTTTATCGCTGCCTCCCGCACACAACCCGCCTTTTGCACTCTTCCCATCAGTCAGGAGGATTCCCCACACGAGTGCAGTTAAGGCTCTAACAGCACAATTTTAACTGGAGCCTTCAGCTGGCACCTTTGCTTTGTTCAGCTCCTTAGCTGGGGGACAACTAAGCCGAGCACGAGGGGGTGACCGGGCATTAGATCATGGAATAACACGAGCTCCATGCACAGCTGAGAGCCAGCACTTGACACTTGCCTTCTTCCATCCTCACAGCCCTGTACTCGTGCTGCTCCAGCCTGGAGGCCTCATCCAGTTAATCACCCTCACACTTGATAGCTCCTGCCTGCCCGGCTGTCCTGGTGTTTCCAAACACACGGACCTGGTCCCCCCCACCCAGGAGGGAGCTGCTCACAAATCAGTGGAGCACTGGGAGAGTTATGTGTGGTTGAGATTAGCACAGAGGCAAAGTGTAGGCATTTGTGCAAAGGTCTCCTTCCCCTCAGCAAAGGAGAAAAGGTGACCTCATTGGCTCAAAAAAAAAAAAAAACAAACAAAAAACAACCCCCCCCAAAAAAAACTCATTAAAAATAAGAAGCCAACAGTCAAAAATAGAAAGAAAATACTACTAGGAATAGAATTTTATTTCTATTTTTAGAAAGACTAGCACCCCAGAAGAAGCAGTCCAAGAACCCAGGACCATGATCTAAAGCAACATAAAAATAGCCACGGAGTCCAAGGGAAAAGAGGGAGATATTTCCAGCCTGCATGCTGCAGAATTCCCTCTGGAAACGCAGATGGGTTTGCTTCATTTCCTCTTCAGCTTTTGCTGAAATATCAAGCAGCACAAAAGCCCCCTCTTTACACTGGGAACACAACTGTTGAGTGCATAAGCTCTCCCCACATCACATCAGGCACTTCTCCATTCAGCAACCAGCCTCTTTTGACTCCCATCCCTGCTTCAAGAGGAGGGAAAGCTGAACTGAAGAGCTGATTTTGACAGTCCTTTATTTGCAAATCTGCTTGTCTTTCAAAGGCATTTCAGCTAGGAAACTTCACTGAATGAGAGAAGAATCCTCTCAGCAATTCCTGCATCTGTCCAGAGAAAGGACTTCCCTAGAGGAGGAATGGAGCCCGTGGAGGAGATTTCTCCTCCTGTTCCCTGCTGACACGGCCTCTTTCCCCATTCCCACTATTCAGTCCGAGCTCTCCCACATCCTTATGTAAATTCCAGCTGCTCTTCCAGTCTCTCCTACCCAGACCTGTCTCAACTTCCCCTCACAGAGGGCTGCTTGCAAAGCTGCCCAAGGACCATTTCCTACTCCATGTGTTCCTCTTAAATTTATGTCGTGGCTAGAAACAAACAAACGAACAAAATCAAAAAAGGGGAGGGAGGAAAAATGTCAGCTGAGCTCACAGATGAGTTTGCAGGACATAAACTGAGAGGCAGGACTGATAACCAGCGCTGTAAAACTTGATTTTACAGGGGAGGGAGGTGTGGGCAGCCTTCCTCCCCATTTCACAGCCCGAGGAGCAGGAAAGGACGATGGTCACATTGTGGTAAAACAACCAGGCTGGTTGAGATCCCCAAACCAATCTCTTGAAGACAAGAGTTGAGTAAATACTAGCGGGTACCCCGCTAATTACTCCTTTTATGATGGTGTTTTGGTTACCTCGAATGGAGGCTGCGAGGGGATTAGTAAATAACGCTTTCCTTTGTTAACCCCTGTCTGCTTTTCGCTGCTCGGACACCCTCCAAAACAAACAGAAACCACACGAATAAATAAAGGCTTCATTAGCTCCACGAGGTGTCGAAACGGAGCGGTGAGAGGACACCCCCAGGATTCCCTTTACGGGATCTCTTCCCACAGTGACAGGAGAAGGGATCGCTGGATATTCGTCCTTCCTCTGGCAGGGTGACAACAGCTCCCGAGAGATGCAGGATGTACCTCTGCCCTGCCGAGGAGAGCACATCCATCCTCCACCTGACCTCAGGGAAAGCTGGACAGGCTCACTCTCCTGGTGTGATCTCAGCCTGCTTCACCCACCTCCATCTCCCAGACGAGCCGCTGCTGCAGGCTGTGAGCCAGGGCAGCACCAAGCCCACTTCATCCAGGCTTTTTTCCTCCACTCCCCACCCTGTATCGACATCCCAGCCCTGTTTCTTGCCAGTTTGCTCTTCCCTGTAGCGAGGGAAAGGGGGAAAAGGGAGTTTCAGTGCCCAAACCTCAAGGTCCTTCTGAGAGCTCTCTCCTGCCGCAGAAAGTCCCTTCATCATCCCTGAGATTCACATAAAAGCAGTTGAGGTTAATATTGGAGAAGCCAAACTATAAACTGAGAATTACGCTTTAGCCTAAATAAATCATCACCTCCGAGGCCGGGTCTGTGGCTGGGTGGGGAGGGAATGGGGGAAGCCCCTCGGACTTCCCGGGACTGGCAGAGAAGGGATGCGGCATTTAGGGGCTGAACACCCAGAGGCCTCATCCGCTTTAGTGGGATCAACCTCCTCGCTGTTCCCCAGGGGGGATCTGTGCTGGTTTTAGGGGGCTCCTGGAGGGAGAGCCTCCCCCCGGCACCCCGGGGCCGCTTCCTCTCTCCCTGCGGGAAATGTCCCTCTAATGATTCCCCTGCCCCGCTGCTCTGCAGTTTGTCAGGCTGCCTGACTTCAAGCCATCCTGCATCTGTTTCGCCTAGAGAGCCACGCTCGCCTACATTTTAATAAACCCTATAATTTACACATTTCCCTCGTACCCTGTAATTTCACCACCCCGAGACGCAGTGAAGGGAGAAAGCGCAGAGCTGGGAGCAGCTTGCAGAGAGCACTGCCAGAGAATCGAGAAATAAGTAGAAGGGCTTAAATCTGCAGCAGTAAAATAATCCAGGGGAGGGAGCCAACAATGACTGAAAAATAAACATCTCCCCCTGCGAAAGCCCGCAGCCAGCCCCGCTCCTCGCAGCCTGGCGCTGCCAAGAGATCGGCTGCGCTGGGAAACGCGCCTGAGGACTCCAGGAAAAAAATGGATGTGGGTTATATGGACCCCTTTTATAAGGCAACTGTTAGCGGTAACTAAGTTTAAATTTATACGTTCAATAAAGCCTCTTTCCCCCCCACCACCACCCCTTTCCAAGTGCCAGAACCACTCAAGGAAGCCGACACACGCTTCCCATTTGAAAATGTGTTATTTGAGCATTTTTATTCTCCGCTTTTGTTCTCGGGGCTGCAGCCCCTCCGAAGGCGAGGGGGGGCATTTCTGCGCCGAGATCAAAGCGGCTCCGTGTATACACACACTCGTGCAAATTATGTATTTGTGATCAAGTAACGCAGCATCAGGAAAAGCCAGGCGGGCATGTGGGAGAGTGAGATATTTACACAGGCCTGGCCAGAGGCAGAGGCATTATTTTAAGTGTTTTTCGCCGGTGCCAAGTCATCTGTTCACATATCCGTGTGTGCGCGTAAAGATGATGGAGAGAGCAGCTCGCCAGAGCCAGGAAATTCAGCATTAATCCCCCCCCAATTCCCAAGTGTATCTTGCCGGGACTCCTGACACCCTCCGGATCTGGGTGTCCCGGTTCAGAGTCCCTGTCCCAGCGAGTCACAGTCGTGCAGGACTCAGGACTGCAGCAGGTCACTCTCCCTTCCCCAGCGCAGCTTTATAGCCCACATAAATGGATATATATATTTCCCCTATAAAGACACGACTTAACCAAAGGATCTCGAGTTCTTCGGCATCAGGGAGAATAAAAATTTTAAAAATAAAAATAAGGAAAAAGGCAAAAAAGAAAAAAAAAATCTTCGCTGTGCCGCGCTCCCCAAACGGGAAATGAAACTCTGTCACTCGAGTCTCGGGGCTGGCAGGGCAGAAAGCAGAAGGTGAGAAGGGAGCACCGCGGGATCTCACGGCCCGGCTCTCCCGGTCTGGGAGGGATGGTTCCCTCCTGTGGGGATTGTTCCCTCCTGTCTTTGCCAGCTGGAAGAGGAGAAAAGCTCCCCAGCCCACCCCGGCGGTCCCCGCGCAGCGCCCCGGGCTGCGGCGAGCGAAGCCCATTCCGGGGTAGCCCAGGAAAATCGGCATCGGAAAGAGGAGAGGAGCCAAATCTGGCAGCGTGTTTACGATGTAAAATTCCGATAAAACTCGCACTGAAATGATTTCGAGCCCAAGTCCGGGCGGGAAGGGCTCGAATCGATTGGGAATGTCCTTTCCAGATGGGTGGCTGCCGGAGGGAGGCTGGGTGGGGAAAGCTCCCCCGGGGATTGTGAAGCAGAAATCTCTGCTCCGAGCCAGCACGAAGCCTGGGAGGCGCAAACACAGCGGAGCAGCTCCGAAATGAGGCGCAACAGCGTGGAGAAACGGGGAGCCCCTCCAAGGGGGGAAAGGGACCCCGAGCCGCAGCGGTCCTGCCTGGGACAGGGACGCGCAGCCCCGCGGAGCATCCCCGGCCCGGCTTCTCCCCCCGCTTCCCCTTCTCCTTCCACTCAATCTGCATTATTATTAGCAGTATTTTATCCTAGGAAAAACAAACGTCTCCCTCCCTTCCCACCACACACCAGGGGGGTGAAGGGGTGGCAGGCCCAGATAACAAAGCAGCTGGTGTGGAACGAAGTTGTAAGGAAATAATTGATATGTAATAAGGCTGAGTGAATCTATCCCAAAGAAAATATTGCGTAAGCGGTTATGATTAAACATGCCCGGGCGAAAGGCGCTCTCATAAAGGAGTAATGGAGCTAAGGAAACAAATGATCATTGGGAATGTTAAACACAGAGGGGCATTTCATCACACAAACATAAATTCAGCTTGAAAGAGACTTAACGGGGAAAAAAAAAAAAAAAGAAGAAGAAGAAAGCCCCCTCCCCCCGCCCCGTTCCCCTCAGGTTGTGCGACGGACGCTGTTTGAAGATGCTGGAAGTGCGGGAGGGGGAGAGAGGGAGCTTGGCGATCCCGCTGGAGAAGAAGGACCCGATCCTGCCTCATGGGTTTAGCAGACCCGAGCCTTCACCCACGCAGCCCCTCCGTTCCCCAGAGCTTCCTTTGGGTCAACCCCACCCCCGCAGCTCCCCCGGATCGGGGCCGGATCCTTCCTCCAGCAGCGCTTCCTCCATTTCCCCCTCCCCACCACGGGATATCCCCGGCCGGGCAGCGCATCCCCTACCGAATTCCGGGACTTTCCCCGTTTTTATTAAAAACCAAGAAAGAAAGAAAAAAAAAATCAATATTACAAACCCAAAACGAGAAACAAGAAATTTAAAAGAACCAAAATAAGAAAAAAAAATAAATTGCCAGAGCCTGTCTTCCTTTTCACAGCGCTCTCCCGTCCGGATCAATCCCTTTGCAAAGCCAAGGAGCCGCACGGTGGGAAAGTCGCAGGGTTTATTCCAGAGCCAAACCTCCGCCTTTGGAGCTGGCGGCTGTACAGGAGGCAGCGTGCGCTTGGCTGCAGCCCTGGGCGGCAGGCACGGCCAGCCGGGCTCGCAAATTCGTCAGCACAGAAATAATTCGCCGTCCCGACAGCTTTCGGGGGAATTTTGGCTCAGGGGAAAGCAAGTCCAGCTCGGTTCCCACCTGGCTGCAGCACCAGGCGCTTTGCCGGCTTGTTATGAAGCGTTTAAACCTGTTTAAATTATTATTGTCGGGTTTTTTCTCCTTTTCTAAGCCCAGCTGAGGTGGGTGTTCGCACCCACGCGGGGCTGCAGGACCGGCCCTGCCGTTTCCCCATGTCCGAGCTGGTTTTGGGGCTGAAGGAATTTGTTTTCGTTCGAATTAAATCCGGGGAAGGAGCGGGGGGAAAAGGAGAGGGGCGGGGGATATTTGTGTAACAACTTGAAATAATTTACCCGAGAAAAAGGAAATCTGGGCAAGAGTTTATCAGGCAGTTCCCTTTGCCAGCATGTTTAAAATGTATAAGTAATTTTAAAGTGTGTCTTCACTTAATATATTTTCCCCTTTCTCCTTCAGATGACAAGGAAGACCAGTGATTGCAAGATGTCTACAGATAGCGCCCTTTAAGAGTTTCCACATTGTATGGTTGGGGGGAAAAAATGTGTTTGCGGTTCCTCCGTCCCTGCCGACAACTTTCTTAGAGTCTGGGTTTACGGCCCCTATTGTTCGGGCTGAAGGGCGGATTTAAATTACACCGTTCCCCCCAGCCAAAAGCGGAAGCGGGGAGAAATTCAGGAGTTTTCTAACGGGAGAGACAAAGATTTACTCTGAAAAGATGGGGGGAAAAAAGGAACAAATTCCCCCAAACTGCGTCCGAAGTGACTCCCCGTAAATCCGGGTTTAACGGTGGGGCTGGGTTGGTTTTAATGAGATATTTGGGGGGGGGGGGGGG
>WBNO01015994.1:1551-86741 GCA_013400575.1 Peucedramus taeniatus
TGCTGGAGTTGGGGACACTGAGGGACATGGCAGTGCTGGATGTTGGTGTTGGTGACACTGGGGGGATGTGGCAGTGCTGGAGACACTGAAGGGACATGGCTGGAGTTGGGGACACTGAGGGGTGGTGGCAGTGCTGGATGTTGGTGTTGGTGACACTGAGGGGAGGGGGCAGTGCTGGGGACACTGAGGGGAGGCGGCAGTGCTGGATGTTGGTGTTGGTGGCACTGAGGGGAGGTGGCAGGGCTGAGGACACTGAGGGGAGGTGGCAGTGCTGGATGTTGGTGCTGGGGACACTCGGGAGGTGGCAGTGCTGGGGACAGTCAGGGGAGGTGGCAGGGCTGGGTTTGGTGCTTGGCTCATTTCTGGGGCAGGGCTGGGGCTGAGCTCAGCCTGTGCCCATCTCCAGCTTTTAGGGACCCTCCAGAGGAGGATTTGGAGCTGGAAGGGTCTGGGGGGAGCACAGGGGGGGTGGCTGAGGGCACTGGGTTTGTCCAGGAGGGGACTGGGGTTGGATGTTTGGGGTGCAGAGAGATGGGGTCGAGTGGAGAGTTTAAGGGATGATTTATTGCACAGTCAGCCATGGAAGGGTGAGACTGTGAGGCTGTCACATCCAGAACCATCACATCAGAAGCTGTTATAATTCCACATACAATGCTTTTTATAAGGCATTTATTATCCAAATTTGTGATTTCTTATCCAGTCAGCTGCTTCCACAGTAGCACCTTCAGAACCAATTGCTAATTGCTGCATTTCACACAATTTACCCCAGTTTACCTTTTTCTGTCCAATCATAACTACAGAAACTTTTTGCTGTATCTTCTACTTTTTATCAACTCTGTAACAACTTCTGTTGTTAAACTTGAATTGTTTTCTATCTTGCTTAGCGTATTTGTTCACTTATATGAGGCCTATATCTACTTAAAATATATTTCTGCTTAAACTACAAATCTTTATTCTTATTTTGTGTCTATTTCACTGCTGTATTCTAAAGCTTAAAGCCTTAAATCAAACTCTGTGTCCGTCTCTGTCTGAGCCTGCATTTCCCTCAGTCAGAGCTCACTGTGGCTGCAGCTCCTCCTGAGGGACAGCTCCAATCTCTGCTCCCTGGGACAGGGACAGGAGCCAGGGATGGCTGGAGCTGTGCCAGGTTTGGGTTGGAGATCAGGGAAAGGTTCCTCCCCAGAGGGTGTCAGGCACTGGAACAGCTCCCCAGGGGATGGTGACATTCCCAAGGCTGCCACAGCTCCAGGAGAGTTTGGACAACGCTCCCAGGGGTGCACTGAGAGCAGGGTGGGATTGTTGGGGTGTCTGTGCAGGGCCAGGGGTTGGACTGGATGATCCTTGTGGGTCCCTTCCAGCTCAGGATATTCCATAATTTCTGTGAATTTTGTTTAAATTTCCCTGATATTGGAAACAAAGAGTTTCACTTTTGCCTCTGTGGGGATTGAGAAGTTGTGCTCCCCATTTCTGACAGGACACCCTTGACTGAGAGCTCAGGGTCTGGGGAATTTCTTTGCTGGGCTGCAGGAAAGATGGACAATAGAAATAACAAATATGGTGTACAGTGGGAAATAAAGATGTGATTTTAGGAAAACAAACTTGCATTTGCACATGAAATTTTTTAGGTATTTTCAGTGCAAACTTTGGTGTCATTTTTTCAGAATTTGATAATTTTTTTAATTGGACATGTCAATAATGGACTCATTTGTAGTGGAAGGGACCTTAAAGCTCATCCCATTCCACCCCCTCCCATGGGCAGAGACACATTCCACTGTCCCAGGCTGCTCCAAGCCCTGTCCAGCCTGGCCTTGGACACTTCCAGGGATCCAGGGGCAGCCACAGCTTCTCTGGGCACCCTGTGCCAGGGCCTCACCACCCTCACAGCCAGAAATTTCTTCCCAATATCCCACCCAATCCTGCCCTCTGGCAGTGGGAAGCCATTCCCTGTGTCCTGTCTCTCCATCCCTTGTCCTAAGTCCCTCTCCAGCTCTCCTGGAGCCCCTTTAGGCTCTGGAAGGGGCTCTGAGCTCTCCCTGAATCCTTCTCCTCTCCAGGTGAACACCCCCAGCTCTCCCAGCCTGGCTTCAGAGCTTTGTCCTTCCTGTGCCTCCAGCCCATCTCTGGGCACACAGCAGGGGTTTGGATGGGAGCTTTCAGAAATTATCATTAAAAACATGCTCCAGGCATAGAATTCATCTTGGAGAAGGGGTTAGTAATGGATCTTCTCCAGATCATGGAATATCTGAGTGAAGGACTTGAGTTGTCCAACCCTGGCACAGCTGCCCAGGACAGTGTTGGAGTCCCCATTTCTGGAGGGATTTAAAAGCTCTGTGGATGTGGCACTTGGGGACATGGCTCAGTGGTGGCCTCAGCAGTGCTGGGGGATGGTTGGACCCGGTGATCTTGGAGGTGTTTTCCAACCTCGGTGCTTCTGTGATTCCCTAAAGAAATGAGGATTTTCTCCACTGGATGGTGCTGCTCTCCCAGAGTTCCATCACAGTGGCATCATTTTTGAAGCAGCCCAGAAAATTGGTGTTAAATTAGGAGCTGAATCTTGTACCTGGTTTCCTCTCCCACTCTAAAGACATCAGTGAACAAATTTACATTTTTGGTAAATTATTGACTAATTAGTGGATTTTGTTGTTTATTTGAAAAGGGAAGATGATTTTATGTTTTCTGTAAATAGCATGGAGCTGTTCCTGGCTTTCTGAAATACTTCTCTAAAGATGAAAGAAAGGGATTTTTGGGTTTTTTTCCTGCATCTAACTCACTCTGTTTAAAAATCAGAGTATGTTAACCTGGCAGAAACGTGAGGATGAATCCACAGTGTAGCTAAGAAGGTTGCAATACTTAGTTGGAAAGTGCTGGGAAAGGCAGTGCCTCTTAATTTCAAAAAATATTTGTGTTTGATGCCATTGTGCTTTGTTACCAACAACCTCCTGGGAGCAAAACATCTCAGGGGCTTCTCCACAGGGAGAGATATTCAGGAAAAAACAGAATTTCTCTTTTGAAGCTGTGATTGAAAAAAAAAGGCAGCTGCTCAGGTGGGGAATGTAAGATCTGTTGGAACCCTTGAACCAGAATCACTGAGGGTGGAAAAGCTCTCCAAGGCCACCAAGTCCAGCCAACCCTCAGGACTGCCAAGGCCACCACTGAGCCATGTCCCCAAGTGCCACATCCACAGGGCTTTGAAGTCCCTCCAGGGTTGGGGACTCCACCACTGCCCTGGGCAGCTGTTCCAATGTCTGACCACCTTTTTCATGAAGAATTTTTTCCCTCATGTTCAATCTAAACCTCCCCTGGCACAACTTGAGGCCATTTCCTCTCATCCTGTCCCTTTTCCCTGGGAAAAGAGCCTGACCCACACCTGGCTGTCCCCTCCTGTCAGGGAGTTGTGCAGAGCCAGAAGGTCCCTCCTGAGCCTCCTTTTCTCCAGGCTGAGCCCTGTGGTTCTCCATGGAGCAGCAGAGAATCCCCATTTGTTTGGAAGTTTAAAATCCCAGACCACAGTGCTGGTTCCCCATCTTTTCTTGGCAGCATGGGCAGGGCTTGGAGGAGTTGCTGCTCTCAGGGTTTCCTGGTGGGAATAATCACAGAATCCCAGGATGGTTTGGGGTGGAAGGGACCTTAAAGCTCATCCATTCCACCCCCTGCCATGGGCAGGGACACCTTCCACTATCCCAGGTTGCTCCAAGCTCCATCCAGCCTGGATTTGGACACTTCCAGGGGTCCAGGGGCTGCCACAGCCTCTGAGGTTAATAAGTTGTTTCCTTTAGAGAAGTGAACCAGGCAAAGGTTGGATTCCCCTCACAGCCCTGGGGCCTTTAACCCACTGTAAAAACTGTTCAGGGACTGTTTGGAGCTTCAAAGTTTCGGAAATGAGATAAAAAAAGCCCCCACCTTGAATTCTGACAGTCTTAGTTCCTTAAAAATTAAACAAAACTGGGCAAAAAAATGAGTCAAACATCCCTGTAATATTCAGTCCCTCTGGCCCAAATCCCAAATCTTGTCTTTTAGGGAACGATGACTTCCTGATTACATTGAAAACACCTCATTGGATTTGGCTTCTCCCTGCCTTGTGTGGCCTTGAGTTAACCAGTCATTTTTGATCCAGCATTTCCCATGGTGTTTAATGAAGTTTGTGATCTTCCTGTCTCCCATTCTTTGTTTGTCTTGTTTATTTAGGTTCTCTTCCTGCCTGGGCTTAGGTGCACACTTCAAGTGACTGGTTAACTGGGCTGGCTGCTCTTCCTTGATTTCAAGGAAGCTGTTCCTGGTGGGAAAGGCAACATATGGGCCTGGGAATCTGTAATTTCTTTAGGAATCCACATAGGACAAAGGAGCCTTGATTCTTCTTTGGATCTCTTAACTCCTGAAATAATTTCTGGCAGCTTTTCATTTTCCCCATAAACCATTTTTGAGAAATCCAAAAGCTGAAATCCCACAAGTTTCTGTTCTGTCATTCCCTTTCTCTGATCACTTACACTGGATTTTTGATTAGGCTTTTGTTAGGAACCCAAATATTAAAATTTCTGGGTTCTGGTTAAAGGGAAGCCTGGAGAATTGATTTTGTCCAGAACTGGGGAAGCGGCATCATAATCTCCTCCTCCGTAGACTCCATGTTGAAGCCAGATGGAAAACAAAATTGGAATAAATATGGAATTCACACCTGAATGATAATCCTTAAAGCCTTCCCTGAACTGCAGCCCGTCCTGAGGGACAGCAACTTCCGTAGCAATCCTACTTTGGCATCTTCCCATTAATAATTAATATTTTCACTGGGCTTTTATTGTTGTTGTTGTGTTTTTTATTTAGTAAAATTAACCCCCAAAATACCTTCAGTCTGGCATAAGTTTTGGAGTGGATTCTTTTTGCAATGAAGAGCTTTGTTTGAAGTGATTCAATACCAAGAACTCTCTGGGAATGCCAGTAGAGCCTGTTTGAATTTTCCCTTCCTGCTGCAGCCAGGAGAAAGCAGAAGTGGTCTGTGGATCCACGGAACAGTGCTTGGAGCAATGATGACTCCAAATTTGGCCAGAAGATGCTGGAAAAGATGGGCTGGTCCAAAGGAAAGGTAAGATCTAAAGGTAAACTGTGTAGCTGAAGGGTCTAAAACTGCCAGGGGACAGTTTTGATTTATTCTCATAAGTGCACAGAGAATTTGAACAGTGATAGATTTCTGCACTTTGTTACAAAGTCTTGTTTGTGCCTCTCCTGCTTTCCAGTTTCTCTCCATTCTTTGACAATCTGAATTCCCAAGTGAGAACAGGAGTTGAAACATTTAATCAGGTTAAAGGTTTTAAGCTGCCTTTAAACCCTCAGTTCACTCCCTGCTTTTGATACTCTTTAAAGCAACTCCAGGACCTCCTTTAGTCTTTCACCTGGTTTTAAGATTTTTTTTCTGGTTTGTTCCTTGAACTCCCAAAATGCTGTGAGCTGTGTCCCTTCCCAGCTCCAGCCAGGACGTGTGGGTGAGGGGCCTGGTTTCTAATAAAAACCTCCAGGTCAGCACAGACACCTGCAAACTACAGGTTTAATTCCACAGAGGTGCCTCAGCAAAGCTGAGATTTGGGGCTGCACATCAGGGTTTAATGACAAGAATCCCCACAAAACCCTCACTGTCTTTAATTATTCTTCTAGATTTCCTCTTCCAGACTTTCCTTAAAAGGCATAAAATTAGGATCATTCTCAATTCTGTAAATGCCTTAAAGCCTATTTTTGGGTTTAAACTGTTGCCTCAGTTGTCTCACAACATTTCCCACTCGAGATACTGGATCTTCCTTGCCAACAGGTGTACAAGAAAAATTTATGTCTCCATTTCACTACAAACTTGGACAAATGGAACTTTCCCTTGATCAAATTAAGGGGCAAAAGCCCACCTGGGCAGTGAAATTAGGTTCCTTAACACCAATCCTGTAAATGGTTGTACTGGAATTGGGTCAGGGAAGGATATGTGGCCAAGTGTCCTGCTTGCTTCCATGCTTTTTGGTCAGCAGAAGTTTCAAGGCAAATTTTCCACCCCATTGACCAGATAAACTCTTCTTTATTTGTAACAGCAACAGCCTTTTCCAAATAGGCCTCATCCTTTCAAATCTTTCATATCCCAGGATGCGGCTGCAGGGCTTCTCTCCACTGCAGCACCATATAAATGTTTATTAATTCTAACACATTTGGCTGATGATTTGTGACAGATGAGGCAAAAAGCAGGTAAATACCAGGAACAAAGTTCTAAACCCAAAGCTTTGCCTTTTAATTTTTTTAGCCTTGATCATACAGTTGAGAAAAATTACCCTGGATCTGAATATTGCTGCATATTAAACAACCTCAAAGTTGTTTGCTCCAATATTTTCATCCACTTATGAGGTGGAAGGAGTTGTGAATGTCCTGCTAGCTCCAGTCTGCTTCTCCCCTGCCCCTCCCTGCTCTCCTCCCATATAAATTTGGTTTGGATTATGTTTTCTGTGTGGATCTGCCTTGTTCCCATTTCCCTTCCCAGTGACAGACATTTTTGGGGAGAGGCACGTTCTTCTTAGGTAGAGTGTTGTTTGAAAACTGTAAACACTTTGGGCTTGCTTAGGAATGTCAGGTGGCTTCCTGATTAATCACCCAACTACTTCATGTTGTTGCTATTTTAGTGTTTATAATGCTTTGCTGGAGGCTTAAGTGGTGAATTTAAAAAACTTTGTGTGTTGTGTGGTAATGCCTGGGAATGAATTCAGCTACAAGCAGGCAAATTAACAGGAAGTTGTGATTTCTTGCTGTATTTCCTTGTGAACTGTCTCACAGTCCAAAAGCTCCAATTGCTGCTGTGAAATCCTTATGTTTTTACCCTCAAATCCTCCTTAGGGTCTCGGGGCTCAGGAGCAAGGAAATCCAGAGCACATCAGGGTTAAGGTGAAAAACGACGTGCTGGGATTAGGAGCTGCCATCAATCATGAGGTGAGCAATGGGCCCAGGGCAGGGAATGGATCCCATTTCAGCAAAAGCACAATTATTTGAATGGAATGTTAGTGAAATCTGTAATCACAGCTGGTGGTAGCATGTACCAAACAGGATTGTTTAGGATTTCCAAAACAGCCCTTTTAATTTCATTTCACTTTGGGGTGACTGTAGGAGCTGTGGTTGCTGTTACCGCCTGTGGAGCTTCCCAGGGTCCCTCCCACCAACAAGGATTGGTATATCAAATTAATTTACTTCTAAGAGTCTTTAATATCTGTTTTGTAAAACTCATGTTAGTTCTGAAGACTTCTGCCTTGTATTCATGTGGGTGATATTTACAGGACAACTGGATTGCTCATCAGGATGACTTCAACCAGCTTCTGGCTGAGCTGAATAACTGCCATGGACAGGGTGAAACAGGTAGGTTCATGCTTGGCTCAATCAGATGCTGGAAGCTCAGCAGAGTTTCCATTCTGTGTCTTAAAAAAGTTCCTGAGGCCCAGTTTGTGATGCAAATAGTATCTTTGATAAAGTTGAGAACTCCTTCCCCAAAATCACTGGGAGCCAAAGGATGTGTTCCATCCATGACCATGGATTTGTGGATCAGTTTTGCTCTCAGGACTCAAAGAAGGGCTTTTTCTTGAGGGAAGAAAACATAAAATGCTAGACCTGTTTATTTCATCCAGGATCACAATATTTGGGACACTTTCCCTGGGCTGTACCTAGAGGAACATTTCCTTTCTTATAAAGCACCCAGAATCTGTCTGAAGGCTCACAGCAATCACTCAGCACTCTAATGCTTTACCTTCCTTTTGCTGGTGAACTGTCACACTTGGCTTCCATGCTCCAGTGGCTCCTTAAATACCTCCTTTTCCTGTCCTTGGAGAGCTGCTCTGTAGCTTTTGCCTCAGAGTTCTGCATCTCTGCTTTGAGTGTGGCATAAAGTGATTTTTGTAGCCCTGGTGTTGAGCACATAAGTGGGGAAACTTTCCCAAAAGGGCTATTTTTAAAGTCTATTTTTGAAAAGCTTCTTAAAAACTGACCTTGCTTTATGAAAATGAAGTTAGGAAGTTGTGGTGGGTGTGAGCTTAGAGAAAAAATTGGTTTATCAAATGATTTATCATCTCTCATTTAGTTAAATGCACTTTAAACTCTGGTTTTGTATCTAAACACCTCTTTGGAGTGTTTTTAAACCAAGGGCTCCTGTTTGGACACAGCCTGTCCTTGTACTGTTGGGGCAGAATTGCCAGATTGGTGAATTTAGCAACTCTTCATTCATTCTTAACCTTTGAGCACTGAAGGTTTTCTGGAGAGAAGATGTAGAAAGAAGAGGAGGAAAATCAATTAGCAAGGAAGTTTTCTAATCCTGGAGTACTAGGATTAAAATTTTGAGCCTGATGCCTCAAAACACCTTTTCTAACTTGCTGTGCAAGCTGTCCTTGTGAAATCATGAGGCCACCCAGGGCTCAGTGCTGTCACTCAGCTCCTGGAGAGGTAGGAGAGCATTTCATGGGGAAATTCCACAAGTTCCTGTCTCCCTTTAGAGCCAAGTCCTGTCCAAGTTGCAACTTGAGCCCTGGGAAGATCAGGGAGGTGTAACTGGTGGGAAACCTGCAGACTGATGAGCAGAGAGCCAAAATGACTTGCCCAGGGCCACAGTGAGTCAGCAGAGGCAGGTTCAGGGAGCAAGGCTTGGCCCTAAGCTCTGCACTCTTCCCTGGGTCACCTCATGCAGTGACCCTTGAGAACTCTTATTTCTCCATGTTTCACTCAGTTCTTTTGGTCCTTTTAGGAGGTGGGACAAGTTTTCAGTCACTGAGAAAAAATTTGGGTGCACCTTGGAAATTCCAGGTCAGAGTCACATTTGATGATTTACAGAAAGGCATAGCTCTGAAACTTGTTTTTTTGGCAGTTGTTGAAGCTGGCAAAACTCATCCAGGAAAAGACTCTGCCTGCAGCTGTGCTGCAGGAGCAAATGTTACATTATTGGCCACCCTCCAGTTTCAAACTGCATTAAAAGTCAGCTGAAAAACTTCATTGTTCTTAAAGAACTGGTGCAGTTGCCAGAGCTGGATTGCAATTAGAGGTTGGAAAGGAAGGGCCCCATGAGGGTTGATGCCAACATTCAAATACCCTCAGTGTCTGTACCTTTACCTGTCTTTTCCTTTTTTTTTTTTTTTCCTAGCTGAGCACTGAGTGAGGGCAGGTTTAGATTAGATTAAATATTAGGAAGAAATTCATCCGCTGGTGGTGAGGCCCTGGCACAGGATGCCCAGAGAAGCTGTGGCTGCCCCTGGATCCCTGGAAGTGTCCAAGGCCAGGTTGGACAGGGCTTGGAACAGGGATAGTGGAAGGTAGTTGGGACTCCATGGTCTTTTCCCACCCAAACCATTCTATAATTCCTGTCTCTTTTACTGGGATCCTCAGTGATGGTGAGTGTCCCTTTCCATGGATAAAAACTGGGAACAATACCCTGCAGTGCTTTGCTTCATCCACCTCGATCACATTTGCTGCAGAAATGCCACTTTGGTGGCTTTATTACCCCAACTAAATTGCTTTAAAAAGCACATTAATATTCCTGCAGCACTTGCTCAGTTTGTCAGAGGATTTTCCAGTCCCTGGAAGACACAGGGATGTATTTCCCTGCCCACTGCAAGTGCCAGCACGTTCTGTAGTGAAATTCCTCCCTGCAGGCACGAGGCGGTGCTGCTGCCCCTTTCCCTGTAGGAATAACGTGGAGGAGGAAGGCTCTGTGGAAACCTTTTGCTGTGTAATGCTCCTTTTGCTACCAGGAGATTGGAAACCAGGCTCAAAGTGCTGCATGGCTGTCAGGATATTTTAGTTGTGATCCCTACTTTCCCCACAGACCCTTTTCATTGAGGATTTTTTTTGTTAAAAATTGGATATGCTGGTCCTTTCTC
Source organism: Peucedramus taeniatus (assembly GCA_013400575.1). Lineage (NCBI taxonomy): Eukaryota > Metazoa > Chordata > Aves > Passeriformes > Fringillidae > Peucedramus > Peucedramus taeniatus. The sequence goes on from WBNO01015994.1 coordinate 11,412, forward strand.
TTCCCATTAGTGGGAGAGTGGATCTCAGCCTGCTGGCCCTCAGCTCTCCCACTGCAGGCTGAGGATTTCAGTTCTAGCTCAGGGATTCATCAGGTGGCACTGCCTATCAAACAGAAAAGTGCTGGAATTCCAGTGTCAGAAAAACTTGGGCAGCAGAGCTTTCCAGGGTGGGATCATATGAAAAAGGTGACTCAACTTGGCCCTCGGGGTATAGGTTGATTTCCCTACCCATCCCACAGGCAGGAAAAAAACACCTCACCATAGTAACCCTCTGTAGAGTTACAGAGGAGAGACTCCTGTGGTGCCTCTTTTCAGGACTAGCAAGGCAGTAATTAACTGTACAACAGGTTAATTCTCTCTTTCTGGCAATGTTTTGTAAATTAACAGGTTCTGTGGCTAGAAAGAGAACATTTGTACCCCCAAAATAACCTGCCACAGCAGAGGAACGTGATCTCTGTGCTGTTAAATAGTGAGCTTAATCCTTCACGTGGCCTTAACCTGCTCACAGTCTCCCAAAGTACTGCTGAGTGACTCTGGGACTGAGCCAGCCCCAGAAACCATTCCCAGAGGACACTTTAGATGCAGTCCCTCTTCTGGAAGCCTGGAAAATGAGATAATAGGGATGTGGCAATTTGTTCTAGCTGGCCTCAGGGACAGAAAAGCTTTGTCACTATTCAGTTTCGTTACACAGATGTATCAGCTTTTGTCCAAATAAAGGTATTTTGTGTAGGGTTAGAAATGAAAATCCTGTTTAGGGGGTTTTCCCCCATTTTTCTTTCTGCTCAATCAGTATTTTATTTCCTACTATTTCTTACATCTTTCTCAGACTCTGGTGCTGGAGATACTCTGTGAAAAACAGCACTATTATTATTCTTTTACCACAGAGATGGATTTTCCTTTGACCTGGAGTACCTGTATCTGCCTTTTCAAATTACATTGGATTGGAAATGGGAAAGAAAGGGGATGGAGCAAAAAAAACCCAAGCATTGAAATATTTCAGACAAAACTTAGAATGCTTCCTTCAGTAATATTTTGTGATATGTTGTTGACTGGATTTTAAGAGAGAAAGTTAATTACACTGATGTTTGAATTTGGTGCTTAAGTGCCTCTAACAGAACTGGACCCTCTTTGCTTGGGGTTTGTTTTTTTTAGAGTCCTCAGTGAAAAAGCAGAAAAAGACATTCAGCCTCGAAGAAAAATCCAAATCTTCCAAGAAACGTGTCCATTATAAGAAGTTTGCCAAAGGTAAGAGGAGTTTTGTTGTTTCATAAGCCCTGGCCAAGATTAGAACAAACCCTGCTCAAGGTGATCTGTTGCCTTGTGGAGTCTAAATTTGGCAAGTAAAACCTGGGTTTAGAAACACCCCCTGCAGCTACTTGCTTAAAGCTCTAATATGTTGTTCCTCTTTTATTTTGGGCAATTTTGGATGGCCTTGGGCTGCTGATATTGGGAATAAAACAATTCTCTAGTGAAGGAACTGAATAAAGGAGCAGCGAATATTCCGAATGGTCGGGGTGTGGGCAGGGATGGGAGCAGGAGGCAAAGGTGAGATGGGAGTGACTTGGGCATCTGCGTGGCACTAACCCCTGCAATCCCCAGTAACCCCTGCTCAGAGATCATGTGGATGAGATCAGGGATCAGATTAAACCTGCGTGAAGGAAGAGGAAAGCCCTCTTACATCGACCAGGTACTTTATGGGATAAATTAGGGCAGCCAGAAAAACTCTAATCAAGAACTTGTGGAGTTTAGTAATTTCTCTCTTTCTTAGAGTGATGGCATTATTTCAGTCAGCCCAGGTTCTGGCCCTTGACAGTTGTTCAGTCCTTTCCCTTTTGCTTTGTTCCCCTTTCACACGGTGTGTGCCCGTTTCAGGGCATGGATAGGATCAGTTTCCACTAATGGCTGATTTATTAAACTCAGAGCTCTGTGTAATGTTTTCTGCCAGCAAATGCCTCTGCTAAAACAGAGCTAATTGATACCTGAACGGAGGCCAGATTTTCATATCAGGGTTTGGGATTTTTGGTGAAATAATTCGACCTTGAAGTCCAAGCTGTTAACATCAGCCTGCCACTTTATGACATTAAACAATTAAATTGGTTCAGGGCTCGCAAGTACAGAGGCCATGGCCTGTTTGAGCAAAGAGGATTTATTTTGATTTGGATTTAACCTTTTACTAAATATAGAGGAAAAAAGAAGTGTCTTTTGAGCATATAAAATACAGCTCAAGGCTTTTATGTTCACGATAACCCTGATTTGTTTGGTCACGTTTCCACAAGGCAGCCCCTCATTTGCTTGTACCCTCTGTGGGCTGACACAGGGAAATTGTCCTTTTTCAGGGAAAGAGGAAAAGTTGTTTTAGAAAGGCTCATGTTGTCGTGGCCCTTGTTGTTGAAGTCCAATCCTGCTTCCTTTCAGACTAAACAAGACAGGCTCACACAAAAGCGGGAGAAGGGAACAGCGACGGCACCGAACGCGGCTTCCGCTCCCGGGGCTGGTTTGGAGCCTCTCTGCTGGAGGAACAACCACTCCTGGATCTGGGAAATACACCCCAAGCTCAGATTAAAACACTGATTTCAGCTGCTTTTCTAGTAGCTGCTCCCCTGTGGTGCTGCAGGAGATTGGGGCTGTCAGCTGAGTTGGTTTTCTGTTAGAGGAAAAATGGGGGATACATCCAGATGGGGGACACAGAAAGGAAGCATAGCCTGAAGGCAGGAGCAGGAGGATTTTAGGTGTCACATTCCAAGCCTTGGACAAGAGAAAACTGGAAACAACCCCAGTCTCTTCCAGCTTGCTTGGACAAGGCCATTTTGAGGCATTGCAGTGAGGCAACAGGAAGCTGGGGAACACTTGCTCCTCTAGGCTGATGTGTCTCTTTACCCTCTGGAGACAGTTAAGGATCCCAGGAAAAAGAATTCACCAGATTTGAGAATTTTTTTTTTTGGGGGGGTTTTTTTGGCCATTACAATATTCATTTTGAGGTCACTGATTTTCAAGTGATTGAGACCCCAGCAGGGTCTTAACAAGTTGACCTGTGTGGGTTAATTTTGTTTCTTTAACTTTTGCTGACCTTTTCCAAAAGAATTTTCTGACAGAGGCAGTGGACAACTCAGCAACTCCTGCACTGTAGAATTGGCTAAACCTTTCCCTGTATCTCTAAATATCACATCACACTCCCCTGCTTCCCTCTTCTTGCTCTATGTCTGATATCCAGCTCACCACACAACAATCAGATGGGAATAATGGCCCTCCTAGAATTCTTTGCTTCACCCTTGAAATGGTTTTGAGTTGGAATAACCCAGTGTGTGGCAGAGGTGGAAGTTTTGCTTTTCAAGAGCAACATCAGAAGTCAGAGAAAAGTCCCTACTGAGTAAAAATGGATTTTTTTTTCCATTGTGTAGAGGAGCTGTAACTCTGTAATTCTGTCAGAAATGGGGAATCCTTGTGAGAATCCAAAGATCCCCATGCATACACACATTTCCTCTTGTGTACCTTCATTTAGTGGCTTTAGCATAGAACCACGGCATGGTTTGGGTTTGAAGGGACCTTAAAGTTCATCTAATTCCAACCCCCTGCCATGGCAGAGACACCTTCCACTATCCCAGGTTGCTCCAACCTGGACTACCTGATTTTTGTTTATCTCCAAGAGCAATTCCTCTCTGTCTGTGGGTCACACTGTTACCAAAATGCATCCTCAGATGTGAAGATTTTGGGTTTTTCCCTGTCTTTGCCCCTTCCAGGTAAGGATCTCTCCTCATGCACTGAACAGGACCTGTCCTGCATTTTTGGGAGAAGACAGAAGAGTGCCAAGACCCAGGTAAACAAGAATTTTCTCCTTTCTCTTGTTTCCTTGTTTATTATCCCTTAAAACAAAATATCCAAATGTCTTCTGCCAATGTGTTTTTTCTATTTGAAGTGCTGTGCTTGAACTGTGAGGAAATGAGAGTAAATTTAATCCCTGTTTTTGTGGATTATCGTGATGTAACATCTTTGGAAATAGGGAACTCCAGTATTTTAATTTCTTGGTTAGGAAATGTACATCACAAGGAAGAATTTTGCTTAACCTGAAAGGTCAAAGGTTGGACTCAATGCTCTCTTGGAAAAGAGGTCTTTTCCAACCTGAATGATTCTGTGAAAGATCCATGAATATCCAAAATAAAATTGGACATTCAGTAGCAACTGGGAAATCTCCACAAACTGCCCTTGTTTTCACAAAAATTGGGAAAGTCTGAGCAGCTGCAAAAGATTCAGAAGTGGCCTGAGCAGTGATAAATATTTGATGAGAAGACCTTTCCCTGACTTCATGTAATGAGATCCAGGTTTGGATCAGCTTTTATTTTATTTATGTGTTCATTAGCATTTTCACTTGCAGAGCACAGACCAGCTCAGTCAGTGGATAAAATAACTGTGGCATGACCAACATATCCAGAAAAATTATTTGGAAAAAATAACATCTGGAAGATCACAAATGAATGTATTGCAGGAATTGTCCAGTTGGTTCCAAGTTCTTGGAAATCTCTGGTTTTAAGGAGAAGATGGGGCTTGAAATGGAGTGAAGATTTCTGGAATACCCTGTAGTGTTTGACACCTTGCTCCTCGTGCTCTTGGAAGTTGTTGTGGAGCTTCACTGCAAGTCACTGGGAGCTGAAATAAGGTTTTGGGAACTTCCAGTCTGTGAGAGCTGTTGGAGCTCTCACATCCTGTGAGTAAGCTTGTGCCAGGGAGCCCTGTTGGAGCTGATCACCTGAATATGCCCTGGATCTTCTCCTTGGCTCCCTTGCTGTCAGATCAATGGGAAGCAGGACAAACTGGGCTTTAAAGCAGCTCAGCACTGCTGGGCTTGAGGGAGCAGCTTTTGCCATCATGAGTTGTCTCTAGTAGTTGGTATTGTTTTCTATGTTCTACATCTTTTGAAATTCAGAGTTGGAAAGTTGCTTTTTCTGGGACTTCTTCCTGCAGAACATTTGCTCTTTTGTGGGTAAACACTGCAGATCACATGGATTTTATGAAGGGTGTCTTAAGTTTGTGCATGTTTTTGCCAATCCCTTGACAGATGCAGTGGTTGGCTGATGGCTACTGTGCAGATTTCCTGAAATGGTTCAACCTTCTGGCAGAAAAGTCACAGACTGTTCCCTCCTAAGCACCCAAATTTCTTCCTGCAAATCCAGGCAGAAGGGAACAGAATTTGGAGCTGCATTGTTGTCTTCTGGCTGCTGCTGAGCAGAGCAGCAGGGGGAGGAAGCCAGAGGCAGCACAATTGCTTTCCCCAGCTCCCCCTTCTCCTTCTCTTCATGGATCAGAGATCTGTGGACTTTGCACAGAACAGAAGTGCATTGCTCAGGCCCTCAGCTCTGAGCAGTTTCATTGCACTGCACCCATGAACTCCTATGATCCCTTTCCATCATGTTCTGGAGCCTGCTCCTTAAGGTGGCACAAAGGGAAGTGCCCTGTGAGGTTTTGCAGGAATTCTCTGGGTTTGTCTTCTGGTTTGAAATCCCTGAGCTCTGGGCATTTCCCTGCTGTGGCACAGAGCTCCCTGCAGGAGCAGGAAGGTGCTGTCAGTTCTCCTGGAATGGAGTTGTTCCTACATGGAGATGAGGTAGGAAGGGCCCTGGTGCCCAGCAGAGCCCTGGGTTTGTCTGCAGGTTGTGATAGGCTCTGATTCCCTTCAAATTTCAGTTCCTACAATGAATCTGGTTGCAGGTTCCCAGCTGTGGGTGCAATGGAGATGATACATGGAAGTACCCCTTTTATCTTGGAAAAGCTGGAGCAGTGGCCACAGGAATCTCATGGATTTAAAAAGACCAAGTGCTGGTGCTGCATCTGGATCAGGGCAACCCCTGGGATCAATCCAGGCTGGGGATGAAGGGATGGAGCAGCCCAGGGAGAAGGACTTGGGGGTGCTGGTGGGTGAGAGCTGACATGATCAGCCCACTAAACCTTGGAGCTGTTGGTGTGAGTCCAGAGGAGGCACCAGGAAGATCAGAGGGATTGAGCAGCTCTGCTGGGAGAAAAGGCTGAGGGAACTGGGGTTGTTTAGCCTGGAGAAGAGAAGCTTTGGGGTGACCTAACTGTGGCCTTCCAGTGCCTGAAAGGAGCTACAAGAAAAATTGAGAGAGACAATTTACAAGGACCTGGAGGGACAGGACACAGGGAATGGCTTCAAACTTACAGAAGACAGAGTTGGATGGGATATTGGGGAGAAATTCTTCCCTGTGAGGGTGGGGAGGCCCTGGCACAGGTTGCCCAGAGAAGCTGTGGCTGTCCATGGATCCCTGGAAGTGTCCAAGGCCAGGTTGGATGGGGCTTGGAGCAACCTGGGATAATGGAAGGTGTCCCTGTCCATGGCAGAGGATGGAATGGGATGATCTCTAAGGCTCTTTCTGAGGTACCATCTCCCTCCTCTGTTCTCAGAGATGCAGTTTGAGAAGCATTCAGCACACATTTGATGTGCACTGAATGACCCCAACAGAGCTACCATTCTACTCTTGATCTTTTGACAAAGATTTTCAGCTTAATTCTTTTTCCCTTTTTTTTAAATTTGTTTCAGTCTGGGATCAGAAAAACTTGGGTGTAACTTCATGGGAAGATGCAGGAACTGCTTTTCACAGAATCACAGAATTGCTGAGACTAGAGGAGACCTGGAGGTCACCAGAGGAGTGACCCTGCTCAGAGCAGGGTCAACTATGGCAACTTCTTCAGGAGTTTGTCCAGAGTTTTGATTTGTCCCTAAGGCCTCCAGTTTAAGCCCATGACAAAATTTCAATGGGTGGATAAAAGAGATCACTTAAGGGGCAGAAGAGATCATAGAATCATGGATTTTTTAAGGCTGGAAAAGACCTTTATGATCCTCAACTCCAAGCCTGTTCACCACTTAGCCACGTCTTCAGGTGCTGTAGCCACGTGTTTCTTGAACACTTCCAGGGATGGTGTCTCCTCCACTTCCCTGAGTAGCCTGTTCCAGGACTAGACAACCATTTCCATGAAGAAATTTTTCCTAAATCCAATCTAAACCTCCCCACTGTTGCACTAGGTCTGGTTGGTTGGCTGGTGTCACACCAAACTGCTTTTAGAGGTTCGGAAAAGAGAAGAAAAAAGCAAATCACAGGGAATTCCATCTTGTGCTTATGCTCCAAGGGGAATTAGTGGGAGAACTCGAGGCTCAGTGATGGTCTCTGGACCAGCAAGATAATCCTGGCTCTTCTGAAGTGCTTGTCAAAAATCTGTTACCCCTGAACTGCTGCAGTGATAAACAGGGTCTCAGCAAATCAGATGTGTCACTGTTCCAGTCAGTCCTGTCCACTCTTTTCCAGTGTGGTCATTAGCAATCATTCTATGATCTTGACTGTGCAAGTTGCCTTTGGCAGGAGATGCTCTGTGTGAGCTGAATCTGAGCTCTCTGAACTGTGGGGCTGTTCTCAGATTCCCTTTTTAACTGTCTCACTGGCCAAGGATTGTTCTGGTAACGGATCCTTTCTCTTGTTCCACACCAGCTCTGCAGCAGTAAGTGGGGAATGTTGAAGCTTGGATTATCTACGTTATCAAAGGAAGAGGGAGTTGGCCAGAGGACTGTAAAAATTGCAAAAGAGGGGAATTGCAAAGGATGTGGAAGGAAATGCTGTTTGCCCCTGAGGGTCAAAAGGAGTTTCTCTAGAAGTAATAAAACTACAGTGCTGTTGTTTTGATGGTTCTGGGATATGTGTTACTAACCAGAGGCAATTGCAAACTTTAATTCTCCTGAATGTTCAACATAACCATCTTTTTTTTGAAATTATTTTTTGATAAATCATGTGTCCAATTCAAACCTCCTTAATAAATTACACAGGGACCTTTGTTTAAAACAGAAAAAAAAAATACAAGTCAAAAAAACGAGGTGGGGAAGAAAACAATGGCTGGGCTTCAGAGTGGACCTAAATTGAAAACGTCTGCAGTTTTTCCCAGGGAGAGCAAGTGATCGAAAATATTGAATTGTAATTATGATGCTCTCTGGAGACCTGCAGTGAGGACCTGTTTTGCAGGCTAAGATCTGCCAGACTTGTTTTTTGCCACCACTTTTCCCTGTGATTTTCTCACTTGCTTAGGAACACTGGGAGCTGGGGAGACAGAAAAACAAATTCCATTAGTTCCTATCTGGTTGAACTTCCTCGAACCCTCACTATTTTTTTTGCTTCTCAGAATTTCCTTCCTCCATCCAGCTGTGTTTCCTGATGGAGCCTTATCACTGGAGAAAATGCTCCTGAGTGAAGCTGAGGATTTGGGAATGAGTTGCAGACGGTCCCAACTTGGTTGCTGAACAACATGATTCTGGCACTGATTTCACTCTGGGGGCTGGGGGGAGCAACTCTGATTTCTCAAACCCTGTTGGAGATGCATAAAAACCTGAGTGTTTTGCATCCATCTCACATGCATGGCTCAGGCCATTCCATGAGTAATCTGCTTCCTCCAAGTTTGTGTAACTTGGATGTAAACCTGCGTAAGTTCCCTTAAGCCACCCAATCCAAGTAGCCCGAAAGTCTCTGGCTTGCAGTGATTTCTTCCTTGTTAGGCATTAGAAGTGGAACTGTCCAACCCTGGTGCTTTTTCACTTTTTTTTTCTTTTTTTTTTTTTTAATCAGGAAATTGTCTTCTGACACATTTTGCAGAACTTCCTCAACTGATTTATATTTCCCAGCACTTATCAGAAAAGCATGTTGGCTAATCTTAAGGGACATAGCTGAAAATTCATTAAAGTCTGGCTGTGCCATGGGCTCCCTGAAGTTGTGGGTGAACTGATACCATTCCCTGCACCTCAACTTTCTCTCTGCAAAATATCAGTCATTATATTGGTGTTTGTGGGGTTTCACAATTGTGACTTTTAGGTAAGTTGCAAGTTTAATCTTAGTTTTTTTGGTTTTTTTACCTGTGACCAAATTTGTTGCATGGTTAGCGCATAAATTAATTTGCTGCTCCCTTTTTTGGCAATGCTAGGGAAAGGAAAAAAAAAACCCTGCAGAAGAGGAAAATTAGTTACAAATTAACAAAGATTTTTCACTGTTGTGCTTTGGAGACCACAGTTAGCATGAGGTATTTGGGACTGAGAAGGAGAACAGGAAAAAAAAAAAGACATCAAAAACCTGGAGAGAGTCCAAAAGGCTTTAGTAAAATGGGAGACAGGGTTAGAGGGCATGTCCTAGAAGGAGAGAGTGGAGGAACTGGATACGTTCATCTCTGAAAAGAGGCAGAAAAAAGATGACCTCTCTGCCTATAAATACCTGGGGGTCATGGGGAGGGAGGAGCAGAGGAAGGGAAGGGACAGTAATCAGAGTAGTCAAAAGCCAGGAATGGGACTGGGGGTGAGAACTTCAATTAGAAAAAGGAAGACTCAGACTTACTCTTCAGCAGGCTTCCTCACAGTGATGTCAGCGGGGCACTGGAGGAGTCTCCTGAGGGAAATCCCAGCTCCTCAATGAGTGACGCCAAGAAAAATGATGAATTTAACACTTTTAGACCCATTGGGATGGGCAGAGATGGATCAGTTTAAGTAAAACATCTTCCAGAAGCTGTTCTGTGAGTGGCTCCAGTACTGAAGTTGGATTCCTGTGGTTGTGTTGTGCTTGGATTTTGTGTGGCTAAAGGAGATGAGCTCGTGCTGGAATCCCTGTCCTTGTGCACGTGGATCTCTTGGCCTTCCCTGTTCAGTCATGAAATATTTTGGAGTCTTCATATCTTTGAAACCTCTGCTGCTTCAACCAGCACATTTTACTTGCTTCAGAATTTTAGTCCCAACTGGTAGGACAGGGGGGAATGGTCTTGAGACGAGGCAGGGGAGCTTCAGATGAGATATGAGGAAAAAATTGTTCCCTGTGAGGGTGGGGGGGACCTGGCACAGGTTTTCCAGAGAAGCTGTGGCTGCCCCTGGATCCCTGGAAGTCTCCAAGGCCAGGCTGGACAGGGCTTAGAGGAACCTGGGATGGTGGAAAGTGTCCCTGCCCATGGAGAAGGTGGAATGGGATGGGACTTAAGGTCCCTCGCAACCCAAACCATTCTGTGATTATTATCAAAGGATTTTTACAGCCTCTGTAGTACTGCAGGAACTCCTTTGGCCTCTCCAGTTCTGCCCCCCACCATGGACTCTTAACAGCAAAAAGTGTCAAAAAGTAGAGAAAAACCAACTCCAAACAAGATTCTGCCAGCAGTGAGCAGTGCAAGGTCTTTGCCTGTGCCTGAGGAGCAACCAGGACAGGCTGATGACACAAAGTGACAAGGAGGACAACAGGACAGTACAGCTGAAGGGCAAAATCACAGAACCACAGAATGGTTTGGGTTGGATGGAACCTTAAAGCTCATCCAATCCTCTTCACAGGTAGAGCAAATCTGGCAGCACAGACCCATGGAAAGCAGATCTAAAGCCCTGTTGCTTTGAGCTGGTAACTTGCAACATCTTACATAGTCAAGATTATGTAAGATTAATTTGGGCCATATATTTAATATTTTTCCATGCAGATGAGAGTGTTTCAGGAACACCAGAAAGAATTTATTTTACCCAGCATTCTGTCCTAGTTGTGCTTTTGATAAAAAAAGAGGAAGAGCAAAGTATTGATGTTTTGTTGCCTGTTTTATAAGCACCTTGTTAATCAGCTGGAGGATAAATTATTGCTGTTCAGATATCAGGAGAGAGGGAGAGGAGGAGATATCTCCCAATCTGGAAGTAAAGGTGCTTTTTCTTCCTCTCTTCATTGGAGAAGTCTTGCCTCCACATTTGTTCCTTATGGGGGTTGTTAAGGAGCAGAAACAAAACTGGGGGGAGCTCTTTTTGATTTATCTTCTCTCCTTCCCTTTTGGTCACTTCCAGAGGCTTAAAGAGCCAAGTTGGCTTTAATGTGTTACCATTAGAGACCAGGCATTAGCTGGAATAACCCATCCTGCCTCACAGTGAAAAATATCCCTTGATTGGCTAATTAATCAGTCAAAGGGAAATGACATGGCCCTCGGCTTGAGGGACTCTGCTGCACAGGTAAACAGGTCATTGATAAATGGTTTACCCACAAATTCATATATCAAGAAAACTTAGTCATTTTTTAACTACACTTGGTGTGAAAGCTGTGCTGTGTTTTTTGGAGGTGGATTTTTGCTGCCTTTGCTTTTTTTTTTTTTTTTTTTTTTTTTTTTTTTTTTTTTTTTTGCATCATGGAAGCTTTTAGGCTGTGGAAGTTTGTAAGAGGAAAAGGTCAATCAGAACTTTGTCACGATTGGAGTACTTCTAGATTTTTTTTATTTTTGGAAGAAAAAGACCCCTCAAGAATTTTTTTCCTCTCTCAAAAAGAGGAAATCATTGACATGGCTTTGTGTTGAGATTGAGTGGGTCTGAAATCAGGATGGCTCAGTTGCTTTTGTCATTTAAATATCCTGAGGTCGCTCAGTTGGTTATATCCAGTCCTCAGGCACTGCATGGACAAAAATATAGGTCCATTAAAGGGTCTGATGAAATAATTGGGGAAAATCTGTGGTGTAAGAGGCAGGTCTGTGTTGGTAAAAGGCTTTAACTGACCTGATTTCCTATTGGCTTTTGGAATTTCTGTGTTGAACCTTGTCATCTGTATGTTTTATAACACCATGTCCTGCAAAGGTGGTTCTCCAGTGGGATTCTTCACTGTGATACAGAGTAAGAAAGAGGAGGGGGGTGGGAAGGAAAATGAAAAGGGGAGGAAGAAAATCCAGCTCTAAATTAAATTGCATAAAAATGTGATTTAGAAACACTTTTATCCATGGGGTAAATAGGGTTAAAGCAGTGGAATCATGTAAGGGAGCACAAAACAATGTTTGGCATAGCTGCTTAACTGGGTGCTCAAAACAAATCCTAATTGTGCTTTTTTTCTTGCAGTTGTCTTTTTTGTTTTTTTCTTTTTTTTTTAACTGTGTATTATGTGAGAAAATAACCCACCAGTACCTAAGAGTATGGGTTTGGCTTCTAGGGAATACACCTCACCTTATTTTTTGTCCTGTACAATCCCTTCCTCCCAAGCAGCCCTTGCCATGGGCCTGAGCTTTATAGACCAGCCTTGTTTTGTTTTTCCTTTTAAAAATATTTGTCTGATCAAAGAGCTTTCCTTAAAAATAAAAAAAAAAACCAAAGAAAAAAAATTGCAGTGCAGCAGTTCAAAACAAGGAAAAGTGCCTTTTTTTGATCCTATCATAACAGGATTTGTATATGGAAGTGTGAACTAAGCAGGTGGCTTCCTGTTGATTTTTAAGCCAGGTGGGCAAGTTCTTGATGATGAGTTGGTCTCCCTCCCTGCCCTGCTTTCCCTGGGGCAGGAATTTGCTTATTTCTGTGTCTGGAGGAGTGGAATTTGGGCTGACAACTTGTGGGGATAATGCTGCTGTGGGAATGAGAGGGAAATAGCAGCTTAGTCTCTCTCAGAAATCAGGGATTAGGATACATTTTATTACCTCCAAGGTGGCAGCTGGATCAAGCAGCCTGCAAGGACTGGGTGTTCACAGCAATCTGATTTTTGCTGACTTAGTGTCATTAAAGGGTGTCTAACCTTCCTCCAAGGGTGTCTTCTGATTTTTGGCTCATCAAACTGGTTATGAAACTGCTGGTTGGTTCAGATGGGTTAAACAAACCAGAAGTTGGAGCAAAGGAAATGATTCAGCCTGAGAAAGTGCTTAAAATCTAAAGAAACAAGCTTTTCCACTTCCAATCCAGTATTTCAGCTTCTCTGCTGGATCATTCTTTCTTCAGCTGTGAATATTTGCTTTTTTAACTCTCCAGTTAGGAGAAATATCTGGTGCTGGAGAGTATCTTGGTGGTAAAGTTCCCCACCAGTGTCCAGACTGGTTCCTCCTCTCTCTGAGCTCCCTCCAGCTCCCTGGCATGTTTGCAAACTTGGCCATTTGAATTTAGTTTGGGCTTATTTGAGTTTTCCCAAGATTAAGACAAGGTTAAGAAATCCAGTGTCTGTTTTTCACTACATCTGCAGCCTCCCTCTGCAAATCACCATCAATCCCAGCGTGTTTTCTTTGAACAATTATGGTGTTGCCATAGAGAGACAAATGTGACAAAAGTGCTGATTAATGTCATTAATTTGACCATCTGTTAATAACTGTGCATATCCCTCAGCTAAGGAAAGAGGGAGAGGATGATGGGGAAGACAAATCAAGCAGGAGGACAGTTGGTGCCTTCTGTGCTCAAATGGCTTCAGCATCAGCTTTGGAAGAAGTGTCCCTTGTCAGGATCCTGGTGATGAGGACTTGCTGTTCTCCCTCATGGAATACCCTGTGGGAAGGATCTCAGATTTGGAGTCAAGGATGAATATTGTCCTGTTTTGATTTGTTGAGAGGACAGAGCAGGGACTTGTGGACCTCTTAGAATCCCAAAGATGCTCCCAGGGCTGGGGCCCCTCTGCTCTGGAGCCAGGCTGGGAGAGCTGGGGGTGTTCTCCTGGAGAACAGAAGGCTCCAAGGAGACCTCAGAGCCCCTTCCAGAGCCTAAAGGACTCCAGGAGAGCTGGAGAGGAACTTGAGACAAGGCATGGAGGGACAGGACACAGGGAATGGCTGCACACTGCCAGAGAGCAGGGATGGATGGGATATTGGGAAGGAACTGTTCCCTGTGAGGATGGGCAGGTCTTGGCACAGGGTGCCCAGAGAAGCTGTGGCTGCCCCTGGATCCCTGGAAGTGTCTCAGGCCAGGCTGGACAGGGCTTGGATGAATCTGGGATAGTGGAAGGTGTCCCTGCCCATGGCAGGGGTGGAACAGGATGATTTAAGGTCCTTTCCCACTCAACCCATTCCATGGTAACAACTGAAATTGGCCACAGAAAAAGCAACCAAGGGGAACCCAAGAGTTTTGCTGAGTTGGACAGAGTTTGGATTCTCTGCTGAAAAGATTCCAAAATTTCCATGCACGCAGCAGGGCCTGAAGTCTTCCCTGCACTGGACTGAGGGATGTGATCCATCTGTGGTGTGTAGTTTGTCCCTTCTCTCCTTGGGGACAGTTGGTTGTGCCCTGGGTGTTTGGATTTGCGGACTCACAGCGCTACAAACCCAGTGGGTGTGGGGAGGAGGGGCTGCAGGTTGGTCTGGCTTTGGAGCAGGAGGTGCTGCTGTCTGTGATCATTAATTCCTCAGAAATTTTTAGTTGTAGCCTGGGATGGACCTCCAGAAGGTTCTGCCTCGATGTTCCTGGTGGAAAGTTCTGGAGTCCCTCAGGATCCAGAATTCCCAGGGTGGTTTGGTGGCCACCTTGCAACTGCCTCTGCTGGTGTTAAAAACCAGCATGTGTTGGATAAACTTCCAACTCCCACAAAAAGTCAGGATTGAGGATGATTTCACCATGGATAGTAGAGTGGACAGAGAGTGAGAAGTGTGCCTGTCTACAGCATTCAGTTTTTAATTTTTTTATTTACTGAGATTTATTTTAAACCTGCTCTGTTTCACCAGGAGCTGACTTTTTCCAAGTGCTGGGAAGTGTTTTTGACAGCAGAATCCAGCCCAGCTCAGGGTAACACTGATCCTGTGTCACCTGTGTGGTACAGGTTGTTTTTTAACAAATGAAGGGAAGATCAAAAATATTGCGTGCCCTAAAATCCTGTTTTCCAGAATATTGAAGAATTTAAATGTCACTCAGTGCTTCAATACTTGAAAGAAAATTATTTATTCTCAATACTTTTTTACAAAGAAATATCTAAGCTTAGGAGCAGAAGAAAGTTTCTGTAGTACAAGGTAGTCAAAGGCTAATGCTAATTAGGAAATGTTTTCTACTTCACAGAAAATACAATTTATTTTTCTTAAAATTTTGAATTTTTTTTTTTTTTATTTCAAATTGTCAGATCATGTATTTTGCAATGAATATTTGCAGTTAGAAAAACAGTAATTGCTACAAACAATCTTGTGGTCAAGTGCAAGCTTGAAGGTGCTTTTTTATTATTCATTAAACCACTATATCTCATAAGGGAGTAAAAAATCTTAGATGAGGGAAAAAACCAAGCAATTTTATTATTTTAGGAAACCCTTTATTTATATATTTATTCTTTGATGTCTTATAATATGGATATGGGGTTTATATTTAGTGGAGAAAAAGAGGAACAGTTCAAGTAAATAAGCAGAAGGTTTTTGTTGGTTCTCTCCAAATCTCATCTACTGCTTAAGCTCTTAAAAATATTGAAAAAGCACCAAACACTCCAAGTGCCTGGAAAAGTTCTTTGGTTTCATGAAATATTTGTAAAGTCCTCTGGGTATCAGTGGATGTGGAATTTCTCTCCAATTACTAATGGATTAAGCCACTAAGAAATTTGATATGAAATATGCCAAAGACAACATCCCAAATTCTGTCTTGATGCACTTTGGGGGCAGCTGACTCTCCATGTCCCTGCTGTCACATCCAAGCAAAACCTGTTCCTCCAGCAATTCCCAAATTATTTTAGCACTTCAGGTCTTTATTGACTTGCCTGGCTTAGCTCATCCCAGTATCAACTCCTTGATCAGTTTGTAAACACCACGTTTAGCCCAGTGGATTATTAAGTTTTCTAAATATCTGCCTTTTCTAAGGGCTCAGTGCAGTGATAGCACCAGTTCAAACTCCAATTGTTGCATGAAGACCACCATAATATATAAATTAGATAAATTATATAAACCTCCTGGTGCTGCTCAGCTCCAGTCTGGGGCAGTGATATAACAAAACATGTGACTTTCGAGTTATCCAGCTCTCAAATTGCTTCCCCCTAAAAATGTTTCTCCTCCTGACTTAAAGAGCAAATGTTCTGTGGGGAGTGATTCAGCTTTGGCCAAAGTGACCTAAATTCAGCCTTTTAATATCTGTGTCTGTGCTGATGCTGGGAGCTTAAGCATTCATTTACATTTCATCTTAAGAGCAGTGAGAATGCTGGGCCAAGCTTTGAGGTGATGAGAGAAAATTGGGTAATCCTACACGTCAGCAAGTGGCTGGAAGAGGAAGTTTTTTGTTGGAACTTGCACACTGAGAAGGCACAATGTCCCTATTTTAACTTCTGCCTTGCTAAGCCTCCTATTAATCATTGCTTTTGAACTCCTCTCTGCCAGCCCCTCTGGATTTGGAGGATGGGATTTGTCTGTAGTGGATCCCAGGAATGTGGCTCAGGTGAGGCACAGCCATGCTTTGGTTCCCTTTCACCGCCTGCTGTGCAGCCTTGGGTCAAGTTTGCATCCCAATTCCCCAACCATTAAACCCACGGAGTATTCATGTGGTATCAGCCTAATTTGTGTTGTGTGTGGTTCTTCATGAAGTGCGTTGAAATACTGAGATGATAATTGAGAATTTCGAAGTGCAAAGTGTATCACCCAGGTTTCTCCCAGTGGTTATTTTTGGCAGAGCTGTTGGAAGTGTTCTGTGCTTCCCTGTTTACCTTTTGAACTTAACAGCCACGGCGCCCATATTGTGGTTTTAAGACATTGCAACTTAATTAAACTTTCAGAGAGTGCTGGAGCGTGACTGTCTCCAGCTTTCCTGAAATCCCTGCAGAAGCAGGGCTGTTTACATAAAATCTGGATGGGAGAGGGGTGCTGTGCTCCAGAGCATCCCCTGAGGGCAGGGCTGAGGGTGGGGATGTGTAACCCCAGAGATTTGTGGATCTTGGAAATCTGAGGTCAGGCAAGGAGTGCAGGAGTATCTCACCTGCAGGAGTGTTTGTGTAAGGGGTCAAGTGGAGCAGCTGCCCTTGTTTGGACAGCCAGGACTTCATGCATCCCTTGAGCTTCTGCTTCCCTGCCCTCCTCTCATTCCACCAGTCCCCCTCTGCCCAGGAGCACTGCAGGCTCGGGGTTTTTTTCCCCAACTGCGGGGTCAGGTTCTTTCCCTTTTTTTAATAAGCCTGGTGTTTGTCAGTTACCAAATGGCAAAAGAATGCTGTGTGTAGCAACTGTGATGGATCTGGTCCAAAGGCAGGGAGCGTGGCCCGTTCCTTTTTCCGGCGTTGTCGTAGGGAAATGGGTGTCTCCAAGAGACGCCCAGCGGCTGAGCCCTCGCTCCGCAGCACCGCCGGCCTGGGGGCTCTGATCTGAGCACTTGCTCCTGGAAAACAGAGCTCTGTCACTCCTGGCAACTGGCTGTACAAAAACACTGATAACAATAAAGGGCTCCCTGCCCAGGCCAGGCTTGCTCTTGCTTTCTGGGAATCTTCCAGGGTAGAGGAGATGCTGCCCCTCTGCTTTAACTCACAGTGGGCTTTTGTAGGGCCCTTCTGCTGGTAAATTCTGTACCTCCACAGACCTAAAGCCTTGCAGGGCTGTGGCAGATCCTCTTCCAAACACAGAATTTTGAGTCTTGAAAGTCCTTTCTTTCCTGTATCAGCAGAACAAAATGCCCTTCACCTTCACAGAGTAGCTGAAGGGATGGGAACTGCTCACACTCTCAGGGAAAGCTTGGGAAGTGGGAAAAGTTGTCTCAAGTTCATGTCAGGCAACAAGAGATTAGAATTTTGCCATGACATCTGTAAAGCACTATTGGTACTTAATTTTCCAAGAAGTTTTTATGGTTGAAAGTTTTGGACTGAAAGCTGCAAAACTCTTTTGTCCTAATTAGTAACCAGTTTTTCTGGAATCTGGATTGTCAGGCTAGTGGGAAAATTCCCTGTTTTCCTCGGTGTGAAGTCCTTGAAAGAAAAGAAGAGATTACACCCAACAGGAGTTGTGGGGTTTGACACCACTTAAGGGTCCTGTCACAAAATCACCTTCAGGGTGTCATGCAGGAGGCACCCACTTGGCTTCTTGTTTTGTCCTTCAGGATATCTTGTTGCTGTAGAGATTTGCTGATCCTGGTGGATTCAAGGCAATATTCTCCAATTGTTTCAGAGTTAACCTAAATGCCTAAAGGAGAGGGAGATTAATCCCAGCTGAGAGGTTAAATACAGTGATGTAACATCTAAGAAGCAGGGGAAGAGAAAAGCTTCAGTGAAGGGCCATTTAACCTGCTTAAGGTGTGAGCTGTGCATTTGAGGGTCACCTCTCTCCATTGGATATGAAGATTTGAGACTCCAGATGTAAAACTTCCACTAAATATTAAATATTTGCTTTGAGCTTTAGGTACAAAGCTCTTGGTTTATAATCATATATTGCAAATATATAAAAGCTTTATACTATTTTCCTTTCCATATAAATGCTTAGCAAGGCAATATGCTTTTGACAGTATCTGTCTTATATTTTTCATAGAGTAGAAATACAGAATGGTTTGGATTAGAAGGGACCTTAAAAATCATCTTGTTCCAGCCCCCTGCCATGGCCAGGGGTTCACATTTTTGATGTTGCTAAGAGTGTTCAGTCCCAGAACATGGCTAGGACCTCAAGAAACATTGGAAGAGACCACAGGTACAGAAATTATTCTGTAGATTAATGCCACTTTCTAACTTATCCTTAGATAAATGACCTTTCTGTCACTTCTGATTGCTTTCCTTTCCCAATTTCTGCAAATAAAAATACCTTTCAGTAGGAGATACAAGCAGAAATCCTTTTGAAGGCAGGAGCTTTATGTGTCCAGGAATTTATAGGCACCTTTTCCCCAGTGTGCAGCTCTAAATCGGTACCTGGCTCTTATTTAGGAGGGCATATTATTCACTTTTTTCCCAATATTTGGGAAAGCAGGACATGCTGCTCATTTGAAAATCATACCAGCTCCTTTATCACTGCCAGTCACAGTCAGCAACGCTGCATTCCCAGCTTGACACGAAGGAGGAGGTTTGCCCTGAATAAATAGAGGAGATAAATGGTCTTTCTGTTCCTCAGAGGAATTTGGGCCACTTCTCAAAGTTGGTGCCAGGAGTACAGTAGCAGAGTGGCATGGTTAAAGTTAATTGCCCTCAGATTTTAGTTAAAAGTCTAACTAGCTTGTCAGCTTTGAATTTATATTTTCACAGTTCACTAGGGAGTGATAATAGGGAGGCTTTGATGTAGCTGCCTGTTTTTTGCTTTGTACGAAATGCTCCCAAGTTTAGTAAATAAACTTTTATTGAGAGGGGGCAGGATTGACAGCTTAGAGCCAGCCAGGAGAATCAGGGATATCCCCTCACCGAGGGGCAGAGGGGCAGCAGGACATTGGAGCTTCAGTGGCTGGAATGATAAAGGAGATTTTCGTGGAGCACCGTGCTGAGCTCTCTAAGAAACAGCTCATCAGAGATTTGTTAATTAGGTGTCACCCGAGACTTGCTGAAACAGTGAAGCTGCGATGCACAAAGCATTACCTAATTAACTCTTTAATAGCCCTGGAATACACTTGCTAGTTCCCTCCACCAGGGAAACTGAGGAATGCTGGATTAATCCCTCGGGCTGCCCAAGGCTATCCTGAACAGCATTTGAGAGAATAGAGATGTGAGACTGATTCAGAGCTTGTGACAGGAGACTGTGGCTTCTAAACCAAGAAAAGCCTTGCTAAATTAGTTGGTTACAAAGGTGGTCATTCTGGCTTTTACTGGAACCAAAGTATCTTTTCCTTTTTTTTTTTTTTTAATTTTAATTTATGATGACCCTTGCTGTATACTGTACCTCTGCCCTGTAGCCAGCTGGGAGGGACCTGAGCTGTTCAGTCATCTTTCAAGTACAGAAGCAAAAAGGCACGTTCAAAAGCATTTAGAGGATTTGCTACACCTTATTCCAATATTATTATCTTATTCAAGATTACCTAATAATGTCACTCAGAGAGTGGTGAGGCACTGGCACAGGTTGCCCTGAGCAGCTGTGGCTGCCCCATCCCTGGAAGTGTCCAAGGCTGGATAGGGCTTGGAACAACCTGGGATAGTGGAAGATGTCCCTGCCCATGGTATGGGGCTGGAACTGGATACTTTTTTAAGTCCCTTCCAACCCAAACCATTCTGGGATTCTGTTATTGGTTAACTTCCTAGTCACAACATTATTAGGGTTGGTACCTTCCAGGGAGCTGTTCTCTGCT
The DNA here is from genome assembly GCA_013400575.1 of Peucedramus taeniatus. NCBI lineage: Eukaryota > Metazoa > Chordata > Aves > Passeriformes > Fringillidae > Peucedramus > Peucedramus taeniatus. The sequence goes on from WBNO01015994.1 coordinate 31,303, forward strand.
TGAAGGGCAGATCAACTCCAAGAAATTGGAATGCTCCCCCTAATTCTTGATAAAATCATTCTTGAGACAGTTTTTAATTTTAATACATTTTTAATCCTTTCTCATTAAATGAGAAGGAATGGCTTACTCTCCTGTTTCACCTGGTGATGTGTGGACAAACCACTGAGCTCTTTGAAGGTGCAAGTGGTTTTCTTGGCTCTGCAGCCAGGGTGGGTGAATTCCATGGCCAGGATCTTACTGCCATGCAGACCTTGTCTCAGTGGGCTGCTGGTTTTTGTAATCTGTTCTTGAGCTGCTCTTTTCACTGCAGGTGGTTCAGCAGAGTGAGCTGGCTGCCTTTGGACACGGAGATAAACTTGTGCCTTTGTGCCTGAGCTTACACAAGCACAGATCACCTGCTGGCCACCAGGAATGTGGTCTGATCTTGTTCTGGCTGACCCCAGTGAAAATGGGAGCTTGCACTGCCAAAACTATTGGAGCATCCAGTGGCTCCAAGGAGTCCAACAGGCTGCAGACAGGTTTGAACCGTCTGAGTGGGAAGGGACTTTCTGTTTTGCAAGCCCTGCAATATTGATTTCAGCACTGCCTGGCTGGGGTTGAGGTAATGTCACTCCTGGAGGAATAGCTGGGGCTCTCTCTGAAGGAAAACCTGGGGTTTGTCCACTCTGAAACCATAAGAGTAAAAATGTTACTTCCTTCAGAAAGTTCTTAAAGGAGCATTTGATGAAAAGAATCCATTTGTAAGGCAAACAGTGAAATAGTTACATGTAAAAAGCCATTGTTGCTTTAACATAAAATCATAGAATCACAGGAAGGTTTGAGTTGGAAGGGACCTAAAGTTCATCCAGTTCCACCTCCTGCCATGGGCAGGGGCACCTCCCACTATCCCAGGTTGCTCCAAGCCCGTCCAACCTGGCTTTGGTTGTAAATTTCCTCGTAATTGGAAAATTACTAATTTTAGTAATGTGTATGTTTGAGTTTTGGTTGAACTCGAAATTCTGAATTGTTTCAGTTTCTGCCTGGTGTCATAAGCACTGTATTTGAAAATTATTGTTTGAGGGAGAGGATGTTGCTCTTGGGTTTTTATGGCAAATTTTTGAAAGACATATTTGTTAAAAAAGTTTATGCCTTTGGGCTGTCATGAAAATACTTGAAAAAATACAGTTCTGGAGTCCTGGAATGGTTTGGGTTGCAGGGACCTTAAAGCTCCTGTAGTTCCACCCCTTTGCCATAGGCAGGGACACCTTGCTCAGGGCCTCGTCAAGCTGGGCCTTGGACACCAATTAATAAAATCCATTGAAATTTTGGGGGATTTTCCTTTCATAAGACACATGAGGATATCATACAAGGAATGTTAAAGCCTCTATGAGGATTTCAGTGCGTGTACTTCCATCAGGCTGGAATTGCATGTTCTCCCCCAGAGATTTTGGGTTGCCTGTCCTGGAGTTGGTTGAGTGGATCAGGCCGTGGCTCCTAGAGGCTTTTATACAATGCCCTTCTTGTACAGTCAGGAGTTTAAGGTTTATTTCATCATTTTTCTGCTCTCTGTAATGTCCCTTCTCCACATATTATACTGAACTTCATTCAAATACCAATTTGTGTAAAAAAAAAAGAAAAAACACCATCAAAAAAGCCCCCTAGAAATGCAGAATCTGAGCTTGATCATGTAACTCGACTCGCTCCAACCCTACAATGAGATTATTTAGACAATCATAATTGTTAATTACATAATTATGTGCTGTTCATTTCTTTGGAAATGGCACTCATATGAATGGCTATTGAGTTTTTTGGGTTTTTTTTTTTTCATTCAGGGTGTGCCCTTGGTCTTTATTTACTACATGCAATTGAAAAGCTGTTTAGAAGACAGGATTGGACTATTCTTGCTGGGAATTTGGGAATATTCTTTCTATGTTGTTTACTGCAGCTGTATCTTCATCCTTTCTGGTCTGGGGATGGTACCAGGTACTTGTAGAAGACATTTTATTAGATGCTGAAGAACAAATCAAAACCTGGAATTTGGGTGCAGCTGCTCCACAAGGCAATGTAGATATTTACTCATTTTAGGTTTGCATGTTGAGATAGCTGAGAACTCAGCTCTTTCTGTTTTCATATTGCTTCAAATGGTTGAGTTTGAGCCCAAATTCACACAACTGGAGCTGAAAGATTTTGTGTTTTCACTACCAGTCTCTGGTGAGATAACTCAGTGCTAAAGAAGAGACAGTTTGTGATTTCAGCCCTGCTGCTTTGCTGTTCATTTGTCATACATGGGAATGCTTTTCTTATCCTTCCACATATTCCTGGATTAAAGGAATAAGCATTATTTCAGGTGATATTATTCATGACAGCACTGGGGGAAGTTACTGTTTTATTAGAGAGGCAAATTATACCTCAGGGAAATATGCTGGTCATATCACCTTCCATTTAGAAGGCTGTTCCATATCTGACATGTCTGCAAACAAAACAGACAAAATTGGAACTTTTTTCCACTATTGGATTCCATTTTTTTGATGCATTAACACTTCTGCCTTTTTGGGAGGGGTCACAGTTTCTTAGATAAGTGGAGTCAGCTGGCTCACAAGGGAAGGGATATAAATACCTGGCTGGGAACTCAGCCTCTGGAGTTGCTCTATTAATTCATGCCATCCATCTGGGATGCTGCTGATGGATGTCATTGTGAACAATGCAGGTGGGAAAATGGAGCATGAGAGCTTTCCAGACAGAGTTTCCTGTAAAAATACCAGGTGATATTTTCAGAGGCCTTTGGCTACCTGAGTATAAGTGGTGTCCTTGTGTATAATACACACAAGCCTGGTGCTTGTCTGTGTGCCTGGAAGTGCTTGTGAGCACAAATTCACAGCTTGTGCCCTGCTGGCATGGTTTATTAATCAGATGTAACTGATGGCACTCATTGGGAATTCCCTGTGAACACTTCAGAGTGTTCCATGCACAGGTTTTTTTTGCTTATGCCTCCATCAGGCTGGAATTGCATGTGTGTGATTCCTGGTGCATTCCATGTGGTCGTGTGGCCTGAAGGCTTCTGGAGTCTGCAGAGTGCCTCGTTTGGGATGGATAAAGATGCACAAGTACAGAGGGATTCTGCCTCTTTACCCCACTCAGATGAGACCCCACCTGCAGAGCTGCCTCCAGCCCTGGGGCCCAGCACAGGAAGGACCTGGAGCTGCTGGAAGAAGTCCAGAGGAGGCACCAGGACGTTCAGAGGGATGGAGCAGCTCTGTTGTGGGAAAGGCTGAGGGAATTTGGCTTGGTCAGGAGAAAAAAAGGCTTCAGGGTCACCTAATTGCCCCTTCCAGTACCTGAAGGGAGGCTACAGGAAAGATGGAGAGAGACTTTGGACAATGGTGTGGAGGGACAGGATACAGAGAATGGCTTCCTACTAGCAGAGAACAGGGATAGATGGGAAATTGAGCAGGAATTCTTCCCTGGGAGGGTAGTGAGACCCTGGCACAGGTTGCCCAGAGAAGCTGTGGCTGCCTCATCTCTGAGAATGTTCCAGGCCAGGTTGGACAGGGCTTGGAGCAGCTTGGGGATAGTGAAAGGTGTCCCTGCCTATGGCAGAGGGGAACTGAATGGTTTCCAGGGTCACTTCCAACCCAGTCCATTCTGGGGTTCTGTGATTTGGAAGGCAGCACTTTGCTTGATGCACGTGGGTTGCAGAGAGAAAAGCATCTCTCTGTGTTTGCTCAGTGGTCTCTTCACGCTCCAGTTTCCATGGTTGCAACCCAAACCTTTTTCCAATTTCCCACCTTCCCCACAATTTGTGTGTTCCAGTCATTTCTGATGTTCTCATTTAATATGAAACATGTCACAGTGGCAATGTAGCAATCATACAGAGTTTGGACATCGCTGAAATACCTCAAAATATCCACTTTTGTGGATGCACAAACCATTTTCTTGTTATTAGTGTGGAGTATTTTAAGAGTAGCAGCAGGAGGAATATCTGTGGGTCAGGTGAAAGTTTCTTGTGCCAGGGTGTAAAAGCATCAATAATTTGTCAGTATTATGAGGTACTTATCTGCTGTGTCACATTCCTGTGCCATACCTTGTCTTTTTTTCCAACTCTCCAGCCTGAGCTCTGCTTTTGGGGTGGATCAGGGCAGAAAAGGACAGCTTTGTGTTTCTTGGAGAGCCGTTAAATTCACTCCTGGAGAGGCAGGAGCTGTCCAGGCTTTCTCCCCTTCAGATACATGTTATCACACATTAACTTATCTTGATTAATTCTGCACCAGATATGGGAGCAGTTCCCTGGAGTTCTTGTGAAAATGAGAGGGACCTGCTATCTCCCCATCATCCTCCCTCGGCGTCAGAGTGTCTGTCTCTGGCATGACTGGGAGCCAAGGGAAATTGCTTGACATCACTTCAATTTCTGAATCTCTCGGCAGTGGGAGTTTGGCACTGGGAAGGTGAATTCCAAAGCCAGTTTTATCCACTGGATGGTACAGATCATGTTGACACACTTCCTTTGCTCCTTGTACTAAATCTTCCAGGAAGACTTCCCCAGGTGAAGTCGCAGCAGCTTGAAAAGTTGAGGATCTCTTTTTTTTTTTCCCTTTTTTCCTCCTCTGTTTTTTTGCCAGAGGTGGGCAGATGCCACCCTCCTCCCATCTAACCCCAGACTATTTCTGAGCATCAGATTGTGATTCTGGTCACTGTGAGATCCAGATGTTTTTCCCAGTCTGAGGTAAATCCTCTTCTGCGTAATACAAGCAAATTAATGAACTTTGGAGAGAAAGTCACATTTCTAAGCCATGATTTCAGTATCATATCCAGGTAATAGGTCTGCATGTCTTCAAGACAGAATTTATTAAAACATGTCACTTTTGGCTCATTTTAGTTGATGGAAGCTTCCTTTTAAAAAAAAAAATTCAAATAGCCTAGTTTCTGCTGGGAAAGCTTTCTTCTGAATTGAGCATGAAATGCTTTTTTTTTTATTCAGAAAATCTGTTTCAGATGTGTTTCAGACTTTTGCTTTGATCAACAAACAACTTGCCAATCAGCCTATTGAAATTCACTTTTCTAAACGAGACCAAAAGAAAAGGAAAAAAAAAATGTTTTAGGAAGTTCATTCTGAGTTTTGTTTCTTCAGACACCACCTCAAAGCCACTTTACCAAACAGATTCCCCCTGAAATGGCTGGTGTCTGTCTTTTTGTCCTTTTTTTTTTTGGCTTTTCATTTTTGTTGTTCTTCAACAAGATTATCTCAGCAGTGTCAGAAAGGACCTGACTTACCCAAAACAGCAGCAGTTAACGAAATCCAGCCTCTGATCCGGGTTTTCCTCCCGAGACTCTGCTGAGTTTATTTTGCCATTCTTGAGAGGTGGTTGCTTTTCCAGGCAGCTCTGCCTTTGATATCCCAGCTAAGTAAAGCTGCTAAATTTGTCCTGGCTGTGTTTTCTTTTTGAGCATTTTCTGGACAAGTGTTTCAACTCTTCCTTTCCTGTCCTGTCTGATATCCAGGGATAAACACACCCGGACACACACACACACACACACACACACATGCTGGTTTATCCTGAATTCTGGGCTCAATGCTGCTTTCATGTGATTAGAGTCTTAAAATACTTCTTTCATTCCAGTTTGAATGAATATTTTATATTTTTGATGCCATCACTATAATTCTTGTCTTGCCCAAAGAGCATTTCATCATCATTTCCTTATTTTTGTATTATTGCAGGAGATTTGAGTGAGGAAATTTTTCTTTATTGTGGTAGAACTTAAAGAGAAATGGCAGGACAAAGTTGGAGAAATGCTGAGCTCTCATGATTTGCCTTTTGAATTCTTTACTCAATAGCACTAAGGGTAGCATAAGTTTTGGTGTTCCAGGTATACAGAACAGTGTTTTTCATTTAATGGGGAAACTATGTCGTGTTTAAGGGTAAAAATGTATCAGCAACCCAATTATTTTAAGGCAAACTTTTAAAAGCTTTTTCAAAGGAGGAGGAACAGGAACTTCCAAGAGGGAAGTTCTGCTGTGCCTAAAATGCCAATACATTGATTATTTCTACACTGGCCTCCGTTCATTTTGTGTCTCCACATGTTCTTCTGTATTGATACAGAGTAAACGCTTTCAATCACTTGGGAAGTATATTTTAGGATCTTGTGTGCTTTCAAAAATGAAAGTGGACTGTTCTTCCAAACATCTTTCCAAACACCTTGTCCAAGAAGAAACTAGTAGCAGAAATAAGTCCAGAATTTGGAAATCTTGAAGTGCTGAAGGACTTTCTCTGCCCTGTCACATCTGTGAAGTTCTCCCCCCATTTTTTGGCACCCCATGACATCTGTGATGTGGATTTAACAGCTGCTGCAAAATTACGAGAGGGGTGTTTTCTAACATTGTTCCAATTTATAAATTGACAATACAGCCATGATTTTAATAATGATATTGAAGGCTGGGGAGGAGCATAGGAGCAATTCTTGAGGTTTCTAAAACAGCCATTTGGCAATTATATGTGGGTATTTGCTAGATGATTTTTGGCTTTTTCTGCATTGGTAGATCTAGGTGGGGCTGGACAATTGGTTTCCATCTGGAACATTTATTTATCACCTCTATGTTCAAGTCTTACTTGAAGGTGCCTCCTAAAAGGATGTTGAGTCCATCTCACTTACGGCTGACAATGTTTTAACAAGAAGTAACTCCAGTTTTATACAGGGTGGAGACTGAAGCACCCATAAATTAAATGCTATGTGGGCAGAAGATGGAAAGATGGGAGATAACCCAAAATCCTTGGAGGCTCTGTCTAGCCTGTCCTCTGCACACTAAGAAAATGAGATGGCAGGACTGAAGGAACATAAAGAGAAAGAGAGAGCAGCAGAGAGACAAGGAGAAGCAAAAGAAACCATGAAGTAAAAATATAAATTTATAGAATGGGACTTGGAGCAACTTGGTCTAGTGGAAGGTGTCCCTGCACATGGCAAGGGGTGGAACAGGTTGATCTTTAAGGTCTCTTCCAACCCAAACCATTCTGTAATTCCATTATAATTTCCATATAGAGGGAAAATCATTTTGCCAGCTAATTGGTTTTATTTGCAAGGGAAAGAATTCTCATGTAGTAAAGATTATTTAAGTTGCGAGATATCTTTTAAACCCTAAGTCATCCTGGGTGTGTCAGAGTAGATCAGTTTACACTGAGAACACTGAGAATACAGAAGATTTTAGGTAGTTTTCAGTACTCCTAAAAATCCTAGCACAATTTTTTTTTCCAAAACTTCAACATTTTGAATTGAAGTTATGAGAAATACTTCTCTCTTTTTTTATTTTTTTTCTCCTCCTCTTGCTTAAGTTTTAATTTTTACTGCCAGCCTTGGTGGTGTCTGTTCTGGAGAGTAGCAGGAAAAGCTGATAAGGGCATAGGACAGAAATCTTTGTGCTTATCTGCCTGCAGCACATGGAGCTGAGAGTGCATCCTTTTCCTGTCCTAGGACAGGAGACGTAAACTGACCATCTCCTGACAGCAGGGACTTCAAACAGAGCCTCCAGCGTCCAGAGCCTAGGAATCTTCTCTCAACTTCAGAGGCCAGCTAGGTGAAAGTGGGTCACTGGCTGTTTAGAAAGCTGGGCTTGTGCCAGAAAGAATAAAAATTAAAAAAACCCCACTACATTTCTGATAACTGCTGGGTCAATAGACACCTCTGTAGATGCTGTGGTGTTTTGTGGCGGTTTTTTTCCCCCAAAGGGCATAAATTGAGCCTGACTTCTAATTGTTTGTTTAGACTTCCACCAGAAAGTGAATTAAGTTTAAAACTAGGGAAAGAAAAAAATGTATTCCAAGCGAGTTTTATAAAATCAGAATTTTGCTGTCAGATTTGGAACAAAGGTCAGAAAAAAATTGTCCTCGCAGAAGGGTTCATTTGGATAGTGTTGTTACAGATGAACATTCTTTTATGTATTGTCTTTATGTGACCTAAAAGTGAAGGGTCTAAGGCAGAGGGAATGGGAACTGGAGCAAAGAGAACCTTCCACCAGGAATGCCTGAGCCTCGGTGTGCCTGGAGCTGTGCCATGGCCTGGGCTGTGACTCCAGGTTGGAACCAGTTCTTGGAAAACTGAAAACACAGGAGTTGGTTAGATCAGCTCATTTGTTACCCTTAATAACAGTTAGGGTTCATTCCTAATTTTCACCATTAAGAGAGGCACAGAAAGTCCCAGCTCTTCTGGCTCCGTGTGAAAATCTTCCTCAATGGCCAAAGCCCAGGAGGAGAAATGCAGGAAGAAAACCAGGAGTCCCCACATCAAATATTGATGGTGAACAGTTTGGGACAAACTGCTTCAGTGCTTCCCGGGCCTTGGTGTCCCTGGTGTAGGACAGCCCAAGAACTCCATGGCAATGCCAAGTTCAACACAGAAGATCACAATGGGAAAGAATCTTTGGAAGTGTTTTTCTTTTTAATTGCCTGCCTGGCAGCCTGACCCTTTCCAGAGTGGCTTTGCTCTGGAGTCTCCCTTCAGGGAAGTGCAATGCCAGATCTTCATTTTCCCAGCAATCGTGGGGCTCCACAGGTTTCCCAGCTCTGACAGCAGCTCACATCAGCTGAAGGTGCAGCCTCATTCTCTGAACATTTATTTATTGCTCTGACATTGGCAGGCCTTGCTGAGGCAAGTCTCATCTGCTTCATATGTTCACTTGGAGACCTCACCAAGGCTGAAGAAACAGCGATGATCTCATCCTTTCCCTTTGTTTCAGGATTCACAACAGTTCCTCCAGAATGATTGATTTGTTTTATTTTTTTTTAACAGTCACTTCTAGTAAATGTGAGAGCTGGAGGAATTAGTAGCATTAAATCTCAAAGGTTTGCAGCTCTAGGCTGAGATTTGAGGTTTACTACGGTCCTTAATCTCAGCTCGTGGTCACATAACTTTGATAAAGGCTGGCTTTGAGTGGAAAACCAGCAAACTTTTATCTCTTTCCTCCTTCCAGTCTGATATTCCAGTCCCAGCAAACCTCAAATAACTTCCCAAATGCAGCTCAGGCAGTGCAGAGCAGCTCTAGGACCCTTCAGCAGCAGGATGAATGGGATCCCTGGAGTCATGTGATTAATCCCATTATAATCTCAATTTCCTAGTTCTCTTCCAGCCCCTGTGAATCAGATGCAAATTGTACCCAGTGGGGTTGGCTAATCTGTCATCAATAGCAGGCTCTCAGCTGCCTCTGCAAGTCTTTTGGTGTTTCCAAAATCATCCTCAAACCTTTACATTGTTGTTGTTCCAGAGCTCTCTGCTCTCCGGGATACACATTATTGTCAGCTCTGCTTTAAAGACAAAGCACAACTTCTGGGGAATGCTGTAAAAGCTTTTCCTAGAGTGTTGAATCTGAGATTGGGTTAAATTTGCTGAGGTTTAAGGGTTTTCTGCAGTCTTCAAACTAGTGATGGAGTGAAGGCCTAAATTTTAGACTGAAAATCCAAATATAGGGATGCTGAGTTTTCTAAGAAAACTTCAGAGGAGCTGGAGCTGGGAGTTCAGCTCCCAGTTTACACCCACATCCCCTTTTCTCCAAAGCAGGAAAACTGGGAACTGGTCTGAGCACAGGGTGTGAAGATCCCAGTCTGGGAGGGAACATTCTTGTACACAGCTCACCCTTCCCCTGGACTTGGCAAAATGAGCTCAGCTTCCTCCCTCTGATTCACTTTTACCTTCTGCACTAGCACAGAGTTGCCTGGCTAGGTGGTGAACTGGGGTAGAGGATGCAGAGGCAGAAATTTGGATGGTGATTAGAGTTATGGATGGTTTAGGTTGGAAGGTATCTCAAAGATGATCTAATTCCAAACCCCTGCCATGGGCAGGGACACCTTCCACTATCCCAGGTTGCTCTAAGCCCCATCCAGTAGCTCTTGTGTAAGAAATTTGCCATTTGCTGTCGAGCCTGAAGAAAAATTCAAGTAGCTGTTGGTTCTACAGAAATTTCTGTCCTCTCAGAAGGACCCTGATCTGCAACTGGAATTTATCCCCAGCCTTCCACATCACTTGGCCACTGCCTGAAAGGCCACATTACCCAGTAATTCCTGTTGAATATTGCAGAGGCTGTCACTCATCTCTGGAGCTGCCCAGCAGCGTGATAGGAGCCGTTGTTATGTGAGTCCCATCAGCTTTTCCGTGCCCCGGGACATTTGGGAAGCAAATCCTACCACCTGCCAGGGATTTCAGGGCTGTCAGTAAATTCCTTAGTTCCTTGAGAAGTGTTGCCATGGAAGGTGGCCTTTTATTCCTGTTTGTGCTGGCTTGTCTGCATGAGTGTCAATAGCAGCATCAGACTGGGCAAAGTGAAACCTGTCAGTAGCTGCCTCCCGATGTTAACGTTGGCAGCAGCTCCTCAGAACTGTTGCAGGGAAGTAGCTCTGGTGGCCAAATTCTTTCAAAATTCAGAGATTACCTGTTTGCATGGTTAACTCCTTCAGGAGAGCTCTCAGTCAATTTCCAAGCTGCTGTCCAGGTTTCTTTACATAGAAGGTAATTTAGGAGAGGACCTTAGAGCTCAGGAAATCCATCACCCTTTCTTGAAGAGGGATCAGCTCTGCTCACGTGAGTCTTTGCAGCTATATTCAAAAACCCCACTATAACTGGGTGCTCTTCTACATCAACCCCACAGGCTTTGCACAGGCTGTTGTGTGCCTGACTAAACATAGAAAGGTTTTTCCAGCTCTTAAAAAAATGTATCTCTGTTGCTTCTGTTTACAATCATTATTTCTTTACCTTGGGGAGTAGAACATGGAGGTGAGACCATTGTTCTCTCCCAACCTTTGACATTCATGTTGCTCCAGAAATCATAAACCCCAAATCATGCATTCCTGCCTGTGTCCCTGGTTAAGGCTTTAATAGCTACTGGCACTCCAGGCAGAGATGAGGCTGGCAGATTTTCAGGTTTTTTCCATCATCAAGGCTAAATTACCATTTTTCTCCTTACAGTGAGTATAACCTGAGCAGCCCTCAGTGTGAATCATGGCAGGCTCAGACTCTGAATCTGTAGTCTGGCATCTTAACCGTGACCCTGAACCAGCAGATTGTTGCTGTGCCTGACCTCTCTTCCGAACATATTTTAGGGAGTTAAATGGGAAAAGACATTTAATATTGTTTATAAAGTGTGTGTGGGAAGGGGGGAGAAGGTGGGTAGGGCAGGTTGAAAGATAAAGGGGCTGGAACACCAGCAACAGCTGAGGGAGCTGGGGGAACTCAGCCTGGAGAGGAGGAGGTTCAGAAGGGACCTTCTGGCTTTGCACAGCTCCCTGACAGGAGGGGACAGCCTGGGGGGTCGAGCTCTGCTCGTAGAGAGCAAGAGTCACAGGAAATGGATCCTCCACAGAAGTAAATTCCCTCCCAAATTCTGCTTGGAAGTGAATGAGCAAACCCCCTTTGAATTTCAGGAGACAGTGTCAAGAACCCTTCCCATTCCAGCCATACAGACTAGACTGAACCAGGTCTGGCTCCTTCCACCCATCCAGCTGTTCTTTAGTTCCCAGATGTGGCCTTTCAGAGGATGTTGAGCAGCTTCACCTCCACGTTGGGAAAGCAGTGATGCCTGGCTGTGCTGCGTGGGCTTTGCAACAATTACACTGTTATTAATTGAAAACCAGCTTGAATACACACACACAAAACTTGTAACAAGAATTCCCAGAGCAGCGTCCCATGGTGAACTCCCTCTGAGCCCAAGCAGAGAGATAAATCCAAATTTGTGCTTTTTAACTCCTACAGATGTGCAGCAAACGAGCAGAAGACTATTAGGGAATGAAGAATGTGGTCTCTCTCCAGGGAGTTTAATCTGTCCTAGTGACTCCAGGCTTAGCAGGAGATACAAATGGTTCTGTTTCGCTGCTTTGTTTTAATGTTGATTTGTTTGTAGTCTGCCCGAGGTACTAATTGGTGTTTTACAAGTAGAAATACAAAGGTGTCTGCCCTGAAGAACTCACTAACAAAAAGCACTGCAGCACCCTCTTAATGACAGTCAAATTTTCTGCCTAATGAACCAATCGCTTTGATAAAATCTCTACCTCCTGGTGAATTCCCTGCTTTGATTTCCCCCTCGACTCCCATCTCCTTTTACACCTCACTTTGTATTCTTTTTTCCCTCTGCTTTAGATTTTGGGGGCGGTTCGAATTCTAATCAACATTTTACAGTGCAGCTCCTGGAAAGAAAGTGAATCACCTCTTTCATTAGGAACAAACAACGCGGGCTGATGTTGCAACCGTGAATATTTCAGCTGAGAAAGTGGAAGCCCCTGGCCTGGCACTGGATTTTAAGAGGGATGGTGGCCTGTCATTAGCTTTTAATCCCTTCAGCATGCTGCGGTCCCTAACAGGTTGTAACACGGATGTCAGTGCCTGCATTTGCAATGCTCATACCCAGGATAATAATTGAACAATTCCTCCTCTTCAGTGCTGTGTTGGCTTCTTACCACCTATGACTTAGCATGGATTCTTGGGTTTTTTCTTCAGGAGGTGTTGATTGCTGCAAAAATAATCATGTTAATGGTTGCCATAGGCACCTTACTCTCACCGCTTCCATTTGGATTTTGTTGCCACTTTTCCAGATGTGATTTCCTCTCTGGAAGAGGGTCTGTGGCTGCTTCTTGTCTGCTTCAGCACAAAATATTATTCTAAATGGTCTTTCATGGTTATTTATACTGTTGTTACTGTTTTCCTGTTTCTCACTGAGCCTTGCTTCCACCTTAAATCAACACCTCCTTTTAGCAGAAGTCGTGTTTGCATGAAGGAGGTGAAAAATGTCTGAGAAATCAGATTAAGGGTAGTTTGAATTAATGGTAAATATTTCTGGCACACTTGATTTTGGGGAACTTTGGACGAATCAGCATTATAGGGATTTCTTTTTAACCTCTGTCTGTGTGATATACTGCTTTCTAAATTGTCCCCCTTCTTTTAGATATGGTATTTTAGACATGCAGAAGCATCAGTAACATCCAGTAACAGGCTGGATGAACTGCTGAAACAGTTGCTGAAACAGTGAACATCCTTTCTAATTTTATACTATTTCATATTAGATTCTATTTTACCCAAGTGCATTTCTTTTTATTTATCAACACTGAATCATTTTGGTTTTATTTCAGCTAGTTAAAGGACTGCATCATTTTTAGCCTGGCTTCCAGGTCAGTCAAAGAATAGATGATTTCTTTTTTTTTTTTATTAACCATCCTTGGAAATTTGGAAGATGTGGATGTGTCACTTGAGGATGTGGTTTATGGGTGAACATGGTGGCAGTGCTGGATTGACTTCCAGCCTTAATGATTCCATAATTCTGTGATTTTTTTGTCCTATTCCATCCTCTCTCATTGATTTGAGGCACAATCCACAGGCAGGCAGCAGCCTCACAAATATGAAGTTCCTACTCTTTGTGAAAATAAATGGTTGCATGAAAAGGAAAGACAAATTGTTTTCCCAGCTGGGTTCAACTGTATCATTTTAAATCAGAGAATCCACATGGAAAAAAGGTGTTAAAATCCCCATAACCACAGTTACAGCTTTTATCAAAACCTCTTAGAAGCTTTAGCAGGTCCAGGGTTAGCCAACCACAATATCCAAAGCCACAGGAAGTGGAGCTGCTTTGCTTTGAGTTACCACAACCAAACTTTTCTAAAGGAAAAACAGAGCTCCCACCTCGGAGCAGCCGTGACCTTCACCTGTGCTTGGAATGAGTTCTTGGAGAACTCCATGGCTCCACCCTCCTGCTTTTCTCAGGGCATTAAGTGTGGGGTAATGAAGGGAATGAACCTGAGCTGGCACTGCTCAGTCACTGCAGGGATTTGAGATGGGATGACTTGGTGGTGGAGGGACCACCCAGCTCTGGAGGCAGCAGGAGGGATCAGCAGAGGGCAAACCCAAGGAGAGAACAGGGCAGGGGAGAATTAACTGGAAGGAGGAAAAGCAAAATTAGCAAGAAGATTTAAGGTGGATTTTAGAGTGTAAATGGGAGTAAGCAACATCTCTTGAAGCTTCTGTGTTCCTGCTAAATGTGGGGCCACTCAGGTCTGCTGGGTGAGGGATCATTCCCCATCCCTGGAAGTGTCCTAGGTCAGGTTGGACAGGGCTTGGAGCAACCTGGGATAGTGAAAGGTGTCCCTGCCCATGGTCTTTAAGGTCCCTCCTAACCCAAACCATTCTGTGATTCATTTCCCTTTTCTCTACACTGTTTTAATGCTCAGCATCAAGCAAGAATTTCTTTGCTGTTTGAAAGCTGTTTTTTTCCCTATGCCTCAGGACACTTAACGACTTCTTGCTGAGCTGTCCTGAGCCTTCTATTATGGATTTGAGACCCCAACCAACAGCAATTCCCTCTCAACAGAACAATTTCCCACAGCTGAGGAATGTGAAGGGGCTGGGGACAGCCAGCTCTGTGTTGGGCTGATAAATCCCTGACAGAAGGGTGCAGCCAGGTGGGAGTCAGGTTCTTCTGCCAGGTGACAAGTGACAGGACCAGAGGAAACGGCCTCAAGCTGCACCAAGGAAGGTTTAGATTGGATATTAGGAAAAGTGGAAAGGGTTGTCCAGCCCTGACACAGCTGCCCAGGGCAGTAGTGGAGTTCCCATCCCTGCAGGGATTTAAAAGCTGTGTGAATGTGGCACTTGGGGACATGGCTCAGTGGTGGCCTTGGCAGTGCTGGGCAATGGCTGGACTCAGTGATCTCTGAGGGCTTTTCCAACCTCAGTGATTCCACAACTCCGTTTTCCTTTGCTTACCTGCAGACCGCAGAGCATTAGGAGCAAATGAGACATTGGGAACAAATTGGTCTTCCCTTTAATCTGACATTTCCTCTTGAGTCTTCATTTTGCTGCTTATTCCTGGAGCAGTTTGCTGCTGAGCTGTGATAAGCATCCCATTCCCACTCCTTTTCCAGAGCTCCTGTGCCAGGAGACGTTCCGGCTTGGAACGCGCGCGCTGCCTGCAGGGTCGCCTACCTGGCAATTATTTGTATTGTTTTGTACCCACTCAGAGCTTTAACCTGCAAGTCCCTTGGGGCACAGGTTCTGCGTTTTGTGTGGTTCACTGGGCAACCATAGAGCTCTTCACTCCCCTTAGGGCATTACACAAAGTGTTAATAATAAAATCCTAGGAAATCTATCTGGAATTGCAGGCACGGGGATTTTCTCGTTGTCGTTTTTTTGCATTGCTGTGGAATCTTTATGCAGTTCCATAAAGCTCATACTTGGTGTAATGAAAGGTAAGTGTGCCTTTAAAACTCAGGTCAAAACCAGGGATGCAGTCATCACCAAAACAATAAAAAAAAGGGGAAAACACCTCTGCTCTGGAGCCAGGCTGGGAGAGCTGGGAGACCTGGAGAAGAGAAAGCTCCAGGGAGACCTCAGAGCCCCTTCCAGGACCTGAAGGACTTGGGACAAGAGTGGAGGGACAGGACACAAGGAATGGCCTCCCACTGCCAGAGGGCAGGAATGGATGGGATATTGGGAAGGAATTGTTCCCTGTGAGGGTAGGGAGGCCCTGGCACAGGGTGCCCAGAGAAGCTGTGGCTGCCCCTGGATCCCTGGAAGTGTCCAAGGCCAGGTTGAATGGGGCTTGGAGCAGCCTGGGATAGTGGAAGGTGTCCCTGCCCATGGCAGGGGATGGAACTGGATGAGTTTTAGGTTCCCTTCCAACCCAAACCATTCTGTGATTCCATGAAAAGCAGAGCAGAAACACAAAGGTTGGCCATGGAAAGCAGCCCAAAGGCAAAGAAGTCCAAGGGTGGCTTTGAAGGTGGAAAATGAGGCTCCTTACTCCCAGGAGATGAATTCAGTTAAACTCAAGAGCAGACTGGACAGATATGGATGTGAAACAAGAATAAATCAAATGTTTTCACCTTTAATGCTTGGGAGATCAGGACTGGATTGCCTATGAGCTGAAAAGCTGAGATAAGATCCTGACTGTGAGGCTACAAAGTGTCTCAACATTACAGGATCAGAGAACTACAAAAGGGTTTAGGATGGAAGGGTCCTTGAAGATCATTGAGTTCCAGCCATGCCGTGGCTTTTTATCAGATTTGAAGGACAAGACCTCTCCTTTTGAACATTTAAAACTTCCTTTGGCACTGAAGCAGGCCTGGAAAATGTCTATCCTGTATGTGCTGATCTGAGCTGTTCTCTCCTCAAATGACCTAAGGTTAAACCAGGTGAGTTGTTCTGCAGGTTGGCAGAGCCAAAGTTGTGCCAGGGATGGCAGATTTCACAAAGTGACCATGAGGATCCTTTGTCCCAGGTCACGGCAGACATGCTCTGTCTTGCTCAGGCTGCAGGGCTGGGTGAGACATTCTGGCACTCTCAGGCTCCAGGGATTATCCATAAGTTAGTGCCAACTGCTCCACTACAGGTTTTCCAGCTGCTTTGTGGCTGAAATGTGCTGTTCACATTCCTGTTCTCAGTGGGGGTCACCTCAGTTCGGTGTTTCAGGACAGGATCAGTGGTGGGTGGATCTAAAATCACAATTTCAGTGTGTGAGCATCATTGTTGACCTACTCAAGGCTGTAAAATGTGGAGATTTAATCACATACTTTCTCCTTCCTCTTTCCTCAACATTATTCCTTCTCTGTAGAGAGACATTCCAAATGCCATCTTTCTTCATCCCCACAACCACTCCAAACTGATAATTTATCATTTTCTTCCTGTTCTTCATCCTCCTTTATGCTTCCTTGGCTCCCCAGCAGCGTTCTGCTTCAGCCTTATAAGAAACCTTTGTCTTACTGCTTTGGCACCTTATTTTTCAGTACTGAAGGGATACCCAGGACTCACAACACTTCCTAGGAAATGTGCAGGAGCCTTGAAGAGCTGTCTTACAGTAGGAAGCCTCAGGAACAGGAAATATTTATTTGCTGCTGAAATAAGAGCGAGTTTTTAGGCTTGTCCTGATAATTGTTACCATTCCCTATTGGCTCTTGTGAAGTGTGTGGATGGAAACCCAAAAGTAGGTTCTGTCCTTGTCTCCTCCAGCAGTTTTTTTTCATCCTAAATGATGTCATTATGTTGGTGTTACATCTTGCTCATGGTTACAGTCATCCTGCCTTTCCTTCCTTCGGTGCTCCCGTTGCCAGAGTTAATTTAGAAGCAAATTATGAGCCTTTCACCTCCAATTCTGAGATTTATTGTAGTGTTCTCTGTGTAAATACTCACAACTGGTCGTGTTAATGAGCGGGGAAAAGCAGCAAAGCCTGGAAATCCAAATAAAGTCAGAACATTTTATGTCTTCTTTAAAACACAGCATTCACCTTTGCTTTTGTGCTGCCTTGGAGGAGAATCTGTGCCTCCAGGAACTTGGAAGCTGCGAGCGAGCACGGAACAATGCAAGTCTCTGCAGAAATGGGGCTGTGATAACTTGGCTTTTTTGGCCTACATTTCTCAGTGGTTATTATTTGTTAATTATGTTGTAGAGTGCTCACAAGTGGGCTAATTGCTTCCCCAGAGAGCTTGCAAGGAAATGATGGACAGAACAAGGGCAGGATGTTACACATCTCAGATAGCGAGAGGGTAAGGTAGGACACGGGCAAGATGGGTAGGGAAACACTTGGAGCAGCATTTTGAAGCTGAGAGGAGAAGAGTTGTGTTGGTTTTTGGAGGGGAGGATGAGTCCCAGTTGGAATTGATCTGAGGAGCTGATTGTCAGAAGAGTTGTTTAAGGAAGCACTGAAACTAAAGGCAGAAAGGAGGAAGAAATGCAATAATTTATCAAAATAAAAAAGGCTACAGAGAGGTTGTACCTGGCTGGGTTGTAGTCACTGAGCTGTGCTGTGTGAATCCTTGAAAACAAGGATAAGATCCTTATGAACTGTAGGCACACTGCATGAATGATATTCCTTAAAAAATAAACCCCATTCCTCACACAAACTCTTTTCTTTAGACCATTATAGATGGGAGAGAAGGAAAAAATTGTGCATACACAGCCCTGCTGTTGTATTTCAAATTTAATTCTCATTCTTGCTTTTTGTGTTTCTGCATCTGTCTTTTAGCCTACACAGGCTAGTATTTATGGTATTTCTGGTCTGTCCTGCCCCAAATGGTGAAGTTCTGATTCATTTCCCTGTTCTCTGAGTCCTCCTTTGCACCTGCTTAGAGGAAAGGAACCAAGCCTGAGGGAAGCACACTAAAAAGTGACAACAAAGTGACACAAGGTATTTCTCAGGCTCCTGGGCCTCTGCTGGTGCTGAAAAACAGGAAATGTCTGTCCCCTTGCCCAGAGGTCTGAGCTGGTTTGGATCCATGGATCAGCTCTCCCACAAATCACCCTCGGATCAGAGGAACAGAAGAGGCTCAAGTGTCGATTTTCCTTTTGAGAAACATTTTCTGAGGGGAAGGGGAAAGGAGCGAAGTTTTGGGTTAAATTACCTGCTTTGAATGCTCCTGGAAGCACTTTATTTGTACACAGATCTGCTTTTCTACATTTATTATTAGAAAAGAGCCAGAAGAGAAGTTTGACATAGGCAGGTGTTGTTTTCAGATTTCAAAGCATGTGTGGTTTCCTCTGCCAGAAGCCAAAGCTGTGATGCTGTCACTGTGCTTGCTCTTGGAATTGCTACCAGAACTCCTTTCTCTCCTCTGGGTTCTTCCAATGGTTTGTATTCCATTCTTCCTCTCAGAATCCAAAATCTTCAGAGCCTTCATTGATACCTTTGCTTTTATTCACGGTCTGGCTGGCCAAGCCTGCTTGTTACTTCTTTTGGGGTTCTTTTGTATCTGTGGAGCGCAGGAAGAAATCCTGAGCTCGAGAATCAGCAAGGGTTTGGTCTCCTGAATCCTCAATAGCAGCTGCTCATTCCACACATGTCACCCCCATCTCGGGGGGCGACACAAGAATGACACAGAGCAGCTCTGGTGGTAGCAAACTGAAAAAACTCTTTATTAAAATATTTGACTCCATATTTATATCTTTTTAAAATCCCAGTGTCATTGGAGGGTTACAGTGCCACCTCCTCAGTGTCACTGGGCAACCTGTCAGGTTGCTCGTCTTCTATAAAGGAATGCAAAACAATAAGTTATTTACATAAAGTGCATGAGAAAGTTTGTGCAAAGAATGCAAACATCAGAAGGCTTAGTAAAACTTGAGAAAATCAGGGCGACACACACACATTACAAAGGGATAATAAAGAGTGCACAGGACATATGGAGAAGGCTTGGATTGCTTCTGAGCATGGCACAGTACCCACAATATTGGGGACAGGAATGACTGTCCTGGACTTCTGAAGATTTTTTAGACATTTAGAGTCTGGATTCAGGATTAACAAAACAATCTGCATTGATTTGCATCCTGATCTGCATCCCCAGTGTGGGCAGCAGGGGAAGGAAGGATTCTGCTGCTCTGCCCTGCTCAGGTGAGACCCCACCTGCAGAGCTGCCTCCAGATCTGGGGCCAACAGCAGAAGGACACGAATTTGCTGAAGCATATTCAGAGGAGGCCACAGAGATGCTCCAAGGGCTGAAGCCCCTCTGCTCTGGAACCAGGCTGGGAGGCCTGGGGCTGTTCACCTGGAGAAGGATCCAGGGAGAGCTCAGAGCCCCTTCCAGGGCCTAAAGGGGCTCCAGGAGAGCTGTGGAGGAATTTGAGACAAGGGATGGAGGGACAGGACACAGGGAATGGCTTCCCACTGCCAGAGGGCAGGGATAAATTGGATCCCTGGAAGTGTCCAAGGCCAGGTTGGACAGGGCTTGGAGCAACCTGGGACAGAGGAAGGTGTCCCTGGCCATGGCCGAGGATGGGACTGGATGAGCTGCAAGGTCCCTTCCAACCCAAACCATTCCATGTTTTTTCTCCTGCCTACTCCTTTAAAATACAGTATCTGAGACTGCTGCTGATTTGATTCCTCACGCATCTGTGACAGAAGGTGCTGCTGGGTCAGGTCTGTGTTCAGTGTCCCAGCCCCAGGTGCAGGTGAGTGGAATTCCAGGGTTATTTCCATCCTTGTTCATCTAGGATACCTCTGTGAAGGATCTCAAAGCACCTTACAAACATTTTATGAAACTCTTAGCTCTGCTGTGAGTTTCATGCAGTTGATCAGGCATGTTCTGTGCTTTGATAACGTGTGCCAGAGCTGGAGGGAATAACTTCTCCAGGGTTTCCCAGCAGCTGGGAAGAGAACTTGGGAAACGTGACCTTCCCCGTCCTGTGCTTGCTTTGCTGGACTGCACTTCCTCTGTTATTCAAGGTGAGAACAGAACAGTTAGAATTGATTTAGGTGCTTTTTGGGAAGATGAAGTCACTGTGTTTGGATCTCTGCATTGTGCCAACAGAGAGATCCTAGGGGAAATCTCTTATAGGAGTTTTGTTTATATCCAGTCTAAGGCACAGATGTAATTTGCAGGGAAATGTGAAGGAAGAGAGGTTGTGCTGGCCTCAGCAGAGGAGCTGAGTGGAATGAGATGTCACAGGGATATCCAAGTGTCTCTCAAGATATAAAAAGGATTTTCCCTGCCATGTGCTGAATTTTTTTTAACTCTTTCCTTATGTGCCTTCAACTTTCTGCACCTCTTGGGAATTATCCCATGGTGTGTATTCCCCCTTAGCCTCAGCTCCTGGACTTTACTCTCTGCCTTTGTTGTGCAAAAACTTAAATAAATTGTGGGTTTTTTCCTGAAAAGTGTAAGAACAGTAGGAGGAAGTGTGTGTGTGTGCCCTGTGGGACACAGTGTCAGGATTCCCAAGCTGCCCTTGGAAATACAGGTGCTGTGGCCTGACCAGGATCTGCTCAGGACAGCTGGAACGAATCCCCAGGACTATCCTTGCAATCAAGTCCCTGGCCAAAATTTAATCCGTTGCACTTTTGCAACCCTGTTGTTTCCTGTTCCGCTGGTGTTTGCAGGCTGGAGGCAAAACCTGGCTGAGTGTCACAGCTTTATTGTGCAGCTCCTGTTTCACTGATGGGATCAGGCTGGGCTCCAGCTCATCCTACACCCCTGGAAATGGATTGTTTGTATCACAAACAAATGGCATTTTGCATACTGGGAGTATTCAGCAAGAGAGATGGGGGTTTTCTGTTGTGTGAATTATAAGAATGTATGAAAATTGCTAAAATTGGCCAGTTGCTGAGGTACAGATGAGCTTTTGACAAAAATATAAAATAGAAGGATGAGACAGGCTGGGAGAATTTGGATGTGGTTTTAATAGAAACGCATCACCACAGAATTTAAAACTGAAATAAAAATGGAATCAGCAAATACGATGTAAATGAAAATCAAGTACCTGTAGATTGCTGCAGTGGGGTGAAATGGGTGCTGTTATGTGGTGGTAAAACCTCCTCATTAGGATGTGGTACCACATCCAAGGCAAGGCTGGATGGAGCTTGGAGCAACCTGGGATGGTGGAAGGTGTCCCTGCCCATGGCAGGGGGTGGAATGGGATGGACTTTAAGGTCCCTTCCCACCCAAACCATTCCTTGATTCTGTAATCACAATAGGGATATCCTGAAGGATGGTAAAACCTCTGTCTTTGGAGGTTTCCATGATTCCACTAAAAAAAGTAGAGCTGTTCTAGAACTCACAGTAGTTCTGCTCCAGAGGTCAATGATTCTATTAGTAACCTCCAGATTATTTTAGGCATTTACTGTAATAAAATTCCTTGTTCTTTTGATTGCTAGAGAAACAATCTGCTCTTTTGTAGTTGCAAGTGTAGCAAAAATGGATCTTCATAATTCCATGAAAAACATTTTTCCTTGTCCCCTTTCCATTAATTACTTCCTTACCTCTCTTCTTGTCCTTGCTGGGTTAGAGACAGCTGATGGCTCATGTGGAGTGTAGAAGCTAATATCAACTGCAAGACAGCAGCTGATGTTTCAATATATTCTGGCACAGAATTTATTTTAACAGAGTCAAACAGGAAAGTCTCTGTAGTAATTGGAACTTGTCCTTTTAACAAGTGTCATGTCACCCAGGTATTGGACATTCAGGATTTTCATTCCATTTCCCATCAGTGGATTCATTGTTCTACTGGTACTCAGGATAAATAGTGATAAAATTAAACCTGCCTGTGGATATGTGGCGTGTCCTGGTGATTACACCAGCATGGCCAACAAAAAACAGAAGTTGCAGGAGACCTGAATTTTTACCACTTTTGTCCTGCTTCTCATCTCTTTCATTAAATCCTTGTTTATTTTAACAAGGCTGCCCATGGAAGTGGTGGAATCATCATCCCAGGAGGGATTTAAAGGCTGTGTGGATGTGGCACTTGGGGACATGGGTTGGTGATGGCCTTGGCAGTGCTGGAGAATTTTTGGACTCAATGGTCTGAGAAGGCTTTTCAACCTTAACAATTCTGGTGATCACCAGGAGGTCAAATTGTATCCCTTTTTAGGTTTTTGAAGCATTACAGGACTGAAAGATGCTTCTGGAATCCAGATCCCACGTTTTCCATTCCAAGCAAGGATTTACTCCCCCTAACACTTCCCTGGTAGTTGTCTTAGTTGCTTTCAGTGGTTGAGACTCCCAGTGGTTGTTGAGGCTCCACAAAGATACTGATTTCTCCTACTGGCAAAGTTTTCCTGTGGATGATTTCCATCTGCTGCTTGTCCTTTTCCTCATGAGCACCACGGAAATTGTCCCATTTTCCCTTTGCTTCAACCCTTTCTGTACTGGGAATCTGTTCTCATCAGCTTTTCACAAGATGCTGTCTGCAATAAACCAATTTTAATCAGGTAAATTAAAAGCATTAGAGCCTCCTGGGTACCTGTTCTGATGCCAGAATTGACTGCAGAACTGATGGTATGTGGACTTATTTATGCATGTATTTATTTTAATCCTGCTTAAACTCATCAGGCTACAGGTCTTTGTTCACCCTCTCGCCTGTTTGATCCCAATCCAAATGTTAATGCTTGTACTTAACTTGAAGTTGTCAGCTCCTTAAAGCAAGACTCTGTCATCGTTGATGTCTGCAGAGCTCCAGAGTGACTCTTCAGGAATTATCTGCAGCCATTCCTGGGATGGAAAGATACAGGGATGCCCTCAGCTCTTGCCTCTCAAGTTTTGTGCACTGCATGGGGGTCCTACCAACCTCTCAGTGAGGATCTGAAGCAGCAGGAGCAGAACAGGATTATTTTAATCTTATTGCTACAGTTTCTCAGCAAGGAAGTTGGTAAAAAAGGCAGAACAGTGGTGGCTGCATTTTAAAGCTAAGAGTGATCCTGTATTTTCCATGGAACTCAGGCTTCATGTGCTTCATTCAGCCCACTTTTTGTCATTTAAGTGAGAGCCTTCTGAAATAGTTTAGCTTTATTCTGCCTTTTTGCTCATCCCTTCTGGACTTTCCTTTTTGTGTTGTTTTTGTGAATCAGATTTCACAAAATTGTTGTGAATTGGTACAAACAAAGCAAAGTCATGTGAAATTACTGGGCTTAAGCAATAGTAGATCATATGTAGCAGACAGAGATGGTATGAGATTCTTTTATTCCCCTGTTTTAAGATTTTAAGTGTTAAAAAGGAAATACTTGCATTCTGAAGAGGAGGGAACTTTCTCTGAATTAATCCAGGTTGCTTCTGTTGCTCCTGTATGCTGCCAGCACCCTTTACTTTGCACATGGCTTCTATCTCACTTTTCCTCCCAGGGTAATGTGCAGGTGCAGTTCTTATTTTTGAATATTAATTATAATAATCCCATAATGGTTTGGGTTGGAAGGGACCTTAAAGCTCATCCCATTCCCACCTCTGCCATGGGCAGGGACACCTTCCATAGACCAGGTTGGGTTTCAGACCCATTTGATTTCATGAGTTGTCTAAATCCTTCCCACTTTAGGCTTCTTCTCTTCTTGTTTTCATTGATGTGAATTCCTTTGATAATTGACCATAACCCCCTGTTTTTTTCCTTTCACTAAATAACTCTAAGGTGCTCTGAGAGTTGCATGCCCTAGAGATGCAATCCTGATCCTGCAGGATTTAAGGGAACCAGGATTTCCCTCTCTAAGTTTAGTGTACTCCCTTAATGATTTAATCAGCAAGCAAAGAAAGGCAGAGAAAAACACGGTGGTACATGGAGTGCTTTATGTACTTTAGATTATTTTCCATACATTTCACTAATTACATAAACAGATGATATTTACAGGGAACTTCTGCCTGTAATTGACCTTCATCTCTTCCTGTGCACTTCCCAACCTCTCCTTGAATTTTCCTATTGTTTCCTCTTACTCATTCCACATTTAACACCACGTTTCAAGCAGTTCTTTTGTTTTGCTTGGGACCATCCTACCAATTCCCTATTCCCAATTCCTTCTAACTTCATCTCCTCAGCTCAATTTTGTGGGCAATTTTGGAACTCATGGCAAGGACAAACATCTTTTTCAAAGCTCAATCTTCAGTTTTCCCTCCAGTTCCAGCACAATTGCTCTTTCCCTTTTACCTGATCATCAGTTCTCTGGAGCAAGAATATTTCTTTCTGTCTTTTATCTGGTGAAAATTTTGTCTTTCAGAAGCTTCAGCAGCACAATCCACTTTTAGGAATATCTGCCTTATTTTTCTTTGAAATTTTTCTCTGTGTTGGGTCAAGCAGGGGAGGAATTGCATAAACTGTGAGGGGTTAGAGAAAGCCCCTGGTTAGAGTTCAGCAGTGCTCCCATGGCTACTGGGACAGGTACACCACGGAAGCAGGAATACCTTGGCATTTAACAGCCCTTCCATGTGATTTATGGTTTTACATAAGCTTTTACTAAACTCCGAGGTTTTCTAGGGTTGGCACCTCTTTGCTTGTCTCCATGCCCTGTTAGTTCTGTGCTCAGTGGCCCGTGGTTATTAAAATTCTTATCAATAAAGGAGTTTCTGAGCAAGGTTCTTATTTTCTAAACTTGTACATACCTTTGGAACTCCTCTGCTTAACCAAAGGAACATTTGTTTTTATGCCTAATGTACTTCATGAAAAGAAAGAAATGTGTAGAGTTCAAGTAATATTTGCCTTCAATTACAGTAATTAAGTTGTCAGGACTTGAAGTCACCAAGGCAATGAGAAAATCCTTTCCTGGTTGGCCAGGGGGTAATGGGTGTTCTGGTCCTGAGTGTGTTTTACACATTGGGGTGGGGAGGGAAACGGTTCTGGCTGAAAACCTGGGAGTCTGTTTGTCCTTTTGCAATCCAGGGTGTCAAATCCTGCTGTGAGGGGAAGGTAAATGACCCTGTTTGCCAGGGCTTCAGCAGGGCCAGGGAAGTGATTGTCCCTCTGTGCTGGCACTGCTGGGGCACCTCCAGTGCTGGGGACAGCTCTGGGACCCTCCCAACAAGAGAGACCTGGAGGGGCTGGAGCATGTCCAGGGAAGGGAACGGAGCTGGGGAAGGGGCTGGAGCACCAGGAGCAGCTGAGGGAGCTGGGAAAGGGGCTCAGCCTGGAGAAAAGGAGGCTCAGGAAGGACCTTCTGGCTCTGCACAACTCCCTGACAGGAGGGGACACCTGGGCGGGGGGGATTCGGGCTCTTCTCCCAGGGAACAGGGACAGGATGAGAGGAAAGAGCCTCAAAATGCACATGGGGAGGACATCAGGAGGAATTTCACCATGGAAAGAGTTGTTAAACATTGGAAGGGGCTGCCCAGGGAGGTTTGGAGTCCCTATCCCTGGAGGTGTCCAAGGAAGGCCTGTACATGGTACTCAGTGCTTTGTGCTGGGTGACAGGGATGGTCACAGGATGGACTTGATGGTGTTGGAGCTCTTTTCCAACCTAAATGATCCTGTGGTGACATAGGATTCTCTGTTTGTTGGGTTAGGTCTTATTAAAAACAGGTTTAATATAAATATAGCTCAACCCATTTATCCTGGGAATTTTGTCTTGTTAAACTTCTGCTGCAGCTCCTCATTCAGATGAGGAGCTGTAACCTGTGTGGAGACTTGTGTGGATACATCCTGCTTTTTTCCCGTGTTCCACATCCCTTTTCAGACTTCTTTGCCAAAAGTCAAATAGTTTCAGTTACTTCATAACCCTTCAGGAACACTACAACATATCCCTACAAGAAAAGTCCCTAATTTTGATAAGTGCCCACACAAACATCACTGGAATTTCAAGTGCAGCCTTACTTTCGTTCCACTGGAATAGTTCTCTTGAAAGCAGATGGATGAGGAAATCACCACTCGTAATGCATCACTAATGACACCAATTTTTGCATTCCTGCTCATGGGAGTAAAGGTTATGGATGCATAAGGAGCCAGACCTGGAAAAGCTTACTCACAAACCCTAATAAACCTCGCTTCAGCCAGCAAGTTTAACGATGCCCTCAAGAGAGCCAGGTCCCTTATCTGCAGCATCACACAATAACTATAAAGTGTTGAGATAAGTGGGGTTTTATCTCCCAGCTCTCTGCTGGCCTTCCCTGAGTATCAGGTTATGGCAGTGAAAGTGGCTGTGAAATCTGACTGCTCTCATTTGGGCAAGCAGGATTCAGGATGTGTGGGCAGAGCGGATGCTCTTACCCATCCGTGCATTTATGAATGGAAAATCAGGGAATTATCTCTGACTGTAATTCCTGTGGATCCCCTTTCCTTCTGGAAGGGGTTGTAGGGCAGATATTGGTGAGGATTCTACACCATCCTTCCCAGCTTTTCCCATCCAGAGAGGCTACCTGGTTCCCTGTGGTGTGTACAAAGCTTTAAAGAAACAATTCATGAGCTGAGGGAGCTGGGAAAGGGGCTCAGCCCGGAGAAGAGGAGGCTCAGGGGGGAACTTCTGGCTCTTCACAACTCCCTGACAGGAGGGGACAGTGAGGGGGGGGTCAGGCTCTGCTCCCAGGGAACAGGGACAGGATGAGAGGGAACGGCCCCAAGCTGTGCCAGGGGAGGTTTAGGTTGGACATCAGGAGGGATTTCTCCATGGAAAGGGTGGTCAGGCACTGGCAGGGGCTGCCCAGGGAGGTGTGGAGTCCCCATCCCTGGAGGTGTCCAAGGGGTGATAGAATGTGGCACTCAGTGCTCTGGGCTAGTGACAAGGTTAGGTGTGTCACACGTTGGACTCGATGGTTTTGGAGCTCTTTGCCAACCTGAATGATTCTGTGAAAATTTGGAACATTTCCAAGAGTCATTTGTGACTTTTACCAAGCAAAAGGCAATACCACAAAGGCTTTGTTTTGAGTGCTTTGGAATGTATGTGAACAAGCCTTAATTTCAGCTGCCTTTCTGGTTTGTTTCTTTTGTAAATGTCAGATAATTTAACAAATTATACATTTCTATCTTGTGGCATTTGTTGCTTTCTCAGTCAATTCTCTTCGTGCCATCCATAACAACCATCTCCAGAGCTGTACTTTGCTTTTAGTTTGATATCTCCTTTCTAGAAAGGAGACTCTTCACCTGCAGCTAGAGATGAGCAGCTCTTTATTTCATGTCTGCAGAAACCTTGTAAGATGTAACCTGTGATGTTGTTTGTGCCATCTGATAACGTGTGATCAAATGGAACCTGTTTAAATAACAACATCTGGGACACCCTGACAGCAGAGCAGCTCCGAAACAAACATTTCCAAAGATCAGATAAGATGGAAGAGATGCCTCAATGCTGGATTGCTCCCTGGATTACAAGTTCTTTGCTGAGGAGTTATTCCAGGCATGGGATTTCCTTTGTGCCACAGGCTAATGGATTGTAGTGGATCATTTTTCATGCTGGTTTATGTCTTGCAGAGACATGTGCAGTGTAATGCACTGAGTATGGCAGTGGTAGACATGAGTTATGTAGGAGTAGGTAAACTAAGGAACTCAAAACAACTGAAAATAGTTTTGGTTTGTGTTCTCTTGCTGCCTTCCCTCCTTCCACCTCTTTTCCCTAAACCTACAGCATTTTTCACATTAAAGACTGCCTCACTCCCACCCAAATCTGTACTTTCACAGTTAATTTTCAAAGCACCACGTTGCTTTTCAGTATTTTCCTTATTAGTGTTCAAAAAAACAGCATTATGTTTAAAGCCATGACTCCTGACTCACTCCTGCTCCTCTCTGTTCCCTTGCAGGAGGACATTGCTGATCCTGACTCCCAGGAAGAGGAGAGGAACAAGTGGCTCTCCAGCCCTGGAGATGGCTCCAATACAGTGAAGAGCGCTCTCACTGTCCAGGAATATTTTGCCAAGCGCATGGCAAAGCTGAAGGGATCCCAGCAGGAAACAGAAACAAAGGTGGATCATCACAGCCCAGCAGCTGACGAAGCTGTGGAGCCTTCAGAAGAGCTGGAAACCAAAGTCAAAAAGAAAAAGAAGAAGCAGAAGAGAGACGATGAGGCAGAGAGGACAGAGGGCTGTGAGGAACCAGGGAAAAAGCCTAAGACAGGGAGCTTGAATGGAAAAGAACTGGATGATCCACTAAATGAATGTCACAAAAGGAAAAAAAAGAGGAAACATGAAGAGGAGAACGAAGGAGAAGACATCAGTCGTGATGAAAATACAGGCAATGGAGAAATTTCTGTGGGAATGTCTGAGGGGGAAGAACTCAGCACAGAGGAACAGGAGGAAAAGCAGAAGAAACGTCACAAGAAGAAGCACAAAAAGCAAAAAGAGGAGACAGGGGAGTGTGGGGAAGGAGCACTCAGAAAGAAAAAAAAGCACTGCAAGAACATTTAACCCTTTCAGACTCAGGAGTGAGTCTGTGTTAGAGGAGGCTTTGTGTAAACACAGCACCAGTCCAGGTTTGGACACTGCTCCAGCTCCAGCTGGGACAGACTGGATCTAAACCCAGCTCTCCCAAGGGAAAACGTGGTGGTGGACCAACAGGAGCTTCAGTGTCACATTCAAAAGGGATCCACATGGAGGATTAACACATCAGGACTGTGAAAAGCAGGGAATGACTTTCTGCTGCTTTACCTGACTGTGTTTTTCTCAGCCCAGGAAAAAAAAAATTAAATCACCCTAGTACTGCCTTTTTATTAAAATTGTTTTCACTTGTGAGAGCTCAGTTCTGCTTCTGGAAGCAGGAGGGGGTTTGCAAAGCTATTTGTATTTTTTCATTGATTTTTGAAAAGTGGTTCCTAATTTTTACATTCATCATTTTTTACATATAAAATTAATGTTGTTTCTTCCCAAAATGCTTACTCTGATTAAAAGTTTGCTCCTGAGTGTCAGCACTTAAGGGTGAAATAAAAAGACCTCCCTGTGCCTCCAAACCATTGTCAAGCAGTTGTAACTTTGCATCAAAGCTAAAGGAAATGTGTATTTACCTTATCATTTATTAACCATACCTAAATCTTTGATTTCCAGGCAATTCTCAGGATGTCTTCACTGGTACCTCTGGAATCCAGAAAGCTGCCTTGGATAGAGCAAGGCTTTTTCCTGAAACTGGGAGACCAGTAGATTTTACAGGCATAGTCAGATTGCTGTTGCTATTCACACATTGAAAACTTGCAATTTGGATTTATAACCAAACTAGAGCTTGATTCTCATTGTAAGCCTGGAAATAAGGAATGCTGGAACTGGGCACTGCCACAAGCAGTTTTGTGGGAGATGTGAAACATTCAGCATGAATTCTGGCATTTCAATGTCATTTAGAGCTGTCGGAAGAGATGGGTGAGCTTGGAAGTGGTGGAATGGGAAGAAGGATTCGCTTCCTGGTGTCCTGTTCTGATATTTCTTTGGCCATACCAAAGTGACAGCACAACTCTGAACACCAGCCACTTATCCTGGCAGAATCCAGAATCCAAATCCATGGGCTGCTCATTTCATCCAGGCCTGGCTGGGTTTCATCAGTGTAAATCTAAAACATCCCATTGGCTGCTCTGCTGAAGAAAATGGGTACATTTTTATATTGTCTCAGCTCAGTGGAGTTGCTTAACACGGTCTGAGGAACATTGTCAAGATGCAGATGTTAATAGGGAAAAAAATTTCCTTAAGCTGCCTTTATTGTGCAGTGGAGGAAGCTCCATCTGCAGCACCCAGACCACATGGATGGTTTGGTTACAGCTCAACTCCTCCTCTCTTGGTTTCCAAAGCACCTTTTTATTTCCCTGCCTTCAGGACATGCTCATTCACTGCAGCTAAATGAAGTTTCACTTCTTGTATAGGAGAACAAGATGCCTTTCCCTGGATTTCACATGCCAGGGGTTTTAATCCTTGTTGCATTTCCTTTTCAGGCTGTACAATTATTATCCACCATAATCTGCTTGTCCCTGGCTTCCTTAAATGAAATACCACCAAATACCATCAATTATTATCAAACTGGGAGGAAACTCCATACTTGAGGTGAAAAAATCATCTTCTCAGTGAAAGAAGACAGCAGAATAATGTTTTATGTTAAACTAAAGCATCCCTCCTGATTTCTTGCTCACCACAAGTTGAAATTTTTGTTATTAGAATCCAAAAAGCCTGATTGTTTCCAATTACTATTTTTTAACTCTTAAGCGAACTAAACTTTACAGCCTCTCTGGGATTTCAGTTTTAAAAGGTGCTAGTCAAGGAATAAGGTTTCCTTCTCCAAATACTGCTGGGCTTGTTTGTTTGTTCCCTCTGTGAATTTTCATGTGTTTCTGTGTGGTGATTCTTGTGGGTGCTTGGCCACATTCCGGTGCCAGTTACAGGAAGAATAAAACCAGGAATAAACCTTTAAATTTGTGCTGTTGCTCCTATTAAATTCAGGATACCAAAGACTTAAATCTGGCTCGGATGGAAGTATCAGCTACCAATGGAAGATTCTCTGTTTCTGCAATAAATACATGGCACTTTATCCTGGGAAATGTGGAATTTTAATGTGCCCCAAGCTCTGCATGTGGTTGTAGGAGGGGAAAATCATAATAAATAAATAATCATAAATCATAAATTGCTTGTATTTGACAGAAACAATTGATTTAACTGCTCTGCTCTGTGTTTGTGGTCAGCATTACTCAGTGAAAAGCTCTTCTTACCAGATACTGTCCAGTGAAATGGATGATTGGAACAAGAGAAACATGTCTCAGAGTAATAAATTACATATATATTTTTTTGTTTGTTTGTTTCTAGTGGGTTTTGAGTTCTGTTTTAGCCCAACTCTGGGTTTGGCAAGAAGGCCTTTTTTAGAAAGCACAAGAAAAAGAATTACGTCAGTGCCCAGATGGTGGAATTAGCAGAATGTGAGCACAAAGAAACGACTTGGTTTCATTTCCGCGAAAATCAGACTTTCAAACTCCGGGGCCTTTTGTTATAAATTCTTCCATTGTACTCACAGAATGAGGTGGCTCCCAGTGAAATTACCTGGACACCAAGGAAAATGAGACTCCCCACTCTGCTGTCACTCCCCAATGGGGAGTGAGGCACGTGCAGCACAGATATTAAAATGTTTTCAGTTTTGGTAACCCCAGGTCAGCAGTGACTGAAGGAAATTTTCCTTTTTGTTTTGGGAACATTCCAACACTGGTTTCTCCTGAGCTGTTCCATTCTTTGCAGGGATAGGGCTGTTCTTGGCTTTGAGGCTCGGAATTCGCTGCAGGATCCACAGCCAAGGACGTGATTGGCAAGTGCAATGTTAGAGCAGCAATAATGGAGGTTGAATTGTGCTTGTAAACACCTGCAGGCACCAAACTACCCTGGGAAGTAGAGACCATAGAAAAATAGTCTTGGTACCACTGTTGGACCCAAATCTGCGTGAATTTCATGGGCTTTTGGAGTTTTGTCTGACTGTGGAGCTTTCCATGGAGCCAGGAATGGGAGATGGCACCGGAGCACCTCAAGTGACAGTCCAGACATGTGGTAAAGGCAGAACTCCTTGAATTTCCTCCCAAGATGTTCCAGCTCTGATGCTTCACATATAGCCAGTGTAAAGCAGAGGTAGAATTGTAGAATCATGGAATCATTAAGGTTGGAAGAGCCCTCTAAGACCATCAAGTCCAACTATTCCCTTAGCACTGCCAAGGCCACCACTGACCCATGTCCCCAAGTGCCCCTTAGGGTTTCTTAAAGGTTTCTTCATAAATGAAGACACCATTAAAGATTTCAGAACCACCTGTGCTTGTATTTAAGTGAATTTGAGTCCATTGGGATGCAGCTGCTTTGTGACTTTTGTGAATCGAAGGGACTGGAGCGTGTCCAGGGAAGGGAATGGAGCTGGGGAAGGGGCTGGAGCACCAGGAGGGGCTGAGGGAGCTGGGAAGAGGGCTCAGCCTGGAGAAAAGGAGGCTCAGGGGGGAACTTCTGGTTCTGCACAACTCCCTGACAGGAGGGGACAGCCAGGGAGTCAGGCTCTTCTCCCAGGGAACAGGGACAGGAGGAGGGGGAACAGCCTCAATTTGTGCCTGGAGAGGTTCAGGTTGGACATCAAGAGGGATTTCTCCATGGAAAGGGTGGTCAGGCATTGGAAGGAGCTGCCCAGGGCAGTGGAGGCATCCCCATCCCTGCAGGGATTTCAAAGTCGTGTGGATGTGGCACTTGGAGACACGGATCAGTGCTGGGGAGTTGG
The DNA here is from genome assembly GCA_013400575.1 of Peucedramus taeniatus. Lineage (NCBI taxonomy): Eukaryota > Metazoa > Chordata > Aves > Passeriformes > Fringillidae > Peucedramus > Peucedramus taeniatus. The sequence continues at coordinate 63,587 of WBNO01015994.1, forward strand.
TTGGACTGTGGCTCTGTGAAGTGTTTGGGGACAGCTCAGCATCGTGTCCATGGCTGCAGTTCCCCTTTCAGCTGCCCTGGTGCTCTCTGCCTCCAGCTCCTCAGCTCTCAGCAAGGACAATTAGCTGCAGTCATCAGCGTAATTAACCAATTTTCTCCTGTTTAAACACACGAGACTGAAGTTGTTGCAGCATCCACCTTCAAAAGGCACAAGTTACACGAAACTCCAAACCTGCCAAGGCTGAGGGAATGAAGGAAGCTCCAAGAAGAGAGGAAAACCAGACAAAGTTTATTGGAAACACTGCCCAGCATCACACCTGGCTGGAAAAAAAGATCTGGGAACAGTGTATCCTATTGGATACAGAGTGAAGACTGTGGACATCCAAAGCCATCCTTTGCCTCATTCCTGGGCAGGAACCTCCAGGAAGGATCTGAGCTCAGAGAACTTGGGACAATAACCAAGGTTTTCATTTCTGTACCTGTTCCATCCAGGGATGAACCAATTTTGTCTTGGATCAGCAAACTTTTAGTGATGTGGGACTGGGAAATGCAGTACAAATACATAATTTGTGGTGGCAGAAGTGGGAGTATTGTAAAACAAATTGAAGCTTCATTTCTCAGCAAGTCAAAATCTGCTTCTGAATCACGCAAATTTTTTTCTTATCTTAATCCATCCTTATAAATTTAAAGGTGCAAGAGGGAGAATCTTCCTAGTTCCTTTTAACCTAAAGGCTCTAAAATACTTATTTTTGTAACCTTTAAACTACATTTTAAAAGTAGTAAGAGCAGAAATATTCAGCACCATGCTGAAAAATTTAGCATTTCAAGGGGTGGTGGGGGGGAGGTTTTCTGCTTTTTTTTGTGTGTAATGGGAAAGCTCTGGGGTTTTTTACCTAGAAAATAAATGGTCCAGGAAGCAATCCCTGGGGAAAACCTGGTGGAATCAAGGAGGATGGGCAATGGGCAGAGTTGGGAACCACAGCACTGAGGGAATCTTCTGCTGGGAACCCCCAGCTCTCTCTGCAAAAACTTCCCTTGGGAGCCAAGAGTTTCATCAATAATTAAGGAACATGTGAATATTGAGCTAATTTAGGATTTGCACTTTCTCACATATTTTAATGTCCCTGAAGGTTGGTGGGGGTGCGAGGTGGCGAGGGGGAGTGAAAATAAACCCTCCCTTTGCAGGAGTAAAATCCCAGATGTTGGATCCACCCCCCCCACACACAAAAAAAGAGGGATATTTTTAAAGAGATGGTCGTTCCATAAAGGGTTCAGCCACTCATTTTCTGCCTGGCCCATGGGAGTTGTTGCCACTGTTCCCCATCCTTGAAAATGGGGGAGAACAAAGCTTTCTTCCCCCCTTTGTCTGCTCCATCTATTTTCGCTCGCGGCTTTTCGCCGTAATTTCCCTGTTCCCAAAGCCCTGGGAGAGCTCTGCTGCTTCCTGTGCCCCAGATACAGGTGAAGCCTCGCAGCAGAGCGGGGAAGGTGAGCACACACACACACACACACACAAAAAAAAAAAAAGTAATCCCGAGGTTTTTCCAGACTAATTACCCCGATCCGGTGGTAATTAAGAGGTGGCATTTTCACATGGCCCCAGCCTCCTTTATGTAACGTGGGAGCTTCCGACAGGACAGGTTTGACCAGCATTTTAGGCAGGGTGCAGAATGAAACCCTCCTTACTAATACCATCAGAATGCCAGGTGCTGCAGGAGAGGGGGAGAAGGGGAAAAAAAAAAAGTGGTTATTAATAATAGTAGCAGTGTTTGCACTTAAAATTCTGTGTGGGGGCCCTGGGAAGGGAGGAAATCCAAACGAGGAATATTCTGCTGGAATTCTTTGTGCTGTAAGCACACAGGAGCCCCAGATTGTGTCTCAAGGGGTTATGAAAAGCCACGAGTTGACCCCTGTGATACCTTTGGGAGGTCAAATGTTACTCCCAGAATGTGGAGGGAATAATGAGGACCAGGAACACCCAGAGAGGTGCTCCGAGAGCTTCCAGGCTTTGGCAGCAGAGGCAGGAGGTGGGTGCAGGTCCTGTCCTTGCTCAGGATTTGTCCTCTCCCAAACCTATCCACCCATCCTGCAAAATGTGGAAACACAGGGCAAGGTGGAAGCAGTCCTGTAGAAGGCATCAAGTGGAATTCATCCATCTCTTTCCTTTTCCCAGGGAGGGAAATTCTGCTGCTACTACTAAAAATTCCTGGCCTCTGGGGCCTCGACAGAGGTTTTTTTATATCCATGATATCCAGGTCCTGAGCATCCTGATGGTTAAAAAGTAACAGTGAGCCATGAACCTATACCCAAAGTAACATCCTCTTCAAAATAAAACCTTGCAACCCTGGGCAGCCTCTTTTACAAGGCACTTCCACCCTTCCTAAAGGGAATTAAAACAGAATTAAGGATGTTCCAGGTTTTCTTCCCAAATTCTCGCTGCCAACCTCTGCAGCAGCTCCAGCCTGCAAAATGCACTTGGGAGACCTGTGCAGGGCAGGGTGGAGAGTTTGGCATCCTCCCTCCCTGCCCCGTCCCGGCACTTCAAGGCGTGAGACAGGACTTTGGGAGAGACCTGGAGCTGCTGGGACAGAACAAGCTGTCCCCAGGAGCGTGCCCGGCTCCAAACCCCAGATAAAAGGCAGCTCCTCCGTGTGTGTGTGTGTGTGGAAAGGGTTTATAAATCTGTCCCGAGACCAGGAAATCTCCTGCGCCTTTTAGATTTAAGAGAAGTTGCCTTCCTGTTGTATTCCCAGATAACGCAGCTCTGATGGAGCCCACTTGTAAATAGCTTAATAGATTTAATCAGTTCCTTTGGAAAATGTTGTTGCTTCCGTAGGGTTTTAGTTCGGTCCCGGGGAAAAGCTCGGGGAGGGCATTTGCTGCTTCTGCTGCGAGCGAAGTCGGCAGATTCCAGCTCTCCTGACCCCAAAATCGCTGCAATCCGCAAGAAACCAGAGCCATCCCGCTCCTGTGCAGAGGGAAGGGAGAGACCAGGAAGCCCAGGCGGATCCTGCCCGGCTCACATTTACATGAGCTCTCTCCATCACTCCTAATCTGACAAGAGTCAATAGGAACACCCAGGCACGTGGGAAACCTGCCCGAACTCCCCGGCCTGGGATCTGCGCCGGGGTTTTCCCCCCTGCCTTGGGGTCAGATGGGGCAGCCTTGGCCAGCCCCAGGAAACGCCCGCCCATCCCGCACCCCGTCCCGCTGCTTTTCTGGCAGCACGGAGAGGAAACCCACGGTCAGTCAAAGCGGAGCAGCTGCAGCCCCAAGTCCGCGGGTCAAAATCATACAGGAATCCTGCCACCAAATACATTCCCCAGGGCAGGCTGCAGGGATGAGCCGGGAAAGGGCAGCCGGCTGGGGATTTTCGGTGCCATCACCTTCCTGGAGATCCTTTGTCCTAGTGAGAGGAATGCTGCCTGGATGACTTTCCCACTCTTGGGAACAACCCAGCTGGGGTTAGTGGGGAACACAGTTGTGTGGCTTTGGGATTTCCATCCCATCCAGCCTTTTTGGGTTGGGGCAGCACTCCATAAAAAGCAGCAGCAAGGAAAAGATCCTTTGTCTCCCAGTGTCCAGGGATGGGCAGCGGGGACAGACTGGAGATGTTTCAATCTCTTTGAGCTCTGCCCAGCCCCATATCTGCCTTGTTTTCCCCTAAAAGCTCCCTTAGGAGTCCGACCAGGCTGGAAAAGCACCCACCAGCAGGTTCATTGTGTCCCAGTTTCCATCCCATACAAAGGAACCTGGAAATTTGGGGTGAAAACCCACACGGGGTGGGCAAAGCACAGCCTGGTCTGGTGGTTAAAGCAAGAGAAGCAGGGAACGGCTGTCCCTGACTGTGGATTCTGTGCCTCGATTTCCCTTGGCAAAGAGGGTTCCTGCAGCTTGTCAAAGCCTGGGGAGGGGCCTTTTTTTCCACCCCAGTGGGATCTTTTTTTCGGTGCCATCTTCCTTTTCTTTACAAGTTTTCAGTGCCTTTATCTCCCATCTCTGTGTTATCCCCCAGCCTTTAAAGTTTGAAGATCCCTGAGGTGCAGGGGGGCAGCGAGGCTGTTTGGGGGCGGGACATCTCCAGCTCTCTCCTCACTCCCTTTCAGCGGGCAAAATAAGGGAAAAATAATAATAAAAGAGNGTCCCTTCGGTGTCATTGGAGGAGGCTTTTTCCAAGGAGCTCATAAATACGGGAGAGGCCGGGCAGGAGGCTGGGACTGCGCGGGGACCCCGAGGGCAGCGCGGCGGGGCGGGGGGGCCGGGGGGGCCATGGCTGCGCTGCTCAGCACATTCCCCTGGCCGGAGCGGCTGGAGGGGGACGCGGGCGAGGGGCTGTCCCCAGGGCCACCCCCCCGAGCGTCGCAGGGCGAGAAGGGCTCCGAGAGCCGCATCCGCCGGCCCATGAACGCGTTCATGGTGTGGGCGAAGGACGAGAGGAAGCGGCTGGCGGTGCAGAACCCCGACCTGCACAACGCGGAGCTCAGCAAGATGCTCGGTGAGGAGCGCGGTGGGCGCGGGCTCGGGGGGCGACGCGCGGGGGGAGGTCGGGGACGCACCCGGGCATCCCCGGGGGTGCAAACCCTGCCCGGATCCGGTGGCCCGGGGTGAGCACCCGGACACCCACCCGGTCATCCAGGTGCAAATCCTGCCGGGATTCAGTGGCCAGGGGCACCCACCGGAGATCCCTGCGGGTGCAAACCTCATCCGGATTCGGTACCCGTGAGTCCACCAGGGCATTCCCGGGGGTGCAAATCCCGCCCCGATCCCATGGCCCCGGGGAGGCACCCACGCACCCACCCGGGCATGGGATGCACACCCTGCTCGGATCCAGCGCTCCGGGCTTGGTTCCCGGGCACTCACCTGCGGTCCCTGGAGTGAAAACCCGTCCGGATTCAGTGCGCTGGGGGAGATCCAGGCATTCTCTGGCCGTTCCTGGGGTGCAAATCCCGTTCGGATCCAGTGCCCCGGGGTGGGCACCATGCGCCCACCCGGTCATCCCGGGGTGCAAATCCCATCCAGATCCAGCGCCCCGGACTGGGAATGCCAGCGCCACTGGCCATCCCTGGGGATGCCAACCCTGCCCAGGTGGGGACCCGGTCTGGCACGCAGCAGGAGAGCACCCCTATATCTACCTGGCTGTTTTTGGGGTGCAAAGCAACCTGGGTGCAGCACGCTGGGGCTGCAATCCCTGATGGAGTTCTGCACCCCGGGAGCAGCACTGTGCACCCTCCCTGTCACCCACGGGGTGCTCACCCCAGAACTGTCCCACACTCCAGGTGTGCAGCCACTCCTCAGGGTGCAAAGCCTGATGGTGTCCTGCATCCCAGGGGACAGGCACCTTGCCACCCTTCTGCTGCAAACCCTGAGGGTGCTGCCCTGCTCTGCAAGGAGGGATCCCCAAATTTTCCTGGCCCGTCCTTGCTGTGCCACTTTGTGCCAGTATTACATGGCTGGGGTGTGTGTGTGTATTTCTGCTGTTACGTTTGGGGGATCACAACCCATTTTGAGCACACATTTGTTTCCCACTCCCCATCCACTATTTCTCCCTTCCTCCCAATCCCCATTTTGATGTGAAACCAGGAGGGCAAACCAAAATTATCGGCCCAGACAGCCTGAGAAAGAGCTGCCCAAATTGCAACACAGCTTTGCTGCCCAACCCCTTATCCAAAGTTTGTGTTTCCCTGGACAGTTCTGTGGTGTTTTCTTTGGTGGTTTGGGTTTTCTCCTCGCTGCTTTGCCATGCAGCATCTCAGCTTATTAGTGTTATTTCTGCTGTCTCAGGCCATGGGAAGGCATCAAAGGCTTTGATGTGTATCCTCATTTCTCCCCCTCACCCTGAGGAGCAGCCTGGGACAGCGTCACTGTAGGATAAAACCCCCCTGCCCAATGCTGCTTCTCTGTGCTGTGTCTTGGGGACATTTTATCTCAAACAGGGAGGCACGAGGTCATAGGGTTACAGAATCATGGAATGGTTTGGGTTTGAAGGGACCTTAAAAACCATCTAATCCATCCCCCTGCCATGGGCAGGGACACCTTCCACCATCCATACCAGCTGTCACAGTGCCCAGGTCTCCTTGTGCCCTGCTACAAGTCTTGGCAGGGCACAAGCTGGGGCAGCTTAAAGGACAGCACACCCTGACCTCTGCTCAGCCAGGCACGGCCTTGGCTGTCTCTGCTCCACAGCTCATGGAGCTGGGAGAGTTCATCTGCCTGGATTTATTTACTAACCCTAAACCTACTTTGTGTGGGGACTTGGAATGAAGGGAGTCAGAGACCCTTCAGCAGCCTCAATTCCCCCCTTCTCCCACCCGCTGCCACCACGTCCCCCCGCGGTGTTTTTGGGATGTGTCCTCTGCGTGTGCCAGGTGGGATATTGGGTTCCCCTGGGAGGCTGTGGGTGCTAAGGGAGCGTGTCCTGCGTTTCAGGGAAGTCCTGGAAGGCGCTGAGCCTGTCGCAGAAGCGTCCCTACGTGGAGGAGGCCGAGCGGCTGCGGGTAAAGCACATGCAAGATTATCCCAACTACAAGTACCGGCCCCGTCGGAAGAAGCAGGTCAAGCGCATCGGGAAGCGGGTGGATCCCGGCTTTCTGCTGGGCAGCCTGACACGGGACCAGAACTCTGTGCCGGAAAAGCGGACCTGCAGCCGGGCCGGGGGGGACAAAGAGGGCCCGGGTGAGTACCCCCCCCGCCCGGGGCTGCCGGCTGTGCGGCCGTACCGAGAGGCTCCAGGCAGCGGCAGCAGCACCAGCGTGGACACCTACCCCTACGGGCTGCCCACCCCGCCGGAGATGTCCCCTCTGGACGCCATAGACCCCGAGCAGAGCTTCTTCTCCTCGCCCTGCCCCGAGGAGCATCACCGTTCCCACCTCGCCGGTGCCACCTTCTCCCCGGAGTACGCGGGCGGCTCCCTGCAGTGCGGCCACCACCCGCTCAGCCCCATGCCACAGCCGGCCACCTGCATGATCCCCCCGGCCTCCAGCTGCCCTTCCCTTCCTCCTCCTCCTCCTCCTCCTCCCAGCTACTACACACCCGCCTTCCCCTCCCTGCCCCCTCCCAGTCTCCATGCCCACCTGGGCCAGCTCTCGCCACCACCCGACCACCACGGCTTCGACACCTTGGACCAGCTGAGCCAAGCGGAGCTGCTGGGGGAGATGGACCGCAATGAGTTTGACCAGTATCTCAACAACCCTGGCCACGGTGACCAGCACGGCGGGGCCTTGGCCAACGGGCACGTCCCGGTGTCCGGCAGCTCCCACAGCTCCGAGAACAGCCTCATCTCCGTCCTGGCCGATGCCACGGCCACCTACTACAATAACTACAGCGTCTCTTAGGAGCCCAGCAGGGGCCGCCTGGACCGGCCGAGGAAGGACCCGACACTGTTCCGGGGCGTTGCTCCCTGGGGACATCGCCCGCGGCCCCTCAGGGTGACCGAGTCCGAACCACAGGGCCCTGGAGTCTCCTCGGTGCTGTAGGTAAAGGATTTGGGTTGTTGGGTCACCACCGTGCAAAGCCTGGAGTGCTCTGCTCCGACCGTGGCCAGCGGGCACTTCCCGACACCAAAGCCCTTTGGCCAAGTTCCTCTTCTAAAGTAGGGATGCTCCTGGGAGCACAGGAAGGCTGCCCCTCCTTTTGGGGCATCCCCAGTTCTGCTTTGGAGCCAGGACTGTGGCAGCACCCCGCAAACGTCAGGTCTGAATTCCCCCTGGAAGGGGGAAAGGCAGGGATGGGAGAAGGGAAGATTTTGGTGAAGGTCCATGAGCTGATTTTGGGTTCTGGTGGCGGCACTGCCGCCTGACCACCCTGACCTGCCTGACCACTCCAATGGGGATTAAACCCCCATCCCCTGCCCAGAGCATGGACTGGGGGCTTCATCCCTCGGGAAACTCCAGAGAGGATGGGACACCAGCCAGGAGAGGAGTAGCCAGCCCTGAGAGTGCTGAGCCTGTTCTGGAGTTGGGTAAGATCAGGGTTTGGAAAGGCAGGATCCGGCTGGCATCCACCCCTGGGAGCAGGTCCTGGGATGAACATTTTGGCCAAGAGGTGATGATGTAGCAGACACTTTTTTTTATCAAACATCCTTTGAAGGGGAATGCTCCGTGTTTGGAGCCACAGTGCCCAATGCCTCTCCTAACTCTGGCGTTTTATTGCTTGTAATAAAGCTGTACATTGATTTATTCCTTCCATTATTCCTCCCGCCCCCCACCTCAGATTTTGTATTGCTCGAGTTCTCTTCCTTTCCATAAAAATGAAGCTTTATTTTAAATCAGTTATATGACATGATTAATCTTAGTGTTTACTGTATGGCACTTGGTAATGATTAGTTAGTAACGTGGTTATGATTTCATGGTTTCAGTCCCCAAAATGTATTAATAATAATTGCAAAAAAAACTTAAAAACCCCCCCAAAAGTTCACCGGTTTTTAAGCTAATACATTCCATCTCTTTTGTGTGACTCTATGCATTTTGAATGAGTGTAGATACGAGTTTGCATAAAATATTTAATTTAAATAAATATGTTTTTATATGATGATTGTTCGATGATTTAAATTGCTGTCGCTATTGACAACAGTTTTCAAAACAGAAACATTTCCCGTGCAAGTGCTATTTTTTTATATTTTTGTTGTCATCGTTGTTGTTGGTATTTTCAGCCAAATTTTTCTACTTCCATTTTTTTATAAATAAAACAAAGATCTGTGGTTATCTTTATAAATTGTGGATTGCTTTCTAACAGACAGACTCAGGGCATGACGAGTGCTTGCCCTCACTTTTCTCAGGGCTCAGGGCACTGTGCTGGCCTTGATCCTGCTTTTGCCATCTCTCAGATATGATCTTTGTGATCCTGTTTCCATATTTCAGTGAAGTCAAGAGCTTTGCCTTTGGTGTCTTGGTGAGCACAGACAATGTTGCCAATTTATGGAGCAAGTGCCAGTGCCTGGAGCATGGGTTTTAGTGGTTCTCTTTTCTTTCACAGTTTGGGTAATTCACCTTTTAAGGTGCTCCACAGTGTGGAGACCTTGGAAAGGGTCCCTGTTTTAGGTGCAGATTGAGGCAATGAGGCCTCAGAAATGTGTGGGGGTCAAATTTGGGGAGGCATGTGAAGGTAATGTTGAGTGATGGTCTTCAGGCCTGGCCAGCAAAGAGAAAAGCTTAATCTATGTTGTTGTCCGTGGAAAAACATCACAGCCTGCTCTTGCCAGACATTAAATCAGGCTGTGTCCCTGCTGTCCTTGAGGTTAAGCCATGCACAGAGAATCCCAGAGTTGTTAGGGCTGGAATGGACCTCTGGAGATCCAAGGCAGGGTAAACATCTCCCAAAGCTGTGTCCTCCGAGGCTGGGTCTTCCTGTTTGTCCCCAAAAGTGGAGGAGCATGTTTCTTAGTGCACTTTGTGATGCCACCTCTGTGTGGTGGCTGGGAGGGGTCTTCAGAGGTCACCCAACCCAATCCAACCCAATCCTGTCCCTTGTCTCCCATAAATGACATCACTGATCCACGAAGCCCATGGTCCCAGAAGGTGGAGGCTGTGTGAGTATTTGGGGAGGCACCAACATGACCCTGTCCTGTTCTCTTTTATCCCTCACTTGTATCCCCTGGATTCAGCTCTCCCATCCTGCCTCTTCCTTCTTCCATCTCTTATCCAAACTTCACCCTTGGCCTTTCCTTTTAGGGGGAAAGGAATGGATACCTTTGGGGGTCCTGCCAGCCTCAGGTACTGTGGTGGCTCCCTGACTGGGGTGGCTCAGCCCAAGTGTGACTCTTCCAGGAGGATTTTGGAGCTGGAGGGAGGGAGGTGCCAGGATCCTGTTTGGCCTCTCTGCCCAGCAGCGTTGACTCACATGGGATCATGCCAGGAGCCAGAGTGGGGCTGGAGAAGTCCTGCTTTTCCCTTCTCCACCTCTCCCTGCAATCCCTGTGGTGCCCCAGGCCCGAGAGGCAGCTGAGAACACTGAAACTGCCCTGGGGAGGAGGCTCAGCTGTCCCAGCCCCAGAAATTCAGCTCTGGGTATTTCCACCAGCCTGATCTGGGATGTCACGTTCTTACCCTATAGCACCCTTTCTCCAGGACATTGGCTGCTCCTACTGGTCCTTTTCCTTACTCCCATGCCCTGAGCAATGATGGGATGAACTGCACTACCCTATGAGCCTTTTCCCTCCTTGCTTTCATCCCATGCAGGGCTGCTGGAAACAAACCCCTCTCCAAGAGCTCCCAGCAGCTCCCAGGGTCTGATTTCCCCAGGAAAAGGGGTTTCTCCACGCACCCCATCCCCAAGGAGCCCATCATGCCCGGATGAACGGAGAGCCCCGCCAGCCAAGCCTGTCCCCACTTGCTCAACCCGGAGCCACGTGAGGAGAGGTGGGAGCTTGTCCCTGTGCTCTCTGCACGCCAGGAACAGCTACAGGCCCCAACCGGGAGCTGGGGCCCCCCGAGGGTGTTGGGAGCCGCAGCCAAGGCGAGGTGCGGCTCCCTGGGAGCCACGGCCGGATCCGGGCACACGCCCAGCGCCGGGAGCAGCCGGCTCCCACCTCCAGGACACTGCAGCCGAGATGAAATTCAGGAGCACCGCCCCTTCTCTGGTGGGATGGAAAATGAGATGCTATGGGTCAGTCCCCTCCATCCACAGCAATTTTTTGGGATGCAGGGCGTTGTTGCAGGGAGCAGATGGAAAATAAGTGGCTGGTAGAGGTGGGTAGGAGTGGTTTTGCTTGGAAAGTGGGCATCCATGTGAAAGATTGCTGGCCATCGCCGTTTATGGGTTTTGGGGGGGGGTCTAGGCCCCAAGCAGGACTTGTTCTGCATCAGTCCTGGCCATGTTTCTCCTCCCTCCCCATCCCAAATCCAGGAGCCCATGGCTGTCTCTGTGCATGCTGAAGAGTCTTGTGGTTTGTGGCCTGCTGTCCCCAGCCTGGGAACCAGCAGGAAAATCAAATCAGGGCTGCAGGAAGGGATCAAACAGCCTCACACCACATTTGGGCTCCTGCTTGTGGGTGTCAGCTTGGGCCAGGACAGGGGTATCTCCTTGCCATGAGGTGAACAGGGTGTGAGCCCTCCGTCCCTGGTGTCCAGTGGCCTTGTGGCCACTTGTGGCCTCTGCCCCCGGTGTCCAGTGGCCTTGGCCAGTCCTTGGCCCCCATGGCTGTGCAGGTCGTGGTGCTGGCCATCAGGAGCAGGGATGAGGTCACCTTCCTGGAGAGCTGGAATTTGGGCTGGCCAGGAGCTGCCTGCTGTGTGTGTCATGCCCTGGGCGATTTCCTTTGCATCCTTTGAGCAGGTGGCGACTCCTCTGTCCTCTCTCTGCTGGTCCCAGTGCCACTGGACAGGGGTGAGCCCTGGTGACAAACAGCCATGTGGATGTTCTGTGCCTCAGTTTCCCTGTCTGTAAAACAGAGATAACTCTTCCTTCCCTCCTACCCTTTTTCTAACCAGTGCTGGGACATGACCTGTCTCTTCCCCAGAATTTGAACAGGACCAAGGGCTTGCACTGCCTTTAGCTCGAGGGGTCCCTGCCCCATTTGAGGGATCTGGATCCTGCTGTGAAATCAGCTGGGAAACAACAATTTCCCCTGATTTTTCCAAGCAGAACCAGGTGAGGGAAGTAGAGGCAGAGAAGAGGGTGAGGTGACTGGACTGAGCTCACCCTTCAAATCAGCAACAGAGCCTAGAGAGACCCTCAACACTGCCAACTCCCCCAAATCCCCACATCCTAAATCCCCTTTTGCCCCCTTTTTTGCTCACCTTCCCCCTCCATCCCTTTTTTTTTTCCCCCACCCCACCCTGACTCCAAACCCTGCTGCACCCCGCGGCGGGGAGGGCAGGATCAGACCCTCCCTCCTGTCTCTCCAGAGGAGGGAATGAGACAAGCTGCTGAGTGGTTTCCTGCCCAGCACTGCCAATGGGAGCTGCTTGGGGTGCCGGGAGCAGGGGAGGATGTATCCGGAGCTGAGTGTTTCCTGGCAGATAAGGCCAACCCCTCCTGCCGGATGTTATGAGTCCAGGTCCTACCTCCACGTTTCAAGAGAAGGGGCCGAGGAAAGGCTTGGATGTTTATGTCAAGGAAAAATAACTTCTCCCTCTGTGTACAATCCTCTGGCTCCCCCAGGGCTACGTGCAGCAGGGTAAATGCTGGGAATAGGAAAACGGGCGAGGAGGGTGATGGGGAACAAGGAGGGCTGTGGGCAGGCTGGGCTCTCTCCCTGCTTGGGAATGTGCCAGGGCGAAGATAGGATGGATCTGGGGAGAAGAGCCTGAGGATGGATAGTGCATGCTCAGCACTGTGGGATCAGGCTCATCATCAATCCAGGGTCACCTTGGCCGAACCCAGCGTGTCACCCCTGGTGCACATCTGGAGCAGATCCAGACCCAATTAGGATTTCTCCTCATCCTTCAGGTGAGCCCCTTCAAGGCCAGAGCCAAGGCAGCCCCCACAGCTGGAGATCAGGATTATCCTGCCCACCTCTGTCATCCAGGGAATCAGAGATGCTGACAGGGGGAGGACAGTGGCAGAGCTGGGTCTGGCAGCCTGGATGGCTGGGGAGGAGGGGGAAGTTCTGCAGTGGTATGGAGGGAATGAGGAAAACACGGATTTTCTCCATATTTTTTGCAATGAATAAGTAGGATCCAGTGGTGGCCAGAGCCTCTTCTTTGACTTGTAGCTGTGCTATCCTAACACCCTTCTGGGAACATCCCCAAGGCTCAAGCCAGAACCTGTGCACTGCCTGAGAGCTGGTACATATCCAGGGCCACCTCTGGATGATGGAAGGAACATGGAAAGACCTGCACTAGACTTAGACTAGCCAAGAAATTAGGCCAGAGAAGACCCCCAGTCCTCAAGCATTCCCACTGAAATTACACCAGATCCCAGCACAGCCATGCTCAGGCCACAAATCCTGCCCCAGGCCCAGGACAGGGGCAGTGAGGACATTCCTGGTGAAGGTTTGGATGTGGTCACCTGATTTGGATGGGTCCAGACATTGAACAGTTTTCATGGAGAGTTTTGTCTTCAGCATCAATAGGGAGAAATCTGAAATTAGACAAAATCTGGCAATCTCCTGCCCAGTGTGATTAACAAGCTGCCTCCCACTCCCATCTCAACCCAAAAGGGACCTCTGGAAGTCCCATTCCCCACCCAGTGGGTCCAAGAGAGGGCTGGAGGACAACCTAAGAAGAAAAGAGAGAGTGAAAAGCCCTGTTCTTCCTCCTCTGAGCTTGAGGAGCTCAGGAGGGCTCCCACCGACAGCTGAAGGGCATCCAGGGAGCACTGCTGCGTTCAGAGAGAATTTTGGGATGAGAAGCCTGGTGCTGGAGCCCTGACCTGTGCCCTCCTCCAGTGCTTCCCACCCCTCTTCCCAGAGCCCCCGGAATTCCCCCGTGTCCCATCCAGCCAGGACACCGCACCCCGCCTCAGCCAGCCCGAGATGTTGTTTCTTTCCCTTTGATTTCCAGGAGCTCCCACTCGGCCCCCAGAGCTCCACGGCAAACAAAACATCAGAAGCCCAGGCTTGGCGGTGCAGGAAGGAAACCGGCTCATGTGGGGCTGAGTCACGATCCCGCTGCTCCTCCCGGCATCCCAGGGAGCGGGATCGGGTATCAAGGGATGCCAGGTCCCACCGACCCCTGACCGGCTGGGGCACCAAAAATCCTCCACCACCACCAACACCACCATCAGCAGCAGCCCATTTTATTTGTTTTGATAAACAAAAGGTGGCTTGTGGGCTTTTTTTCCATTAAGTTGGAGTGGGAAAGGCTGGATTTGCTTCCCTGTTGAGGGAAAAGTCTCCACACTGCCCGTTTGGGCCTCGGCCAAAATTCAGGGAGGCTGCCAAAAACCTGAGTTTAAAAGAGGCTTCTCAGCACCCCTGATCTGGGACCAGCTACTTGGTTTTCTCCTCTCAGGACCAGACTTCTTGTCTAGAGCTTTACATGGCTGAGATTGACACCACTCAGACAATTCCAACTCTCCCCTTCATATTTACTGTAAATTTAAAAAAATTAAAAATAATAAAAATTACACAAACACACATGCACACACACACACACACACATATATATATATATATGTGTATATATTTATATATATGTATAAGAAAGATGGGTATTCTCAACTCTACCCCTCTCATTTACTGGAGATATATAAATATATATATATATACACACAATATACTTATATAAATATAANCCTTGTATATATATATAAGAAAAACCAGTTCAAACTTTTTAGCAAGGCCAGTCTTGATAGGATAAAATAGAATTGTTTAAACTAAAAGAGGATAGATTTAGATTAAATAAATATAAGGAAGAAACCTGGTCTACTGGAAGGTGTCCCTGCCCATGGCAAGGGCTGGAATGAGATTTAAGCTCTCTTCCAACCCAAGCCATTCTTGTATTCCATGATTTTATGATTTTATACATATTTGTGTGTGTGCACACAGAGGACATAGGACATATGGCTCAGAGAAAGCTGCATCCCTTGCTCTTTGCCACAGCTCTCAGCACAGTCTGGTGGAACTCTCAGCAGAGTCCATGTCTCACGTGTCCTTTTAGGGTGGATATCAGGAAAAGGTTCTTCCACAGAGGGTGTTTGATCACTGAACAGGCTCCCCAGGAAATGGGCACAGCCCTAAGGCTGCCAGAGCTCCAGGAGTGTTTGGACAATGCTCTCAGGGAAGCACAGGGTGGGATTGCTGGGTATCTGTGCAGGGCCAGGAGTTTGACTTGATGATCCTTGTGTGCCCCTTCCAAATCAGGATCTTTTATGATTCCAGGATTCCGTGATTCTCATCCTCTTCAGCGCTGGCCTGGGAGAGGTGACAGCCTCTGGCTGTGCCTCGATGGCCTGGTGGTTCCAGAGGCTCCAACGACCCTCATGGATGCACCTGTGCAGAAAAATGAAGGGATCAGCTCTGAACCCAACGGGTCCATCCTCTGAACCTCCCAAAAGAGGACAACAGCACCCAAACAGTGTCCTGGGAATGATCCCTGGCCTTTGCTCACCTTGCCTTTTACCTGGGCAGTGATTGCATCCCTGCCACTTGATCTGGGCCAAAATCACCCCAAACAACTGGAAGGTCATTGGGAAGCCTCTGACCCTGCTCCTGTTCCTTGATGGGTTCTTCTGGAGTGTGGATTTGTCTGCTGGGCTTTTACCACCTCAGAAAACATTCCTGCTTCCCTCCCCCATGCCCAGGAAGATGGAAGCTGTGTTGCAGTTGCAGAACCGTGTGCTCCAGGATTAGGAAAGGCCAGGCTGGAGCGTGTTTGTGCAACCTCCCTGCTCCTTCCAGGTGCCAGGCATTGCAGGAGAGCTGGAGTTGCAGGAGTTCCCAGGATGTGACGGCATTCATTGGAAGGCACTGGTGGATCTTGTGGTTTCAGGATCACAATGAACTTTTCTCCCCCCTTGGATCACTCTCAGCTCAGGCAGATTTGGGTGCATCCAGTCAAAATTTAAGTTTTAACAAGGCCTGCCAGGTCCCTTCCCAGTGCCTGATCAGTGATTAAAGGTGGGATTTAACTCCCAGGTGTGCCCAGCTATCTCCACTCTGATGTGAAGGTCAAATCCATCCTGCTACAGTTTTCATCTCAGTTGGTTGGAACACGGTGCCAATAATGCCACGGTTGTGGGTGTGATCCCTCTGTGGGAAATTAACTTTAAAGCTGGATTTGATGATCTTTGTGGGTCCTTTTAAACTCAGAATATTCTGTGATTCTCACAGAAATGTTGAGGTTTTAAGGGACCTCTGAAGATCCCATATGGGATCTGTGACAGATCTTTTCCTAGATGAAGGCTTGTCTTGGAGGCAGAAGGAGGTGGGACTCTCCTGGGGTTGACTGTCCCTCTCCAAACCAGCATGGCATTCCAAAATGCCTTTTCCTGGTAGCTTGGAGGCTCTTCACTTGAAACAGAACCTACATCTCCACTAGCAACAAACAGCTTGGGTATCTTGGCACCATGGTCCCACAGAGGATCCATGGAGGTCCCAACTCTCCCAGGATTTCCCATGCCAGAGCTCCTCCCAATCCAGGCTCCTTTTCCCTTCTTTTACTCAAGGGAATGAAGAGAAGGAAACCCACAGCCCAGATCCTCCACACCACCCTGCCTGCCTTCCATCCCCAACCTTCTGAAAAGCCCCAAAAGCCACTCCAAGGGAATTTCTCCAAGGTATGGGGCTCCCCTGTAAAGGATCTGCTGTACAAAATGACCCATCAGACCTTCCTGGTTGCTCTTCCCTGCTGCCTTCCCGGGTTCAAAAGGTGATTTAGGATGACATGCTCTGCTCTACATGAACTTACCAGCTCTTGCCAGCTCTTGCCAGCAGCGTGACGAGACACCCCTTCATTGTACATTAATTCCAGCAGGCGTACGGCCCAGCAATCAAAGTGCCTCATTAAACTTTAATTAAATTTCCCAAGTGATTTGCTCCCGGGCGGAGAACCTGCAATGCAAGCCCAAGCAAGTCTGTGTGTGTGTGTGTGTGTGTGTCTGTGTGTGTGTTTCTGGTCTTTTGGGTGTCTTTTTCTTCCCCAAAATGTTATCAACACTTCATGGCTGGGGTATGAAATAAAGCCAGAGGTGGAAATGCAGGCCAGAGGTGGAAGTCCAGAGGTGGAAATCCAGTTCAGATTAGGAAGAAAAACCAAACTGAACAGACATTCTGCTCCTGCCACTCCTGCTGAGTGCTGATCTCCTGGAAGAAGATTCTCCAGGGCCTTCTCTTCTCCAGGATGAACAACTTAAACTTTTCCTGCTGTTCTCCTGGAAGACCAGGAAGATTTTGCACTACAGTCCCTTTGTAGGATATGGACAGGAGATAGAGTGGTCAGGAATTAGAATTCATCCTCAAATAAGTTCCTACAATCAAAGCTTGGCAAAAAAACAGAGTGACAAAGGAATTCCTGACTTGTAATGGATGGCAAACAAAATTAGATCTCTTTCTATCAATGACAAGTCTTAGAATCAGAAGGGTGAGGGTTAGAAGGGACCTTAAAGACCATCTAGTTCCACCCCCTGCCATGGGCAGCGACACCTTCCACTGGAGCAGGCTGTTCAAAGTCCTGTCCAACTTGCACTTGGACACTTCCAGGGATAGGGCAGCCACAGCTTCTTACAAACCTGTGCCTATCCTCTGCCTTGATGACCTTGGCCTGGTCTGGTCAAAACTCCTTCCAGAGCAAGGTGGCTGCATCTGAACAACCCCCAGGAATGGTCCTTGAGCTGTGCTGACTCCTGACCCATGGCTGGGATCATTTGGGCTCACTCCAACAGACTCAAACCCAAGCCAGGAGCACAAACGAGCGGCGTCCAGTCCGCATCGAGACATATCCAGGTTGTCTCTGTCATTTCCTGCAAGCTGCAAGTTGATCTCCAGATCCAAATTCCCTGTAGACTCCAGAAGGAGCCAAAACCGAGGCCGTGTTCGGGGGACTGCACAAAACGGAGCCGGCGCGGGATCCCGCGCAAGGTGAAATTTCCCTGTGTTTTTCCTTGGGCTGGAGTGGATGGATAGCAAACAAAAGCGAATACTGGAGCACTTATTCACATCGAAAGAGGCACGAGCACAAAAACCAGTCACCCCCTTGAAACTTCGAGCGAGGTGGGGATTTCCATGTATTGCCTGTGCTTCCAGATCTGCAGATAAGGGTACAGCTGGTCAAACATTTTCCATTGATGATTTCCTTGCAGAAAACATCCTTCTAAGGAAAAAAAAAGAGCCCAGTAACTTAAAGAAAACTTAGAGTTTAGCTTTGTTTCCCTTAAGCACACTTAAAAAGAAAGTGCATTTTATGCAACTTTTCGGTTTTTTCTCATAGAAAAGAAAAATAAAAGTGATGAGGGACCAGTCAGAGTGAGATTGTTTGGTTTTTTTAAAATGACAAGATGTGTATTTTTTTAACGTTTTTCATAGCAATATCCAAACTCCCCCAAAACATCCACAGAAAACAGACTTTTTTTTTTTCCCCATGTTCTCTGCTTTTTCCTCTCCATTAGCTGTACTTACCAGATTCTTGGTCAAGTTAAGCTTCATCCTCATCACCAGATTCTACCAGTTTGAAGACCTCTTTAGTTTTAGGGGTCAGAATAGATGATCTTTGAAGATCCCTTGCAGTCCAGTGATTCTCTAATTCAAACCCTTTCTACTTTAATATGAACTATATTCAGGTGTATAACTGTGAGTAAAAATAAGAAATTTTTCAATAAAATTGATAGATTACTATCTCAATTAAACAAAGATAAAATTGAAATAGAGAAGATGATTTTCCCTTTTAAAAAAAAAAAAAATTTAATAAGATTTTTTTTTCCAAAAGGCTTTCTTTTTTTTATTGAGGAAATAAAAATTAGAACCTCATCTGGGAGAACAATTGGGATTTTCCAGTAGTTTATTGCTGATTTTGCCTGTCCCTTCAGTCAAACAGGATAAAGACATTTCTAGAAATAGGGAATATTCATAAAAAAATACGTTTGGAAGCTGAAGGGAAACAGGGATCTGCTTCCTAACTCTGCAGCCTGCATTATGTTAATGGAAGAGAATAATTAAGAATGGAACCAGATCTCTGCATTTACACAATTTTGCTCCTGCCAGCAAATCATTCCAGCCCCTCTGCCATGTCTCTTAACCTCAGTGAGCTCTGTCTAACCTGTCAGCAGTACTGGGATGATAATTCCTCTCTTAAGGGACCTGGGAACATCTATTATTCCCTGCAAGATCCTCAAGTGAGCACAGGCTGTCGTTGCTTTCCTCCAAGGTGACACGAACGAGTTGGAGAGAGCTCGGTGTCTTGAGGGAGAGATGTCTGTAGGAACAGGCTGAGCCTTGGGAGATGAGGCTGTTAGCATGGAAACGTTTGTCTGGGAAGGAAGATCCATGGCAAAACCTGGCAAAAGCCCAGCCCAGCCCGCTGGGGAAGTGTTGGATAAACTGATGTGATGATTAAGCCCAGCATTCCCTCGATGCCTTTTTGGTGGGGAATATCTGAGACAGCTTAATTACAGGAGGCTGGAGGAGCCTGATGCCCACTGATTCCACTTGGAGGCTCATTCCTGGACTTTTTTCAGGCTGGATGTCCAAAAATGAGTCATGTCCCGGGAATGGGGTTAGGAGGTGAGACCAGGAATTGACTGGGTACGCCTTGTCCTGCCTAGGCATGAAAAATCTTTCAGGGATCCTGTGGGATGAAGAGGAACAGGTTATTGTTGTGCAAAGTGCCTGGCTACCACTCTCCAGCCTTTTGCAATTATAGGTTCATGAGTAAAAGTGGAGTCTGCATCCTTTGTGAGTTTATACAGGAAAAAACTTGCAGGACTGAAGTCCCCAAATCCTGCAGCTTTGGACACATCTCCCAGCAGGCAAGGAGCAATATTATTTCAGGGGAACTGAAGGCCAGAGAGCCACCCCCTGCTTCTGATTTGTGCACAGCATTGGTGAATTCCTTTGTAGTGAAAATGGCAGGATAAACCTCAGCATCTGTCTTGTGATCATGATCTTGGAGGTCTTTTCCAACCTTAAGGTTCTATGGATTCTGTGCGCACAGAATAAAGGGTGGGGTGCTGTTTATCCCACCTAAATTATGGAAACTCAGAGCTTTATCTTCATTAGTTGTCTAAATATTCTAGGGAATGGTGTCCCTGCCTATGGTCTTTATAGTTTCTTCCAATCCAAACACTTTTATGATTCTATGATTTTACTGTGACTATTTCCTGCCCAAATAATCATAATATTAAAGATTTTTGGATGGTACACCTATATCGCCTGTTGGGAAACACCTTAGGAAATGCAAACTCCCAAAATCTGCACAGGAATACACTGGGTCTGTGCTGGTCTTCCAAGAAAGAAACATTTCAATGCCTTTGCATTCTATCAGCCAGGTCAGCAGTGCTCTAGCACTGATGCCTTGAGACTTCCCAGTTTGCTGGAAGATGAATAACCAAAAAATCCAGGTCTCAGCTAATTTAATTTGCCTCTAGTCCAAGAGGAGGACTGACAACCTCCAGACATGGTCAGGGTATTTTATGGAGCTATTTTAAAATAAGACAACTTGTCCTTTTGAAAAGCAACCTTTGTTCTTACTCCATTTTTCGATTTTATTCTCCAGAAGGTGTAAAGGGAAGCAAGAGCTTGGATTTCTCCAGCTCCAGGATGTTTCCTGCAGTTCAGTCAATCCCAACAACACATAAAGAGCCTGCAGCCTGTGCCAGGGCTTGACAACCCTCTCAGGGAGCACGCTTTTCCTAAAATCCCATCTAAATCTCCTTTCTTCCCAATATCCCATCTAACCCTGCCCTCTGGCAGTGGGAAGCCATTTCCTGTGTCCTGTCCCTCCATCCCTTGTCCCCAGTCCCTCTCCAGCTCTCCTGGAGCCCCTTTAGGCTCTGGAAAGAGCTCTGAGGTCCCTCTGGATCTTTCTCTTCTCCAGATTAACCTCCCTCCCCAGCTCTCCCAGCCTGGCTCCAGAGCAGAGGGGCTCCAGCCCTTGGAGCAGCTCCGTGGCCTCCTCTGGATTTGCTCCAGCAGCTCCATGTCTCTCCTGTGCTGAGGACCCCAGAACTGGACACAGTTTGATGAGCCTCATCCCAGACACTGATCTTTCTGCCTTTTCCTTGCAGGAAGACATCACAGGTCAGGGAATGAACCAGAAATGTTGTGTTTCTACTTCTCACTCATTTCCTTTTTCATCCAAGTTCATCTGAACGTTGGCTGCTGGAAGCTTTGAGCTTCTTGTGCTCCAGCTGACTTTGCTCTTCCAGCCCCTCACTGGAGCAAAGCAGGAAGAGCCTTTGTGCTCTCTAAATATGAAATAATTTAGGGTGGCTTAAAATTCCCATGTAATCAAAGCCATGCACAGTGGTTACAGCCATTAACCTCAGGATTTCTGTTAAAAAATCCTTCTAGACAGGGACAATTTCAAGGCTTGTGCAGGGAATATCCAAGCAAGTCCTGTCAGAGCCTTCCAACTCCCAATTTTCATTGTTCCTGACCCCCCAGAGCTTCTCTCACTGCCAGAACCCCACATCCCCCTTGCCCCCTGTGTTTGTGGGGATGTGTGAGAACAAGAGCTGCCTCAGGATTTATTTTCCAGTATTAATACTTCTGTTACAGGAGAGGAAGTGCAGTACCAGCGTGAGAGCCCAGAAGGCAGTTTCTGAAATTACCCCCCCAAAAAATGCACCTCGAGAAATTTGTCAGGAACTCACAAAGTCCTCAAAGCTGTGCTTTCCATCCCTGTTTCTTCAACTGATTTTTTTTTTTTTTAATTGCCATCTCCCCACCTCCTCTCAAAAAGAAAGGAGTTGTGGAAGAACATCCTGGCTCCTCTGGAGGACTTTGGATTGTCATTAGCATCTCATGCATTATTCAGTGAGCTGATTATGAATGAATCAGCATAGATCCCTCCCCTTGGAAAGCTGAGAAAAGCTGCAGCTCTGTCAGAATGCCCCATGGCCCTTCCTGACCCAGCTGGCTGCAAAGGGAGATGTAATTTCTTAGTGACGTTTAATTAAAATTTAATTAATTTGTGAAGAAGCAGTGGATGTCCTGAATAGATTTCTATTTCAAAGGGAATGCTTGAGAATTGGTGCCCTAATCCTGTGTAGTGCTTGGAAAGTACTGAATGGACACTTTTTTATTAGGACTGGGAGATCAGTGGGGCAAGAAGCACCTGGAGGAGAGTTGGGGGAGGGATGTTTGATCCATGACTGAATTTCTGTTATTTGCAAAATTAATAAGGGATGAATGATTATTAAGCATCTTCTGATTAGGAACATCAAGCAAGAAGCAAAGATCCCCTCCAAGTTATAAAGCCTGGGATAAATTCCACCTAAACCCAGCAATGCAGGAGCAATTCCCACAGTGAAATCCAGCTGCTTTTCCCTTTTCCTCTTTCCTCCCTCTCAAAACTCACCCCGTGACAATTTCCTCAGCCTGAGAGCTGATCCCCGTATCGAATGTGCTGAATGGATAAAATCTGCAGCAGCAACAAGTTGTCTGTGGGATTAATTTGTCTCTGGAATCAACATTATGCAAACGGGACCCACCCTAATTTGTGTGAACAGGCTGCCTATGTTATCTTATGATTAAACAGCTTTGTAAGCATCAAAATATCTCACCTGGCTTCCCTGAGCAGGGTCTGATCCAGGACAGGACCTTCCCTTCAGCTCTGCTCTGCACCTCCAGCAGTGATCCTTAGGGCTTAGAAGGTCCCAGCACTTTTTTTAGGGAGAGGAACCAACTCTGTGTCAAGTTATTAATGAGTGGCATCTTGATTTTGTTTTGGAGGAGCTCTAAAAGCCCAGTGAGGTTTAATCCAGCATCAGCATAAGCCCCTGTTATCTCTCTTTAGCCATGCCATGGACATGGACCACCTCCCAAATGTGGGTGAGGTGGGAAGAAAACCAGAACATTGTGCAAAATTCCATGGTGCTGTAGCACGATTCCTTCTTTTCTCTCCATTCAGTGCAGGGGATGTTTTCTCACCCAACTGTTTTGTGGAAATCTTTTGAATTGATTGATGGAGCCTCACTGGTTCCTCTCATCACTTGCTCTCTTCTCATTCTCCATGGAGGCATGACGGGAAAAGGGATCATCCTCACTTTTCTGTTAGCTTGGATCTGATTCCTGCCTAACATGCTTCAATTTAAATAAGAAAAAAATTCAAAATACCAAGAAGATGGATATGAAAGAGTCCAAGAGGAGGACAATCCTTATTACAACTTCTGGAGTGCAATGGGGTGTAACAGAACAACATCAGCATGTCACAGAGGACTTTTCCCCTTTTTATGGTAGGCTTTGGTACGTGTGGGACAAGACCAGAATACTGTGCCTGGTTGGAGACTTCCCAGTTTTGAGCTTTTTCTACAAGGAGGGGATTGACAAACTGAAGAGAGTCAGACAGAAGGTTGGAGTATTTACATATATATATGTATATATGTGTATATATATATATATATACACACACATACTGACATGTTTAGGGAGATAAAGAGCAGGATTTAGAAGCAGAGGCTGAGGGATCTGGGTTTATCCATCCTTGGATGTCCAGAGTGAAAGGAGAACAGACAATTGACTTCAACAGCAAGAACAGAAAACCCAGTTAGACATTAGGGGATTGAAGGTGGGGGAAATGCACCGTGAAGAAAATAAAAAATGGGAGGTGTGACCCAGAGATGCT
>WBNO01015994.1:86773-138473 GCA_013400575.1 Peucedramus taeniatus
AAAATATTGCTGAGTATGACCCTGAGCAATGTAACTTTGAACTTGCATCTAACTTGGAATTGGGTTTTGGATCAGACAGCTCCTGAGGTTCCTTCTGATCCTCATTACTCCATGATTCTGTGAGGGGCCTGGATATGGCTCCAGCTGAGCTGTCCTGCCCAGCCCTGGAGGTGAGGGAAGCCCCAAGGAAGCTCCCACCAGGCTCCACTGCCAGGGGTGATGTCCTCAGGTGAAGAAAGCTCTAAGGAAGCTCCCACCAGGCTCCACGGGTGGAGGTGATGTCCAGAGGTGATGTCCCCATCCCCACAGAGAGCCCAGCTGGGGCACACGGGGCACACCCCGTGCTCTGTTATCTCACAGGCAAACAAGGGAAGTGTTAACTTGGGATTATTTCTTGGCAGCGAGTGCGGGAGAGAAAGAATCAAACTGATGATGGTTTTAAATGGCCCAACAATGCAGATACTTCAGAGCACTGAAGGACTGAGTGGGTTCAGTCTGAAGCCACCAACACAAGAAAACTGAGGCTCTTGCAGGGGGAAGCCCTCAGGATACTCTTATCTGTCTGTGCCTAAGATATTCTTATTCAACAACCCACAAACCAACAGGGGCAATGTAAAAAAAAACCTTTATTGCAATATCTGTTAATCAAACAGTGCCTTTTCCATTCTCTGGGACTTCATCCACCTGACATGGTTTGGACATGTCCATCCTGTCAAGTGCAGCTTTCAAAACAGGGTGGACCTGTGCTGAGTCCTGATCCACACCTGGGATTTGTTCCTGAGAATGGTGCAAGGTCATGCTGAAACCCTGCCAGGGATTTGACACTGGGTTTAGAGGTAGCCAAAGCTCCCAGTGACTCAAGTCAGCAGTCAGGTTATCCATGCACAGGCACGGACACACTTCAGGGCTAATTCATTCCTTAAAATTACCAATGCATTCCTGATGATCCTCAGGGGATCATTGCTGGAAGGGAGTAGAAAGTGCTGCATTAGGAATCATCCCACCTCTCATTAAGGAGCTGGGACCACTTCAGTGGAGAGTCAGAGCTGGGCAAGGTGGTGACATTCGTACAGCACCAGGGGTGGAGGCCCAACAGATCAAGACAGAGAGTTTGGAAGAGAAAAAGTGCAAGGGCAAGCCTTGTTCTCTGGGAAAAAATCCATCTGCACTGGGATTTGCAGCAATGGCATAGCCAGGCTTCTGCAAACTCCACCCAGCAGAGCCAATTTCTCTCCTCTGGACAGACTGTAATGCCCAACATGAATATAATAATCAGCATCAAGTGAGGGGTTGAATTCTGGATTTATTTTAATGATGTAAAGCCACAGTAGCTCCTTCATCTTCAATTTGATCAGATCAATGCTACTGTGATGGAGAATCTGTATCCAGACCTGATGCCCAAGAACACCTGTAAGTCCAAAGCAGTATAAGATACAAGTAAAATCAGTAGCAATATTTTTTACTGCCATACAGGGGACTGAAGTCTCAGGCTTTTTATTTAATTTTTCATTCCTGACATGGTGTAAATGTACTCTGAAAAGGCTGGGACAAGGAAAGGAGCTGGATAAAACCCAAGACCTGAGTGCAAAACTGGAGTTAAAGAGCCAGTTTACCCAGGAACAAGTCCTCACAGAGCTCTGTTTGGGAAGTGTGTGTGTGTGTGTGTGTTGAGTAGAGCCCCTTGCTGCACAAACCACAGGTACCCAGAGGTGTGCAGGGGCCGTGGGCAGGACCCCTCCAGCTCAGCACCCGGGGGATATTTTCCCTGCCACTCTCAGATCCCTGCTTGGCAGGGCACAGATGGATGTTGTCATCCCTATTACAACACAGAGAAGCTCTTCACAGCTCACTGGGAGGTAGGGTGAGGGCAGGATTTCATACCAGTGTGAGCACACCAGCAACCCCACCAGACTCGTTCTGCCGGGCTGTGCTCCCAGACACTTCACCCAGAGCATGACTGCTCCTGGTGTCCCCAGCAACCACAGCTCCAACAAACCCTTCCCTCCTGGGCTTATCCCAGCCTGGGGCCACTCTCAGCCTGCCATGGAACTTTTCTGCCTGTGTTTACACTTCCTCTCTGAAACAACACTGAATGGTTTGGGGTTAGGACTAGAGGACACAGCCTTAAGCTGCACCACGGGAGGTTTAGGTTGGATGTTGGGAATTTCTTCATGGAAATGGTGATTAGGCTTTGGAATGGGCTGCCCTGGGAGGTGGTGGAGTCACTGTCCCTGGAGGTGTTTTAAGAGAAGACTGGATGTGGCACTCAGTGCCATGATTTTGGTTGACAAGGTGGTGTTTGTTCACAGGAGGAACTCGATGATCTCAAAGGTGTTTTCCAGCCTAGTTAATTCTGTGTTTCTGGGTTGGAAGGAGCCTTCAAGACCATCTCTTTCCAAACCCCCTCTCATGGGCATCCACCTGCTATGGCCTGGATTTTGGGCTCAACACCCCACACTATGTAAAGCCTCTCTGGAGGCATCTTTCCTGTCTGCTCTCCCCACTTCTCCTCACCTCAGGAGACAACAGCTCATGCTGGACCACACAAGGTTAGTCCTCCATATCTTGAGGAGCTTTACATCTTCTTCACTGCTTTGTAGAGAACAGCACTGAAGATCCCAAATCTGGTTGCAGTGGCACCTTTTGTGCTTGGGAGGGGTCTTCAGGCTCTGCAAGAGGCTTTTGTGAAGCCAGAGCAAAGATCTGGAGCCCCATTAGAAAATTATTGACTCCCACTCTTGGCTACTTCCAGGGAAAAAGAAAATAAATTCATTCCTGAAGATGAAAGAAAAGTGAAAGGGAGGGAAAAAAAAAGGAGAGAGTGCCTGGGAAGAGCAGAGTGAAGTAGCTGGGAGACTGGATTTTGAATCCCAAAAGGACACATAGCGCATCCTGTAATGTTGTCATGTTAGGGAATTTTAAGGCATTTCCCTTTTCAGCAAAGCCAGGAGAAATCCAAGCCACTTTTCCTGAAGGCATCAAGTCCCACAGTTGTGATTAATTCTCATCCCCTGAAAGTCTTTATCAGTGAAAGACAACCAGAGTTGGGTGGTGGGTAGGGAAGGAACCTCCACTTTGCACACAGTGTCATTTCCCTGGGGAAGCGTTTCTGCCCTGATTCACATCCCCTCCAGCACTTGAGGGCCTGACCAGAGCCAGATTTCCTTTTCCTCAAGGTTCTCCACCCTCTCCATCGTGTTCTTGGCTTTCCTTTAGTCTCCAGCTTTTTCTGCTCTCTGAATCCAGCAAAGTGTAGATGCTGAGAAGGACAGTGAGGGACAAGCACTGGGTTAACTGGTCTGTAAAAGCTGTTTGACCACAATCCTAGGTCTGGCCCAAACCAGTACCAAAGCCCATCCCTGATCCCAGACAGCAAGCATTCACTTCGTTTTGGAGGAAGTTTAATACTGTGGACATTGCCAGCCCTGACAATTGTCGTCAGGACCAGAAAATTTCTCCAAGCACTGATTGGTTTCCTGGTAGAGATGTCACCTTCCTGTCCTATATCAGCATTACATCCTAAAAACCGAGGAATGAAAATGCTGGAGTGAGCAAATCCTGGTTGTCATCACCCATCCTCTCTAAAACAAAAAATCTGTAGTGGTTTTATATGAATTCTGAGATTACTACCCACCTCTCCCTTCCCAGCCTCCTGTGGTCATTTGTGTGACAATCCCAGAGAACACAGGGCACGCTCCATCATTCCCCAAAGGTGTCTTCAACTCCTGCATCCTCTTGTTAACCATGGCTGCTGATTAGGTGAGATGAAATAAGAGTTTGTGTCCCAGGTTTAGAGGATTTGCTAAAGCATTCCCAGCCTGTGGCACAGCCAGGAGAGCACCAGAGCTTTAAACTTCCTACTCATAATTTCCATCACTGTATTTTGGATGTTAAAGTGTTCAAACAAGCAGCTCCTGGATGAGTGGGAGAGGTTTCCCCATGTGCTGACACGACAGGCCAGATCTTCAGTTTAAGAGTTAAGGAAGTTGCATCATTCCTCAGAATACAGAGATTTCCACATTTCTCCCACCTCCACCTCCTCTGCGTGGCCTGAGTTTTTCCCAGCAAATATCTTCCCTAAGGAAGATCTCCATCTACTCTTGGTTGGATGAATTCAGGCTGATGCTGCTGAAATTGTGGAAAAAAATGAGCAATGAAAAGCCCTGATTTGCAGAAATTCCCTTTGGACTGAAGGCAAGGCCTCAGAGTGGAAGTGTTGGGTTATGGCTACAGAAATCAGCCAAAGCAGCTGATTCCTGCTGGGAAATTGAATCAGCTGAGGAGAAGGGGAGATACCAACCTGGCACATGGCTGAATTTGAGTGTAGCTGCAGATTAGGGATGATCCAGTTGAGGCCTTCCAGTACCTGAAGGGAGCCGACAGGAAAGATGGAGAGGGAATTTTCACAAGAGCATGGAGTGAGAGGACAAGGAAGAATGGCTTCAAACTGCCAGAGGGCAGGGAGAGATGGGATATTGGGAAGAAATTCCTTCCTGTGAGGGTGGGGAGGCCTTGGCAAAGGGTGCCCAAAGAAGCTGTGACTGGTCCATCCCAGGAAGTGCCCAAGGCCAGGCTGGACAGGGCTTGGATCAACCTGGGATAGTGGAAGGTGTCCCTGCCCATGGCAGGGGATTGGAATGAGATGAACTTGTAGATTCCTTCCAACCCAAACCGTTTCATGATTCTGCTACTCTACAAGATGAGAAATGAGTGGTGGAAGGCACAAGGACCAGGCAAGGATGGAGCCCTTTAAAGGCCGGTAACGTGGTGGGCGGGGGCGTGGAGGTTGCATCATTAATCAAGTCCCTAATGCTCTTAATGCTAATCCTAGTGCTCTTACTGCTAATTAATGCCTCAGCATATAAGGCAGTTACTTCTCTCTTAGACCAATTTTGGGCCCAAGGGGATTAGGACAGAAGGTCTCTCATCTCCTGTGCATGTGTTGTGCAGTGCACCCTTGCATCTGCTGCACCTTGGAAGGTGAAAAAATGCAGTCCTGAAACTGCATTATCCATTGCAGGTGCAACTGTGGCAAGGCCAGAGATTTTTCTTCAGCCCAGCAAGGCTCAGCTGGCTCCCAACAGCAAGGTGAGATCCTGATCTCAGAGCCCACCACACTGAGAGCATGGTCAGGGCAGGGATGTCACCCTGTGCATCTGCTGCTCGTGTCCCAGCACCAAGAGATGGAGCCCTGAGGAGATGGCAGATGCTGCTCTCCAGGTGAGATGAGCGCAGCCAAGCCTGGCAAAGCTCCAGCTCTCCTTCAGGCTCACCCAGAAGAGGTGGTGCTGGTGGAGGGTTCTGCTCAGACCACTGTAGGGAGCCTAGGGTTGGTTTTAAAGAGGGGTCCAGGCAGGGGGTGAGGTCTGGAAGATGCTCAAGCATCCCACAGCTGTCTCTTACATCTGTGATGGACCAAAGCAAGGTAATGTCACTGTCCTGCCAATTAAACCTCCACACAATCGGTGTTTTGAGACCAGTGCTTTTGGCCTCTTAACTTCTGACCCATCCCAACAGTCCCACCCTGTGCCTCAGAGCATTGTCCAAACCCTCCTGGAGCTCTGGCAGCCTTGGGGCTCTGGCCATTCATTGGGGAGCCTGTTCAGTGCCCAACCACCCTTCTTTCACTGACCCACCTAGCTTAATGCATTCATGCAGCTGCATTTCAGGACAAAACACAGTTTTCAGGCTCTTTTTCTTTTCAGGTCTTTCTATTTTTATGAAATTCCAGAGCAAATGAAGAGCTTTCTCAAGTGACCCTGCAAGGCTGGAGCAGGATGTGTGTTTGGTGAGGAAAGGGGAGAGATTTGGCAAAGAAATAACTTCAGTTTCAGTGGCAAAGAGGAGTCTGCCTGCATCTGCATTTCTCAAGTTTCTTGACTCCCCTCATGCAGTCCTAAGGAATAGAACCATGGAATGGTTTGGGTTGGAAAGGACCTTTAAAGTTCATCAAGTCCAACCCCCTGCAACAAACAGGCACATTTTCAACTGGATCAGGACAGTCTTGGTAACACCCAGGCTTTTAGACTTTCTAAGAAGTTGGTCACACACCACTGGGATTATCTGAGCAAAGCAGTCCTTAAGTGCAGTCTGCCTGAAATTGTACAATTCTGATGTGTCACCGTGCACACAGTGAGAATTTAATTTTCTCTGGAAATTATTTTGGCAGAGAGCAGAAACTGATAACTGACACAGGGAGGTCTGGGCTCATTCTCTTTTCCTGGGCAGCAGGGTCACCTCTTGATGAACACCTCTGGGAGGCTGGGACTGATGTCCTTTCACTACACGGAAAATAACTCCATAGGGAGAAAGGGAGGCCCTGCTCAGAAGAGGAAAACACAGGAGGAGGTCAAACATCACCTGGAAATGAGGTGCTGGCTCATATTCCTATAGGAACAGGGACTAAGTGATTTCCCCAAAATAATCCCAGTTGTACCACATTCAGCTTTTCTGAGTGAGACCCAACAGCCTTGGTAATTTCACTGTTAAGTGTAAAACCTTTCAATAATGGATTAGAAACAGGTGCTAATAATATCCAAACATAAGGAGGAGTTCATGGGAGTCAAAGGGATTAGGTTCTCCCTGTATGTCAGTCAGCAAATTTCTCCTGTCTTCTGCTAAATTTCTCCTCGAGGGCAGGAGGTGTTCAGTAGGGGAGGAGGGGATTAGAAAAGGGGACCCCTGGGTTTGTTGCAAGACCTGCTGCTGTGTTGTGTTCACTGGGTGTTTAAACTCCAGACCTTACAGAACTCTTTATCTGGGGAGGAAATAGGGTCAGAACAGCCACTGTGGTGAGGAGCTGGGACCTACAGCTTTAATTTATTAAAAAGGCTGGAATCTGGGTTAACGGTTATCCACCCTGGTGCTTTCTCTCCCCTGTAGACTTTACTGGGGTTCAGCCTTGAATTTGAGCAGTGGTCCCAGCAGGATTTTTTTTCAAGCCTAACACATTTTCCAAAATGCCTTTCCCCCCCTGCATTCTCCTTTAACACTTAATAAAAGCTCCTCAGCCACCTTCGTGGATGAATCTATTTTCATTAATGCCTTGAAGTTACACAGAGATTTACAGGTAAAATAGTCCAGGGAGGCTGCCAAAATGCAATTAATTATAATAAACAATTAATTATTGAGACAGTCTCGGAGGAGAAAATGCTGGAAATCCCACTCCAAGCAACTCTGTGTAATCTCCTTTTGGAAAAAACCCCAGTCAACCACGGCAGCGTGAGGTCAAGCTGATCATGTGCAGCTTTAGGTGATGAAGACATTGCACGGGGTAAAGCTGGAGAGATTCCCCCTGTTCTGATGATAAACAGCCACCAATCCCTCGGGAGATTTAACATGACACCTGCCTGCAGTTACAGCCTGCAATGTGTAGAATTCTCACACGTGGCTGAAATCAGCTCCTTTTTTTGAGTCTCGGAAGGGATGGGGTGAGGAAGGAGGTGGGAGTGCAACGCACCAAGGGAGAATCTTTTCACTCCACAATTCTTGTGGCCTTGTCTTTTGGGGTGTTATTTTGGGCCAATCATGCAGAATTTTAGATTTTTCTGTGATTACAACCATTGAATAATTGCAAGCAGCCTCTGGTCTGTCATTAGTGGGGCAAGAGTCACTTGCAGGGGTAATTCAGAGCTGGCTGAGCTTTCCGTTTCCCCCTAGAAGCAACAGAAGCACCTGAATGTAGGTAAGAATTTCTGTGACTTTTTATTTACAGCCACACCTCATTTAGGATTATAGGATTCATTGAATAAAGTCAAACATTGAACTGTTTATGCTTCTACTGTGTGTGTTTTGCATATGATGATTTTCCTCCTGGATGAGACATGGTCAACAAGGCCTGGAAAATGGTTCAACTCCTTATAAAGCAAGGATTCCAGGGCTGTCTGCCTTGCCCTGGGAGGAATAGTGCCACTTATTACATGGCTTGGAGCAACCTGGGATAGTGGAAGGTGTCCCTGAGCATAGCAGGGGGTGTGTGGGAAACCAGGAAATCCCTCTTGCTGCCTTGGATGGGCTGAGACCCTGGCAGGGGGCTCGGAGAGCTTGGAATGGAGCCAAAGATCCCTCTGCTTTTGATCTCAAGCCATGGAAACAGTTACCAACTTTATGTGAGGAATTACAAACCAGGGAAAGTAGAATAAAATAAGTAGCTTATTTTTAAGTAGAAAAATAGAATGTTAGGATTCATATGAGAAGTGTACAGGGGGGTCAAGAAGTGTACAGAGGGGTCAAGATGGAGGAATCTGGGCGTGCACTGCCCTCCTTCCTTCTTCTTCATTGTTTCCATTTTCTTGGTGATGTTGGCACTTGGGGATTGGTTTAAGGTAGAATTTTACTGTCTAACATAGGTGATAGGTATTGGAAATTAACTGTAAATAATGTCTACGTAGTTTATAGTATAAAAAGACAACACAGCCCCGGGGGCGGGCAGTGTGCCTTGAGCTGACCTGCTGAGAGCATCCAGGCTGGGCAGGGAGAACATGTTATAGATAGGAAATAATAAACAACCTTGAGAACGAAGGCAAAGCGACTCTGACATCTTCTTAAACCATCTGGCTGTGAAAAGGACTCTCGAGAAATTCCCAGGCAAGGGGGTTTGCGAGAGGGGTGGAATGAGATGAGCTTTAAGGTCCCTCCCAATCCAGACTGTTCTAGGATTCTGTGATAGTTGTTCTGTCCTACAGTCAGTTTTCACCCTAGGATGCAGAAAGATTTTGGAAAGTGCTTATCCTCCTATATGACTGGGCACGATGAGAGGATGCACCCATCCCATGTAATTCCAGCTGTCTATTACAGAGGTCAGAATCTGAGCTAAAATATCAAATTTCACTTATTCCCTGAAGAGATGAAGTCATTCTTGAGGGTGAATCATGGAATCACAGAATATCCTGAGTTGGACAGGACCTACAAGGATCATCCAGTCCAACTCCTGGCCCTGCATGGACACCCCAACAGCCCCACCCTGTGCATCCCTGAGAACATTGTCCAAATGCTCCTGGAGTTCTGGCAGCCTCAGGGCTGTGCCCATTCCCTGGGGAGCCTGGGCAGTGCCCAAGTGGGAATGAAGCCTAAAAAAAGACAAGAGTTTTGGCACGGAGGCATCATCTGGGGTGAGTGAGGGTGTTGAGCTTGACATTAGAACATTGGGGTCTGCACTTGGCCTTACTGTGGGGAAAAATACCAGAATTTGAAGATGCCTCTTCTCCACTGAAAGAATGAAACCAATGAAGGAAGAAAAACACTTACCCTCGCCTCTCTGGGGTTGTGATTTTTGTCATTACTTGTAGCTTATAATACAATTTAAGAGTCCCTGATGAAATATTTGAAACTTTGTTCTGGATACTGAATTTTTCTTTTTGCCATCCATGAGAGTTTTTCAGGTCGAGAGAGGCTTTTGCCTTCACTTAATCTGGTTTAATTGTTGCATATCAGAGGCTGGAGATTTAAAACATGAGCTTGGTGATCAGAGAAGGCAAGAAAGTCTTTTCCACAAGGAGCCAGCTCTTCCTTGTGCTCCAGCTCCTGGCTGGAATACACATGGACAGAGGAGGAGGAGGGGGAGGCACTGGGTCAGGCTGGGCAAGCAGCAGAGACCACGCTGCTCACAGTGATGCAAAATTCTCCGTCACCAAACCTGCATGGGGAACAAGCGAAAAAAAAAACCCCACAACTTTAAAACCTCATTAGTTAATCATCGTCACCGCAGATGGTGCCCAGCTGTAAGCTCCTTTCTGCTCATCCTAATCCCATTCCAAGCAGCTCCCCTTGGCAGAGGAGCCCATTGGCTTTGTTATCTGGAGAAGTGGCTGAGCATGGGAGCACCTGGCAGTGGGGAGAGCTGCGGGAAGGGGAGAGATGTAAAGATTTAGGAAGGGAGGTGGGGGCCCATCTCCCTGTGCAGGCAGGGACTGAGCAGAAGCATCTCAGGAGCCAGAGGAATTCTCTGCTTGGCTTTTGGTCTCCACTGTCAGTGCTCGAGGAAGGCCTGACCTGGGATGGATTATTGACCTGAGCAGAGCTATGTACCTGGATTACCTTCGCTGTGGTGAGTGGAACCTGCCTCTCTCTGTGCCTCTATGAGCTTTTAAACCAACACTGGGAAAAGGAGTGACAAGGGAGATACTGGAGGAGTGATGTTAGTCCTGATTGTCTTTTTTCAGCAGCTCTGTCATCCTTTTTGACTTGTTTCTTACTAGGAAGTTGAGGTGTTGTTGGTTACGTGGGAGAAATAGGTGCCTGTGATAAACAGGAATTCTGCTCACAGGGAAAGGTTCTGATGGGAACAAGCCATAGCTGGTGGCTGTGCTTTGCTCTGTTGAGCAATGCAGATGTTATCCCTGGAAGGCCTCCAAGGGCTGTGTTTGTGTTTTCCTGGGAGGCTTTGCAGGACTCTGGGTCCATCCTTTTTGAAGCATTTCCCAGGCAAACAGGTCTCCTTTTTGACCAGAGCTTGATTCCAGTTTTCCTGATGTAACTTGCTGCGGCCACTTGAAGTCTCTGCTGCTATTTAGGGACAGCAGGAGATTGAGTGGATCAATCCCATAAGAAGATCCATGCTCCTGTGCACAAAGAGGGGACTCCTGTCCATTTTAAGCAGTACTACCCAGGCAGGGAGCCAGGTTTTCTCCAGGCCCTGATGGGAGAGATGTCACTGTCACCACAACCCCAGCTGGAGTCTAAACCAGAATTTTTGCTCTGATTTTCTCTGTAAGAACTGAATAACCACAAGGCCATTTTTTCCCCTTCTCTTTTCCTTTTCTTGGCAGCACCTCAGTCTCTCTAAGCACAGGCTAAAAGGGGGGGGGGGCTTGTGTTTTTTTGGCTAACATGAGTCTCAGGTCATTAACCCTTGACAGTTCTTTAATGAATTACTATTAAAAAATGAATTGATTTCTTGGGCTGAAGAGAGATTCATACTGTTGGTGACATAAGGGTCCTTTAGATCATCAAATGTGACTGTTTGTGTAGAAAACGACATTGAATTTCATCCTGTAGCTCCTTTGCTTTCTGATTTTTTTCACATTGTGTTGAGAAACTCATGGCAGGACCACATAAACTGAATTAATACAGAAGGGAAGGTGAAAACTGATATAAATTCACCAGGAGGCCACAGTTCAGCATCCCACTGAGCCTTTGAAGAGAAGAACCTGGCAATCCACGGCTTCCTCTGCTGAAAACCCAGCTGGTTCCACCTGCCTGTTATGGGAGGATGTTTTCTGGAGGCCATACCCCTCATCTGGGAATTTCTGCACCTCTGTGACTCTTCTAGGGTTTGGATCAAGATTTGTATTTGCTTTTGAACATCTGAAACTCCAGTAGGTTCCTGGCCTGGCTGCAATCACTACGAACCCTTGGTTGTGCTGGTGATTAATTTCTCTTTATCTTCCACATCTCCTCCTCCCCCAGATTGCTCCCTACAGCAATTGAGGGCACGAGATAGCATTTCTATCTCTTGCTGCTTTTTTGACTTGGGGTTTTTTCTCCCCTGCTTCACTGGATCTCCTCTGGCTGTCCTTTGGAACTTCAACAGGTCTTTTTCTCCTGTCTTTTAATTTATTTCCCGATAATGATGCCTGTCTTCTTATTTTGCTTTGAAGAAACCAAACCATTGGCCAAGAGATGAGTTTTATCAGTTGTTACAAATAATTTGTGCCCGTTAATGTAGAAGAAGGACAAACTGCACATTTAAGTATAAAATTACATTTATAAATCTTAGGTGGTTTAAATATATTTAAAATAATTTTTGAGAGATAAACAATGCATCTTTTAATCTCTTCCCTTCACAGTGTGATTCTTTCTCCCCTGCCAGAAAACAAAACAATCTCTTTTTCCCCACTCAGTCTAGTTTTAAATAACCTGTGGGAAGGGGCTTCCGCTCCTTCATTTGAAGATTATTCCAATCTAAATGACCTCACTTGCCCTTTTCTCAGTTTTATCCCATCACATCTATTTTTACCCTCTTGCTCTACATTAAGCTGTTCCTCTGCACGCCTGGGAAGAGGAAGAATTAGAGCCTTAACATTTTGACCACTTAGAGAATGAAAAATACAGGAGAAAATCAAGACCCAGGTGCCTGGCTGCTGCCAGAAATGTTCCAGAAAGGACTTGATTTCATCTCTCTGTGCAGTGCCCCCACTCCTCAGCTTCCCCTCAGCCTACCTTATCTCCTGGCTCCCAGTCATTCCTCATTGTTCACTTCCAAGAGCCATGAGCTCTCAGCAATGGAGATCCTACTTCTTCCTTGGCTCTTGGCTTCCTCCTGCCTGTCAGCTCTTGAATTTTCCCTTGGGCATTAGCTGGCCAAGCAGTGTATATTTAGTTCTTTCAACATTTTGTTTTCTCCCTCCTTCATCTCACCAACCCCTCAATCACTCTGCTGGTTTTCTCCAAAACATCCCAAAATTGGCGGCATCCTGCAGGCTTGTGGTTGTCCAGTGCTTCCCTCAGTCTTTCTCCTCCTGCAAGGCATGGAAGTCGAGTTTGCTGCCTGATTCTTTTTTTGGTGTTTCCACTGATATTGGTGCCCTTGATGGCATGAGAAGGATCCTGTGTGTGCTTAAGGGCTTAGTGGGAAAGATGGGCTATGGAGAAGGGAGAGTAAATCCTCCCATGGCTGTTTCCGAGCAGCTCACCTGGAAACAGTGGAATTGTGTCAGATGCTGGGTTTTTGTCTCTCTCTTTGCTTTAATGCAGAAATGTTAATCAAAATATTGGGGCCAAGGGGACAAAGGTTGTGCTCCTATTGCTGTCTCAGTGGTCAAGTGGTACTGGGCACGTTACTTCATCCACCAGAACCTCAATTTTCCCTTCAGCCTTTGTCTGTGTCTTCTGTCTCATGCTCTGAGAAGTTGTGGATACCCAATCCTTGAAGTCCAAGGCCTGGTTTAACACAGCTTGGATCAACATGGGATAGTGGAAGGTGTCTCTGCCCATGGCAGGGGATGGAATGGAATGAGCTTTAAGGTCCCTTCCCAAACCATTCCAGGATTTTATGACTATCACTTCTGTCTCCACAGCTCTGAAATGGGGAGACCCAAAGCCCTTCAGGTTCCCCAAGTTTTCTGTGGTATGTGCTGGATTTCAGCTGGGTCTCAGCATCCACCATGTGCTTGGAAGGATCCAGGCATGGATATAGGGAGAATGGAGAACTTGGAGAATAGAAGGCTCCAGGGAGAGCTCAGAGCCTCTTCCAGTACCTAAAGGGGCCCCAGGAGAGCTGGAGAGGGACTTGGGACAAGGGGTGGAGGGACAGGTGAAGGAAAATAGATTTAGACTAGATGTTAGGAAGAAACTTTTGGCTGTGATGATCAAGAACTGGCTCAAGTTTCTCAGAGAAGCTGTGGCTGCCCCTGGATCCCTGGCAGTGTCCAAGGCTGGGCTGGATAGGGCTTGAAGCCACCTGGGATAGTGGAAGGTGTCCCTGCCCATGGCAGGGGTGGAACAGGATGAGCTTTATGGTCCCTTCCAACCCAAATTCATTCTGATTCTATGATCTGAATAGGAGGTTCAGAGGATACCTCATCACTCCCTCCAACTCCCTGACAGGAGGTTGCAGTGAGGTGGAGTCAGTTTCTCCTACCATGACTGCACTGAGAGGACCAGAGGAAATGGCCTTAAGCTGAGACAGGGGAGATTCAGATTAGATATCTGAAAAAATATTTTCACTGTTTGGGTGGTCAGGCATTGAAAGGGGCTGTCCAGGGAGGTGTTTGAGGAGTCACCGTCACTGCAGGTGTTTAAGAGGCATCTGAACCTGGCACTGGCTGATTTAGGTGTTACAGTGGCAGTGCTGGGCTGATAGTTGGACTGGGTGATCTTGAGGGTTTTCCAGCCCTGATGATTCTGTGATTCCATGATCCAGTGATGGCAATGCAGCAGGACCTGGATGTCAGCCAGCAGAGGGAGGCTGGCTCACGTTGTGGCACCTGGAGAGCAGAGGTGACTCTCTGTGTGCTCACGCCTGATCACAGCAAGTCTGTTCCTGCCAGCAGGCCTGGGCCTGTGCTGCCTGTGTCCGTGTCCCAGTGTGTGCATTCCCCATCCAGCCTTGGAGCACTGCTGGAATCCAACCGACCAATAAATCTGTAGAAATTATACCTGCTTGCTCAACAGACATGATGCTCATCCCAGAGCCACGTTGTGCCAGTTCTTCTCTTTAAAAAAACATGTAGTTTTTTTATTTTTTACCCAGGTGCAGCCAGTAAAGCTGTCAGAATTAGAAAAGGACTCTTTGCTGCCCCATGGAATCATGTGTACAGATTCCAGTTAACCTCCAGTTTCTGTGCTGGGTTGAACTGGGAAGTTCTGGGAGTGACAGCAGAGGAGACCCTGCCTCAGAGCCCAGAGAGCAGTGGGACTCTGGCAGGTAATAAAAATAACCTTCAAAGTTGTAAAATGGGGAAGGGGCTGAGGGAGCTGAGAAAGGGGCTCAGCCTAGAAAAAAGGTGGCTCAGGAGGGACCTCCTGGCTCTGCACAACTCCCTGAAAACAGATTGTAGCCAGGTGGGGGTCAGTCTCTTTTCCTAGGCAACAAGGGCCAGAATGAGAGGGAGCAGCCCCAAGCTGTGCCAGGAGAGGTTTAGATTGGAGAATAGGAATTTCTTCCCCCCACAGGGTTGTCCAACCCTGGCACAGCTGCCAGGGCAGTGCTGGAGTCCCCATCCCTGCAGGGACTTAAAAGCTGTGTGCTTGTGGCACTTGGGGACATGGGTCAGTGGTGGCCTTGGCAGTGCTGGAGGAATGGTTGGACTCGATGATATTTGAGGGCTTTTTCCAACCTAAACGATTCTGTGACCTAAATGTAGACTATTTGATCAAGAGTTACTAGGAAGAAACACATTTGCAGCAACTTTTGGTACTAAAACTGCACCTAAGAATAATGAGGCCACTACAGCTGCTTCAGTAAGTTACAACAGTCTGGTAGAACTTTCTGTCCTACTTCTGGGAATATTCCCAGCTGCATCAAAGTTTGTTTAAAGTTGTCCCATACCAACTGCTTCCAGGTTTCTCTTGCATTTTGCATTCTTTCTGCATTAGAGGACCAGACTTATTCACCAGGTGTCATCCTCAATTCTTGACTGCACAAGCCAATCTCGTGTCACTGAGATGTGGCCACGAGGCCTGGCAGGGAGGGAGTTCTGACTTGCCCTCCACGAACACCTCAACGAGCCCACGAGCACATTTGGCAGGTGCCCTTGCCATTTAAAGTTCAAGCAAAGTGAACACTGAAGTCAGAAAAACGTGGCCCTTGGCCAACCCATGGAAAAAAAAAAAAAAATCGGCACAGATAATCCCAGGTATTTTTTGCAGTACTTTTCCAGACCTATTCCCATACTGCTGGCAATTCACTCACCCATTTCAACACACTATCACTTTCAAGCTTCCTCAAAGGCATGCAAAGTCTCTTAATAAATAATCTTGCTATTCCTTATCACATCTGCCTTTGAGTGAGAGGCAGGACAAATGGAACAGCATTCCCATCTGAATCCAGGTCAGGATCAGATATAAGCTGGGGAAATGGTGGAGCTGAGGAGCTGAGTTATCACTGCAGTGTTATATAAGCTTTGCTTTAGCTCCGACATGTTTTAGAAGATCTGTGGTTTTGGGATGAGTATGGGGCCAGGGAAAGGAGGTGAATGGCAGCAAGGACTTCATCTCTCCCAAAACCTTCACTTGCTGCCCATTCCATAGTATGAAAACAATTTCTGGTCCATGGATTGAGAGGTATGAGCTGGATTGGTCAACTCTTGCAGTCTTCAGGACAGGCAAGAGCAAAAAAAGATCTTCAGCTGAGCATGGTAAGGGCAAGGGTGTAAACATAGAAAAAAGCAGGAGGTTAAGCACTGGAAGGGGCTGCCCAGGGTGGAGTCCCCACCCCTGGAAAAGTTCAATGAACGACTGGATGTGACACTCACTGCTGTGGTCTCCTTGATGAGATGGTGTTTGGTGACAGGTTGGACTCAATGATCTTGGAGAGGTCTTTTCCAACCTAAATGATTCTGGGATTCTGTGACTGCAGAAGTGAAGAATTTTATAGG
Source organism: Peucedramus taeniatus (assembly GCA_013400575.1). NCBI lineage: Eukaryota > Metazoa > Chordata > Aves > Passeriformes > Fringillidae > Peucedramus > Peucedramus taeniatus. The sequence goes on from WBNO01015994.1 coordinate 102,811, forward strand.
CAGGATTTTAAATGGGTCTTGTATGTCATGAAAACTGATAAGAAATTTATGTAAGCTGAGATAAGGTCACTCAGAAACAGGTGTTTTACAGGAAGAGATGGCAGGAGGTTTGGGAGCAATTTCAGCCAGAAATCTGTAAGATTTGGCAACATTTCAGATGGGAGTGTTTGGGGTGAAGGAGATGAAGGTGTTAAACATAACACGGAGGGAGGTCGTGAGCTTGGGTGTTGTGTGAGTGCTGGTTATTCCAGCAGGGAGGGAGGAGCTGTGCTGGGAGATAAGGAGGCCTTTTTTTAGCTATGATAAAAGGGTGCCCAGGGATTTAATGGAATCTCCCTCTCTGGAGGCATTCCAAACCCACCTGGATGCTGTTCCTGTGTCACCTGCTGCAGGTGACCCTGCCCTGGTGGTGTGGTTGGACTGGAGCATCTCCAGAGGTCCCTTCAACCCAGATTATTCTGTGAATCTGTAAATTGACAGAACCACCTTTGGGAAAGCTCAGGAAGGAAAGGAGAGACCCTGCAGTGGAGGGTTGCACTTGACACCATGAATGTCAAGGCTGTGGTCACCAGCTGACATCACAGGGATCACGATGTCAGCAGAGAAGGAATGAGGATGAGGAAGAAGCCCCAGGACATTCAGATCCTTCCCTGGGGTGAAGGCAGCAGAGCAGACCAAGTCTCAAAAACCTGGTGTCCACTGCTATGGAGGAGAACTGGATCTCAACTGCAGCTGATATGAAGGAGGAGCAGGAGGTGACCTTTTTAGCTGTTTTGGTTTTAAATCACAGAAGTTCCAATGTGGAATCTTTTAAAGACCCCAGACTGTGTCTCAATATGACATTTCTGTTCTTTCCCAAGCATTCTTTCAAATGCTTTGAAAGAGTAATTAAGGTGAATCAAAACAATTTTTTTTTTTTACTTTCTCACCTCTCAGAAATATCAAAGGAATGTTATTTGAAGGGTCAGCTCAGGAGGAAATGCAGTACTTTTGGGGGGTGTTTTTCCCCTTCCTTCTCGGTACTTCAAGTGTTCATTCTCAGTAGTTCTTTTCAATTATTTTTTAAAAATATTTTAAACATGTTCTTTGAAGAGTCAGCAAGGTTCAAGCACTCAGCTCTCATAATTTAGAATCAGAACACAGGGAATGAGACAAAACAGATGAAACAACCTTATTGCAACCTTCTGTGTTCATCACCTTGAGCTTCTTTTCCAGACAGTCGAGAGAAACAACAGTTCTAAGAGACAGAGTTCCTTTGAGACTTCCAGTTAAGGATTAAGGATCTGGAGATGCTGGAATGAGTCCAGAGAAGGCCATGGAGATGCTCCAGGGGCTGAAGTCCCTCTGCTCTAGAGAGCTGGTGGTGTTCACCTAGAGAAGAGAAGGATCCAGGGAGACCTCAGAGCCCCTTCCAGGGCCTAAAGAGGCTCCAGGAGAGCTGGAGAGGGACTTGGGATGGAGAGACAGGACACAGGGAATGGCTTCCCACTGCCAGAGGGCAGGGTTAGATGGGATATTGGGAAGGAATTCCTGGCTGTGAGGGTGGGGAGGCCCTGGCACAGGTTGCCCAGAAAAGCTGTGGCTGCCCCTGAATCCCTGGCAGTGTCCAAGGCCAGGTTGGACAGGGCTTGGAGCAATCTGGGACAGTGGAAGTTGTCCCTGGCCATGGCAGGGGGTGGGACTGGATAAGCTCCAAGGCCCCTTCCAACCCAAACCATTCCATTGGTAAACACAGCCTGAAAGACCTCGTATCTTTCTGGTGGCTCTGAAGGAGAGCTGGAGTGACATTCTCAGCTGGAGTCATTGCAAACATCCACAACCAGCCTCAAGTATCCTGCCCAGTAGGATTTATTCTCCTCACATTATCCAGGCACTGGCTGATCCTCGTCCCAGCTCCCTGGCTGCACTCGATCTCCCTGACCCTGGTAAGAGTTGAGCAGTTGTGGAACCACCTGACTGTACGACCCCACCAGGACACTTTGTTCTCCCAGAAGGGCCCCAAAACATCTGGGAAGGAGCATTTGTGTCAGAAATACCCACCATTGTCCCACAGCTGGCAGTGGAGGGGAAGCATTGTCCCTCCTGCTCCTGCACAGTGCCCGAACAGAGCAGGTGTTCAATCCCAAGAGATCCCATGAGCTCCTGCTGGCTCATCTGATCTGAGAGTCTGGCACTGGAATTCAATAGATGGGGGAAATTAAGAACAGTTTAATTGTGCTAAAAGTGTAGGCAAGCAAAAATCGCAGAAAACACCAAATTTAGACTTTGGCCAGGGCGCCAGTGTTAGCAATGCTACTCTGCATGAGAGGTCAGAGTTTTGCTGACATGAACTAAAATCGAGGGTAAGTAAGAACTGGAAGGATATAAATCTTGGGGATAGAGAAAAAGTAGCAGAAAAAGCGGGACTAATAATAAATTAATAAGGAGGACAATAATCCAAAACTCGCTGAGTTATTGAACACCTTAAAAAAAATCTCCTGAAGAAGAAAACTATAAGAGAGTGATTTGGACAGGATTTGAAGTGAGGAGGGAAGTCACTATAAAAAAATGCAATTGGTAAAGAACAAATGGAGGAATCCTTGGAAAAAAAAAATGAAAAGAACACAGATCAGCTTTGCTGATCTTGACAAGTTGGATGTTAGAGAATGAACTGAGAAATCAACTCTGTCGCTTCCCAAAGGCAACTGATGTGAACTGGGATGAATAAAGGAGAAAAAACTGGGATAATATCCCTGATAATTTTTTTTCCTCCTATTACTCAAAGCCAAAAGGAGTCACTCCAGGTGAGAAATTTTGTCTTCTAATACAGTGGAGCAAATGTTGAGGCCTAAATAAGAATGCAGCTGTATGGCAGAAGAATTCCAGACAAAAGCCCAGATAAATATATGATTCTAGAGAAATTTGACTCTTTATACTGTTTATCAGATTTTACACAGTGCTGGATTTGGCTTGGAAAATTATTTAAAAGCATTTTTAGAAAGAGATATTGTTGGATGAATAAATGCTGTCCATGGATTCAATAATATACATTGAAAAAGGGAGAGAGAAAAGATATACATGTTGGAATGTGGAGGGAGCTGATTTGATTTAATATATTTTAAAATAACTTTTTTAAGAATGTAAAAGACACATTAATAAAAATCAGAATTGATAATCATTTGGAAGGAGCTGAGGGTATAAGAAAGGAAGGAGAAATCTTATAAAGGGGCTTGGAAATGTTAACAATGGTCAGGAAAATGAGATCTGCACTGAGGAAAAAAAGGCCAATGTTTCATTCAAAGGTTTAATAATCTCAGGTAAATGTCTTATTGGAAATGGAAAATAGGGAAATTATGGTGGTGTAAAGGAAATTGACTTATGCCTTACAGAGATGGAAAAACTGGGATGCAAATGGTTGTTGGACTTATGGAGAACCACATGCTGAACTCCAGAGGTCTGGGCAATAAAGTGTCTGTGCATTTCAAAAGTTGCCTGTTGTCCTGAGGAAGGACTGGAGTGGGTTTTTTTTTTTTGTGGAAACTGGGGGAAAAAACCTTCCAACCCCTGCAGTTTCTGGAACTTGTGGTGAGTTCCCTCTCCTGATGTAAAGCCTTGAGCTGCCAGGCCAGATCCAGCTGCAGATTGGAACCTCTCCAAAGCTCGTGGGGACTCTCTTCATTCATCTCTCAGCAGTCAGCTTCTGGATGGCAATTTTTAGACACAGCTTGCCTCAGGTCCTGGGTTTTGTGCATATTCCTGGTTCTTCAACTTCTCACTCCAATCACCTGGTTTGCTTCCCTGGATGCTGAACTTTCTCAGCCTCTTCCATCATTCCCTGTTACAGAAAGGAATTCCCTGTTCCAGAGGAGCTCACCAGCTTAGGAGATCTCAGCTGCTTCTCTATAAACTCCTTGTATGCCTGAGCTTCCTCCTCTGAGCTGGAAACAGCCCTGGGATGAGAGGTGGGAGGTACAGGAGCCACCTTGTGTGGCTGTAATCAAGGGACATCCCTACCAGACAGTCTCCATGAAGAGGCAAAAGATCTGCTAACATCTGCCTGGCCCATTCCTGATCCCTGTCATCCATGTATGGTTTTGGGATCCTGTTCCTTTTGTGTAATTAATTGTGCAATGTTAGGTTTGAGTTGGGCAAGCTGCTCCAGTTTTGCCATGCTCTCTCCTCTGATGTGATGAATAGAATCATGGAATCACAGAATCTCCTGAGATTGAAGGGATCCACAAAGATCATTGGTCCAACTCCTGGCACTGCCCAGGACACCTCAACAATGCCATCCTCTGCTTTAGAGCATTGTCCAAATGCTCCTGGAGCTCTGGCAGCCTTGGGGCTGTTCCAGTGCCCAGCCACTCTCTTGGGGAAAAACCTTTTCCTGATATCCAGCCTAAACCTCCTCCTGACACAGTTCCAACCATTCCCTCAGGTCCTATCCCTCATTATTTGGGAGAAGAGAAATAGCACCTCTGTTTATCAATTTCCTGGTACAAACATGCAGAGCAAGTTGGACGTCAAACTTCACCTCAGAAGGAAAAGTTATTTTTCCCAATATTGCCAGAAATGTAAGTAAAGAGCAGTGCTGATTACCTGTAACAATATTACTGGGAAATGCCTGGATCAGCACTAGAAATACCCTCTGAAACAAAAGCTTTGTCCCTGATTCTGGAGGTATTTCTGCCCCATTGCTGGAGCTAAACCGTGCAGGCTCTGAAACACCCAGATGTGGCTGTTGCTGTTGGATCCTGTCACAGTGTCACTGGGGCTGTGTCCCAGCCAAATGGGCTGCCCAGGGAGGGGTTGGAGTCCCAGTTCCTGGAGGTGTCCAAGGAATGACTGGATGTGGCACTCAGTGCTCTGGGCTGGTGACAAGGTGGGGATCAGTCACAGGTTGGACTTGATGGTCTTGGAGGTTTTTTCCAGTTCAAACATTTTATGATTGAGGATTGTTGTTTCAGTAGACCACAGCTGGGTGTTGAACAGCAAGTGGCAGGACTGGCCTCTCTTCCTCTAGTTTATTAAAACCTTATTTTCATTCTAGGAAAGACAAACCCTACATTTCTTTAGGAAAAGAAAACTGTCCTCTCCGTTAGGTCTTGTTTGGTGGAGAGTGTTTTAATCTCACAGTGGACTGTGCTTATCAGCATCCTGGGGGAGATGTCACTGCGTGATTGAATGGAGGGACTCTGAGATGGGGACAGCAGGATGTGTGGGGAAGGGGTAACAAACAGGAATCACAGTGTCCCTGTTCCTGCTCACCAAAAATCACAGGGTCATTGAGGTTGAAAAAGCCTTATAAAGACCACCGAGTGAAAACCTTTAACCCAGCACTGTCACTGACCCATGGCCCCACACATCTACGTGTCTCCTGAACATTTTAAGGGAGGGTTACTCCATTTTTTCCACAGGCAGCTTAAGCAGAAAGCGAAATTCACCACTGAGGAGTATGAATAAGTCTTAGTTTAGAGCCAGTCTTGGTAAGGTCTGTCCTGTCTCAAGTCCTGATCCTGAAACCAGACCTTTAGGGCTCAGTTCCTACTCTCTGAACTGATACCAGGAGTTTGGTCTTCAGCCTCATGAATGTACCTTTTATTTGCATAGTGAAGGCAACTCTTGCCAAAGGAATAACCACAGAATGGTTTGGGAGGAAGGGACCTGAAACATCAGCTAGTTCCAAAACCCAACCTCCAAAGTTTCTCAACTCATGTATTTTTATTGCGTGTTGAAGGCACTCAGTTTCATGATTTAAACCCATGGAAAATTATGTATCAACTGTAGAGACCTTGTAACAAAATAAATGCTTTAAAAATAAGAAACATTGGGAAAAAAACACCCTGATTTTTCAGCAATATCAGTAGATTTTCTTTCTTTGCACCTGTGGCTGATGGCTGGAAAATGAATTAGATAATACATCTAGAATAGCAGGGAGATTTTCTGTCGATGAGTCTGATCCCTGAGACTAATTCTTATCCTCCAGAAGGCTGGGCTTCTTTATTACCTGGGTTAAGTGCTCTGTAATCCTTTGCATTGGAGTTTGTACTTGGAAATGCAACCTGGATTGCTGTGCTTTGAGGTTTGACTTGTTTCAAAATGATATGGACCCAAGTAAAGAAAAAAAAGTACATTCTTTTAAAAAAAACCCAAATTAATAAAAAATCCTATGTATCCTGTTAAAAAATCCCATCAATGCCCCCCCTACCAAAACTCAGAACAACAAAAAAGTCACATGTGTAAATGAATATTTGAATTTTTAGAAGGAAATCCAGTGATCACAAAAGAGAAGAGCAAATAATGTTAAAGAAATTTGAGGTGGAATATTCCATCAGATCCCAGAAAACATATCAGATGATGGAGCAGCTCAGGTGGCTGCAAAGGATGGGTCATCTTAAACTGGCATTTAGGTGGATCCCAATTGCCACAGGAGCCTGGCCCAGTGCAGGCAACCTTTGTAGAAGCTGCCTTGCCTTTGCTTAATCACAGAATAAATTAGGCTGGAAGAGATTTCAGAGGTTCTACATTCACAGTCTCAGTAGATCAGATGAGTTTTGAGTATCCTCAGACTTGGCTGTTCCTCCACCTCTGAGGCCCCAGTCTCTGATCATCATCACAAATTATTTCTTCCTCCTACCAAAGTGACTTTTTTTCCTGCTTCCACTTGTGTCTGCCATGTCTTAATGCTTTGCTCTTTTGGGAAGAGTCTCTATCCCATACCTACACCATGCCCTGGGCAGTTATAGACAAGGATCTGGATGTTTCCAAGTCCTTCTCCAGGTTCAACAACTCCAGTGCTCTTATCATCTCTACCCACATCATGCACTCCTAGAATCATAGATGGGACCTTAAAGACCACTTAATTCCACCCCTCTGCCATGGGCAGGGAACCTTTCACCAGACCAGGTTGCTCAGAACTCCATCCAACCTGTCCATGAATGTTTCCAGAGATGGAGTCTTTACCGTCCATCCACCCTACAAATTCCTAACAAAATCCCTGAGGAGAAGGAAAAGAAGTTAATTATTTTAGATGCAGTGAATCCAAACCCTCCTAGAAAATAGGTGATGAAAATTTTCTAGGCTGTAGGTGCTGTCAAATCGAGAAAATTTTTTTGGCACAGAAGACACAGTTTGCACCTCCAGCTTCCCTTCTGGTCCAGCAGTGAGGTTCCAGGAATGGTGTCAATCCCTGGAATCTCCAACACTGTTCATACCTGGAGGTGATTTTCTGTGGGTTTAAGACCAGCTTTGACAAGGACCTGGGTGAGGAAAAGTGAGGAATGGTTTAGGTTCATTCATCCATGGAATAGAATGACACGTTAGCTATCAGAAATCTCCTTCCCAAACAATGAAAATCTTAAGGCCCTTTTGATAACCCTTTCCAAGTAATTTAAGTAACAAATTAAGTGAGGAGAAAACATACATTCTATCCATTTTGGTCTCCCTTTTTTCAGATAATTATTATATATTCATAGGGAAATGGATAATCTGCTTTCCTATTCAGTGCTTTTATCTTTTTATAAATCAAATTTCTCAAAGTTTGTAATTTTCCATACATTACTTTGCCTTGGTCAGACCATAAATACTCTTTGTTAATTAAGATCACTTTGATATATAAAATAGTATTTTTCTTCTTCAAAAAGAGCACAAGGCAAATTGAAATGAGCTTTTTTTAGAAAAAAAAAAACATGGTTAAATTTTCAAGCTGATTCATCTTCCTAGCTATAAACTCTTATCTACTCTGGGAAAAATTCCACATGAAATAATTTTTTTTATGATTTTCCTGGAAGACAAACCTGGAGTTTTCAACCAGCTGCATTCCAAATGTTAGTGGTGGTCTGTAAATTTTTCTTCTGTCTGAAAGAAATTACTTTGCAGAAGTAGAAGCTGCAATTACTTGTATGGGAAAAGAAATTTCCAGCAAAATTCTGCACTCTGATTAATCAACAAAAGCCATAAAAAATTTGACACTGGGTCTGTTCAGGTGAGAGGAAAGACAGAGATTTTAGTATTAAGTGGGATTGATGAGCTGTCACTGCTGGATGGAGTGGATTCTTGATAATTTAAAGTATTTAAGTCCAGTCTGGAAGCTCCTCATAAAGGCCTTGAACAGTGGTTATAGACCTAGTGCTCAATTCATGGAGTCACATTCCCTGACAGCTCTCCTGCCTTGGCTCAGGCACCTTCTGGGTGACACCTGGATTCCTCTACTTCTTCTACACCCTCAACAGAGAGAAGGAGTAAAAAAAAATCTTTGCAAGATATCAGCAGTGCAAGGGACAGAAGACAAAGGCTGATGTGAATAGATGTTAATGCTGCAAGTGAAGGGGCCCTCCAGGAGAGCTGGAGAGGGACTTGGGACAAGGAACAGGAGGGACAGGACACAGGGAATGGCTTCAAACCTATAGAAGGTAGAGTTAGATGGGATACTGGGGAGAAATCCTTCTCTGTGATGGTGGGGAGGCCCTGGCACAGGGTGCCCAGAGAAGCTGTGGCTGCCCCTGGATCCCTGGAAATGTCCAAGGCCGGGTTGGAACAACCTGGGATAGTGGAAGGTGTCCCTGTCCATGGCAGAGGGTGGAATGAGAGAATCTTTAATGTCCCTTTCAACCCAAACCATTCCATTAGGTTTTGGCTAAGGGGTCACACAGTTTCCTCTGTGTGAATTCCAACAACAGAGGTTTGATAAAGTTGAGAAGTCCAGGACTTCCCTGCCTGTTATACTTCAACCTTCTTGAGATTTCATTTCAAACTGTGATGGGAAATTGAAAATCAGGGACGAGCTCCTTGGCACAGCCCTGAGTGTGTGGAAAGGCCTCCATGAGGGGTTCAGCCCTTCCCATGGATGGACTCCTACAAATTTTCCTGTAGAACTGTGACCTCTTATACCCAATGCAAGCCTACAAAGAGATGACCTTGATCCTCTGGGTGATCAGATGATGGGTGATCATCATCAGATGGTGGGTGATCCTCATCCCACAGGAATGGCCTCTGGACCCTCAAAGATGTGTCCACAGCTGGAAAAGCACTGCTGTACAAAGAGAACTGTAACAGCTCCTACACTGACATTACATTTAGAAGATTCCTGTTAAGGATCTGAGATGTAAACCTTGCTGAATTTATTCTTGCAGGATCCCCAAATCCCTGCCCTTGTAATAGAAGCCCTTTATGTCTCTGATCTCTCTGCAAGTAATTTGTTTCTACAAAAGAATGTGCTTAGTGCTGGGAGTGAGAGAGGTGCGCAGGCTGTGCAAGTAGTGGAATCACAGAATCACAGTCACTAAGGTTGGAAAAGATCTCCAGGATCATCAGGTCCAATCTTCAAAAATTCCAGTCCATGCAGGAGCGAGATTTCTCACTGATTTTGTACCTAAATCCAACTGATTTTTTTTGTTGTTGTTTTTGTATGTGTCATTTTTTGCAAGTAGAAACTGAGAGACAAAACAGGGAGGCTCTTACAGGTGAATTATGACAGAACAAGTAATTTCCCATTATTTGTCATCCACGTGCTTGTCTGTCCATATTTCATGCTCAAATCTCAATGAATCAGCTGTCAAGCATCATTCTGAGACTGTGACTTTGACATCTGCCATGAACTTGAAAATTTTGGGGTTAAGACTCTCCAGACTTTCCTGTTAATATTTCCCTAAAAAAGTTTTTATGGATCTCACCCATCTCTGTCCTGAGTAAGGGACTATCAGCCAGGTGAGAAGTGACAGATCCACACAAATCCTCCAGAGCCATAATCATCCTTACTCCAGTCCCGTTGATTTCCCTGCAGTCCAAGAGATAAATAAGATTCCAAAGCATTTTAATGAGTGGGTTGGATCAGGAAAGTTTTCAGGTCTCTGCAGGCCTTTATTTAAGAGAGGAATATACCCTGGATTGCATTTCCAGTTGTACTGGTGTGATTTCACAGCAGAGTTAGATTTATGCTGGAGTTACATGGCCACAAGGAAGAGAGGGATTGGACAAATTGTGGCTAAAGCCCCAGTGGATTTGAGAGCCTTCTCCAGCAGCTTAGGTAGCTTTTCTTTCTATCCTTAGCAACACAGCCCTGCTTAACCCTCCAAGCTGTGGTCAGTCATTTTGAGGCCAGTTTGATTGACAGCAGGTAACCTGTTAACATTTTCCCTGCCTTTTCCAGTGTGTTTGATCCTGCAGGTGGCTGGTTGGATGTGTTGCTTTTCTAAATTATTATTATTTGGTTGATTTTATTTTTAATCCCTTGGATATTCTGTAAGAAAAAGTCACCTTGAGCCAGAGGGATGAAGTATTTCAATGTAAGTACAAAAATATGCATTGAGACTTCTCTTATTTCCCTAAAAAGGTGTATTTGGGCGAGATGAGCATTTTCCTTTGCAGGTTAACAGTAGCATTCCCTTCCAACTCTGACCCTTCAAATGGATGATATTAAACTTCTCTGTATGGGAACTGTTTAGATTTCCTTTTTTTTTTTTTTTTTTTTTTTTTTTTTTTTTTTTTTTTTGGATATATGGCTTTGTAAGAGCAGTTTGCCAGACTGTCTAGGCTGGGATGGGTAATCAACTTTATCACCCAAAACTCAAGGAATAATATTCCTTTAAATTAGTCATCCCATAACAATCCTAGGAAATTATTCCCCAAGAAAAGTAGCATTGGGAAAGCATGTTATGGTTTGTCCTGTATTTAATTTTTTTCTGTACTTCTTACAATATTATTTAAAAACTTGAAAAATGTACAATAAATCCTTGGGAAGCAGTTTAGATTTCTGGAAATGCAGTCAGCACATTGTGGATCACCATTTGTGACTACAATGTAGATCATGGGTTTGTTTGGAAATGATGCTGTGGCTGTTTAAAAGCTCCAATGTGGGGCTTGTGGAGAAAATTTGAACCCACCTGTGTGGAAGCTGTTGGAAAATAGAGAAATGAGATATTTTTTCCCTGGAAATGATGAGTTGGAGTAATGGAATGACCTTTTACTGGGAAATAAATAAGTGAATAATTGCTTGGTGAAATGTGTATGTGGAAAGAATAAATCATACTGAAATCTTTGGGGTGTGTCTGGATGTAAAAAAAGCAGAGATTTGTCACAATAATGGCTTTTCAAATGATGCCTAGTGTCTTTTCTCACCTAACTGAGCTCAAACTTCCATTTATTGCAGCATTTGCTGTAGTACAACGTGTACAAACATTTTACTTGAGGGCACTGTGGTAAGAATATAATGGTTTTGTTCTAAAATGTAGAGAAATTCAGCATTTAAAGCTTTTTGAATGCTCCAACAGTGACAAAATTCCCATTAATGGCAGTGGGCACCAAACTGATTCTCCAGAGAATAAATTGTGATTATCACTATTATTCAAACTAAAACTTCATTCAGCTGCTGCAAGAGAGGTAGCCAGGAGCAAACTGAAGGAGCCATTTAATTATAAATACATTTACTGTTTTCTAATTCACTTGTGAGCTCTAAAAGAATTTCCTTTCTTGTAAGATATTTTTTGAAAGTTATCATAGAAAACTGATATCAACTAAGAACAGAGTTTGGAAAATAAATTTAATGTAGGAGTTTGTGGCCAGAACCCCCTTCTGCAAGTTACAATTCTACTGATTCCTTACTAACAATTCAAATTATTTATAATTTTTATAATAATATATATAATATAATAATAAAAATAATTTTATTATAATTATAATATAATTAATTATAATCTCATATCTGTGAGAAGATAAATGACCTGAAGATGACACATCTAAGTGCCATTTTTAGAGTCTCCATTGAAGTCTGAGTAATTAACTCAGAGTAAACTGGGGAATCACTGCTTGTATTCATGAAATAAATGTATTGTGCTCATTGCAGCCAATATTTTAGCAGTTGTAAAAACAGAGTTAATTCTTTTATTATTTTAATGTCAAAACCAAAGTGTCTTGGTTTTGGGGCATAATAATTTCATTCCGTGTGAGGTATGAATTTTTCAGCAACTGGCTTCCATGGCAATGGATTTGATAAGGGCAAGTAATAAGGAATCTTGTCTTCATCATGACAGTGGCATTAAAATCTCTTGTGTTGATAATGTGGCATGCAACCACCAGACTAAAACACCGAAATCAGTTTATCTCTCAAAGTGAAGGACACCAACAAAAACTGGGCTGATGATCCCAACCAATCTCCAATATTCCCACTCTTCAGCAGAACCAACTTATGTCTTGTGCTATTTGTTACTTGTTTGCATAACTGCCTGAAATTTTTCATCCAGGACTCAGCACATTATGGCATGGCCTATTCTAAAACCAGAGTGAGTTTCTGCCCCTCAGTGAGCTCAGGACTGATTGTGTGTTACAAAGTATAATCACAGCATGAAGAAATTCAGCTTTGTTTTGGTTTTTGTTATGCTCCAGTCCATGGGGTTAAAGGGTTACATGAGAATCTCAGTGCTGTGCTTGTAAAAATAAAGCCGAAGTAATCACTGGCTCTGATAATTTCAGAGAAAACCTCAAAAATATAAGCAAGGAAGACACAAAACTCCAAAGGACAACAATGCACTTTTTGTGGGTTTTGCTTGGGGTCTGACTCATGATTTTTGTGACTGACACTGACTGGATTCCCACTGGAATCTGCAAGACCAGGAGGGTTTGACTGTGAGGAGCAGGATTATGGATGCTCTCCCTGCTATGCTTCCCTGTACCTGCCTGATCCATGAATTCCTAAGAGTCATTGGTAGAATCTGCTCATGATGGAGCTGTTGTGAGGAGCACAAACCTTGCTCCCACAGCAGTCAGGCCCTGATCCTTCCTAACTCAAACAAACCTGGTTTTGTTTTCCCTTCTGTTTGTAGTTATACTCTGGTTTTCCTTCTCTTTGTAGTTACCTTTAAGCAAGAGGGATGACTCAGGTGCCTGCTGACTACCTGTCAACCGCCAGCTCCTACAACTATGAGCCACCCCTCCCCTCCGTGGCTCGGGCCAGCACCTTCACCAAGGTCCCCCCGGCCAAAAAAATAACCTTCTTCAAGAGTGGAGACCCTCAGTTTGCAGGAGTCAAGATGGCCATCAACCAGCGGAGCTTCAAGAGCTTCAACGCGCTCATGGATGACCTCTCCCATCGGGTCCCGCTGCCGTTTGGGGTCCGGACCATCACCACCCCACGAGGAATACACTGCATCAGCGAGCTGGACCAGCTGGAGGATGGAGGGTGCTACCTGTGCTCCGATAAGAAGTACGTGAAGCCCATCAGCATCACCTCGGGGGGACACAGGCCGGCCCCGCCACGGAACAGCCGCCCCTCCAGCACCATGAGGAGAGTGGCTCAGGAGGGCAAGCTGGAAGATTATTCCACACCTTTTACTCATCATGGCCCCAGAATACCCAAGAAAATCACTCTGGTTAAGAATGGGGAAAGTGGATTTCGGCGCTCCATCATCCTGAACCGCAGAAATGCCCGGAGTTTCAAAACGCTCCTGGATGAGATCACAGAGATCCTGCAGTTCCCGGTGAAGAAGCTCTACACTGTTGATGGGAAGAAGGTAAATCTCTCTGGTGCTGGTCAATTGTTCAAACAGGAGTCATCACGTTCCTTGTGATGCAAATCCTTTAGCTCATAGGTCCAAAAGTTTATCCACATTACCTTAATCCTTCGGGCTTTGTCACGTTAATCACTTGCCCATTAATTACACAATAGTTTGATGGAGAAGAATCTTGTTCAGCCACTCAAGAACTTCATGCCAAATACTGTTTGGGGTCAATAGGAGGTTTAATGTTTTGCAGTCAGACATAAAACCCCTTCTAGTTATAGTGTTTCTCACCTTTTTTTGGGAGGTACATCCCAACACAGGTTCAACTTTTTCATATGTAACCACTGGGAATTCAACAGAGTAAGGTGGTGGCCCTTAGGTAGCACCTTGTGGTTGCACAGTTCCCCACAGAACAGGGTCCTGCTCATTGATGTGGGATCCTCAACAGAGAAAAGATAAGATAACCAATGATGATAAGATGATAAGATAACCAACTAATGCATAAAAAGTTAAGGTGTTAGTGGGATCAAGAGACACTTTTCTAGTGATGAATTAGTGAATCTGCTGGGGGGAATTCTTATAATAAATTTCAGGGCATGGCAATCCCTTCATTCTTTTGTTTCCAAAGGAATTTCCTGACAAACTGAGATTCTCTTGACTTCTTCTCCATCTCTTTTTAGCTAACTAACCTTTACCTTCATTTTTTTGGGAGGGATCTCATGGATTATCTTGACTTGTCCCTGTCCCTGCAGTGAATAGAGATTCCCACCTCCTTTGCCACTTTTCCCACCTTTACAGGGCTGAGTGCCAGCTCCTCAGTGGTAGAACCACAACCACTTGTGGTATCTCTTTCTGAGCCAGGTGACTGAAATGACCCGGGTTCAAAAGGCCCGTTATCCAGGAGGAGAAAAAATACAGAAATATTTTGCAATAAACTAATTTTTACTTGGCACAAGGAGAGGAATGTGCAGTAGGAAGGAGAGAGGGAAGGGATAATTTAAGAGTGGAAGCCCTGTGTCTTATCACTGAGCTTTTTGCTATTCTCACCAATCTGGAAAGAGCTTCCAACCAGACCAAATCCTACTGCCAAGATATTTTATAATCTGCGGATAACTAACTTATTTTGCCACTGATTTCTCCAGTTTTCAAGACTCAGGGTCCTGCTCAGTCTAGATGGACATAATAATCTTGAGAATTAATAGCAAATTCCTCTTATTCACTTTTTGAGAATTTTCACTGATTTCTTTAAAGAAGGTTTTTTGCCTTCTACTTTTTAGTGCAGTCTTAATGTTCCCGTTGTATTTCCTAAATGAATCCCCCACAATTTTCCTTCTGGTCATTATAAATACCAATACTTTAGATGGGATATGTGCTAAACATGCACTCTCTAAACACAATATCTTCAACTCAATGATCTTGGAGGTCTTTTCCAACCTTTCCATCAGCAGAAATGTGGGTGTGGGTTAAACACCATCACTTAATCTCTCCATGGTCCCTTCAGATTCTATTTTTTTAATGTGAAAATTTTCATTACTGCTTTGTCAATAAGGAGTTGATTTTTCATACCTTAATAATTCTATTTTCACTCCTTTAATTCCTGTGCAGAATATCCCAGTGATAGGTGACAAGGGGTCCAACCTCAGCGACATCATCATCATCTTCCACATAATTAGGGGATATGTGATTATTAATACCTTTCCTTTTTTTTTTTTAAAGGGAATCTTTTACACTTTAAACTTCGGCCATTATTAATTTTAGTAATTTTCCTCCAGCTTTCAAACTGTTCACTACTGTTCATTTAACAACCTTTCCTATTAGGGCTTCCTGTTACTCTAGGCTTGGGTGCAAAGAATTTAAACCACAAAAAATTCGCTCTGTCATGGATTTTCCAATATTTTCCTTTCACATGGATTCTCTGTTCTTCTAAGTTTTTTTGTCATAATTCAGCTTCAAGACCTCTGTTTCTGGTTGTGTTGGTTGTGTCTGAGTTTTCACCAGATATAACTGCTTCATTGAGGAGTGAAAATTGTGAATTCAACTCAGTTTTGAGCTTTCCTGAAACAACCTCCTTCCACTGGTGCTGGAGTTTAATTTTAGCTGCAAATCTTATCTTTATACTTAAATTTGCATTTTCTGTTAAAGACAATGGAAAGAAGTTCCTATTCTTCCATCATTATTCAAAGGTATCTGGATGTTTCATATTTCTTGGGTATTTCCTTTTTTCTTGCATTATTCTCTTTGAAGAATAATTCAAATTCTCTTTAAATAATTATGTAAACTTCTTTAAACTTCTTTTATCACAATTCTCTATCTAATTTTTTCCGCATGACTTAGCACAGAGATCTTTTTGGGAAAGAGATCTGGGATTGAGTGGAACAGTAACTTTTAATATTTACTCCCACATTTTGACAGATTAGCAGAATAATTTCTAAGCAATGCATCTGAACTACTGATGGATTGACTTCGTATTTGACTGGCTCAGAATAACAAAATTCACAGCATTTAATACTAGGTTCACAATTTCTCTTTTTCAGCCAGTTTTTCCTTGAATTCTTGAAAACCAAACACACAAAAAAAGGGAAAAATCTCCTGTCCTACATGTTAATCAATCTTCCATCAGTGGAAGGGATGTTCATAGACCTCAGAGTGTTTGCTCTTCAATCTCCTTTTGTTTCTTCTACTACTGTAATTCCAGATCTAAACTTAAATCCTAAAATGAGTGAAATCACCTCTGTCCCAGTGGCTCTGTTTTGATCTGCTCCATTTTAATATTCTTGCCATTTTGTAGAGTAAATTCAGGACGCTTCAAAATTACAAATCTTTATGTAGGTATAACTTAGACATACATTGAACAGGCTTGTTTTGTGTTCCTTTAACGGAGTATTGATTTGAGAAAGCAGAGAAAAGTGATTTCTTCTTTTTGTAGTCCACAATTTTTTCCAGTACCCATCTAAGTTTAATTCAATCATAACTCAAAGTTAAATCATAGAATCTGAGATTTTTAAAGCCCTGATTCCCATGGAAGTACATGCAGTTAGGTTCTATTGGTACTTACATATTTGTATTTTCTTTCTAACTCCTGAAGGCTTGAGTGAGGGGAAACCAGTATTTTGAATTCCTAAACATCAAGCAGATTTCCTACTAGGAAATCCTAGTCCCACTGAAGAAAGTAGGTGTGAAGTGTTTGAACACTCATTTCATCAGGGCAAATAGCCCATCTTCCCAAATTAACCAAGATTTTTCTTGCCTAGAAATTTGATGACTTTGGGTCTGGAGAAAAATTTAATGCAGTTTCACGCTAGCAAAATCAGTTAAATTTTCAGCAAGAAAAGAAGTGTAAATCATAAAGTTTTTTTCAGGTCAAGCCACTTGTTGGTGTTTTCCAGGTGATTAAATGGAAATAATTGGATTAACTGTCCAAATAGAGAAATTTGTTATTTAGGTTAACATTGACACGCAATCAACTGGCTGGTGAAACTCCGTGCATGTTTTCCACTAAAATATAGACAATCCTGGACGTAATTCATTAATTCATCTAAATCTGATTGTCTTACAACGTGTTTGGGATGGGGGGACATTTTGCCTGTTGGACCCTCTTTATTAATTATAGAACATAGGAAAACTGGCTGAGACTAGTAAATTAAGCTAGGCCTAAGTTTTCATATAGTAAGACAGATATTTAGATATTGGCAAACACCAGTATGGGACTTTACATCCATTAGCTGATGAGATGGTTGGAAATCACATATTTACTAGTTTTTACTGAGAACATCAGTTCTACACTAAAAAAAGAACCAGGTGTGCAGGTATCTCAATAAAAAGAATAATTGTAGATTATCTTCTCCATCAAATGACCTTTTGACTCCATTCTGGGAAGTTTTTGTACCACATAGTGGGTTTTCTTCCTCATGGTCTAAACCACAGGAATGCACTGGATCTGTTCTGATCCCCACCACCCACCTCTGGAGAGGGAAGGATGTCTCTGAGGGCAAAGAGACAAAGATCACAGAAAGGGCAGAAATCCTCCCAGGCTGTAAGAAATGACGTGTGGGATAATGAGGCAGCAACAGAGGATTTCCCTTACAAATGGCAATTATCCAGGGCCCACCAGCTGAACAGTCACTAAGACTTTGTTAAGTCACAGGAACCCATCACCATGACTGTGTCCAGGCACAGATGTTCTGATTTCTGAATCACTAGGCCTTCCTTTTACTGGCTGTCCTAAATTAAAACAAAAACCAAACCAATCTCTTCCTTAAAATCCAAAGTTCCTCCTCACATTGCGTTTGAAACCACACTGTGAGATGGCAAATAGTCTACATAGTTTATGGCTGCTGGTGGCAATTACCAAGAGCAGCTTAAATGGGATTTATCAGCCCTCGGAAGAGTTTTCCAGGGGATGTGGCCAGTTTTATGTTCCTTGGAATGAGGCCAAGGCTGAGATGTTTTTTTGTTTGGGCGCACTCAAGGCTGACCGTAAGTTGTTACATTTAATGAGTGAATCTGATCCAGTTTTGTTGTGTGGAAAGGTCGAGTGGAAGACCAGAAAGACTCGATTTTGCCTCAGATTCTGCAAATGAGAATGTTGCAGGAGGACCACTGTGTGCCACCAAATTTCCTTGAGGGATCAGAGAATTGCCATGAGGGTTAATCAGGAGAGCAATCACGAGTTAAGGAATGTTTCCTCAGGCACCTCAAACTGGGGACAGTAAAGAATTAGTTATTAGAAACTCCTTGGGGTTAGAACCCTCAGTTTTCTCTTGTGTTTTTGTGGAATTTGGCATGGGTTGCACTTTGGGAAAACCAAACATTCTGGGGCAAATAAAGCCATCTTTGACCATGTCCCAGTCTTAGAGAAAGACAGAATGGCCCAAATGAAGTTACTCCTTCCCTGGTGCATCTTCTCAGTCTCCAGCAACCTGTAGGATAAGATCTTCAGCCCAAAGCAGCACAATGAGCCCTCACAGCTATTCCAGTAGCCAGGAGAGTACCAGAGCACAGACTCTGGCACCAAATGGCACCATCTGTGGATAATCAGACTTTGTAGCACACAAAATAGGGTTTAATTCCCACAGGGATGGCCACGTTCAAGCCACTTCTTAGAAAAACTCCCTGGCGTGTGTTAACTCCCAGATCTGCCCAGGAATTGCTTGGGAGAGCAACAGTTGATCCAGGCTTTAAATGCTCTAAAAACCACTCTAAGCAGTGTGCTAGTGACAACTCTGTTCCAGTGCCCTGGAACCAGAACTGATTTAATTTAGCAGTAAAGACAGAACTTTTATTTTTAGATGTTACTAGCCAAGCTGGTGGCCTAACTATTATTACTAAGTAGTTCTTGATAATGACTGTATTTACAGCGACCTAGGGGTGTAAGGCCAGGAAACAGGCTTGTCTGACATATTTCCTGACTCAGATTTACACATCCATAGAGCCATTCCTAGGACATCTGTAGGCTGCCCACAGGCATCCTCTCGGCCACTCATGTGGCTTTCTACCAAGATCATCTGTCTTAATGACAGGTGTCATCAAGACGCTGATGGAAGTGCAGGAGGAAAACGGGATACATGGAGGGAGATAAGCTGGTTTAAAATGTGGTGTGTGTACATAAACAGTGGGAGAAGAGAGGTGATAATTTGCCTCTGTGGGATCGTTAATTTTCTGGTTGCATGTTGATGTATTCGCTACGACACCGGGTTTCTGTGCTCAGGTATGAAGGATTGCAATGAATTCCAGCCCCTGATCTGGGGCAAACCGTTGTTATCGAGTGAGCTGTGCCACTTTTCCACCCACCACGTGTGTGACTCATGGTCTAAAAACAAACCACAGGTTTCAGGTTCGATATTCTCTGATTCCATGCCAAAACCACAATGACTCCAACGAGATTTACACAAGCGATCTGTAAACCTCAGCAAAACTTTCCATGAACCTCATCCGCAAGAAGATTCATATCCAGGTGTGTTCTGTGAACCTTTGAGATGCCCTGAGATCATCTTGGCCAGGTGCCTTACAAGGTAGAGTTAAAGGGACCCCGTGTTTAGCGACTTTCTTATCTAACATGCAGCAAATCTGATACTTTCTTATCTAACGCACACCAAATGCAGATGATTCCTTTAGCCTGAGGAGGTTTTGTTCTTTCAGTAATAATGGAGTAAAGTGTAATTGCTTTCTAATCCTTTTGAATTTAATCCAGGGCAAATATATCTCCATTCATATTATTGAGTATATGCAATAATAATGGAATCATGGAATATCCTGAGCTCGAAGGGACTCCCAAGGATCATGCAGTCCAACTCCTGGCCCTGCACAGGACATCCCAAAAATACCACAATGTTCCTGAGAGTGTTGTCCAAACCCTTCTGGAGCCCTGGCAGCCTTGGTGGTATGACCACTAATATTTCCTAATTTTTCCTAATAGCAATTTAGGAAATTCTGCCACTCATTTAACCTGTCCTTATGGGCTTCAATTATACAGCCAAAAGTTTCTGCCATGCTATGGGTACCTCCTACAACTATTTTTGGCATTTCTGGCTTTTCCCCAGAACAAATGATTTTGTTTTAAAATGCAACTGGTTTTAAAAAAAAAGGAACTGAATTTTTTATAGATACAATTTTGTCACATTTAGGTTTTTTCCCATCTTAAACAAATTTTAAAAAGTGTTTAGAGGAAAGTTACTTCTATAGTTACCAACATATAGAAGCTTAGAATGCTGAAAAGATTACAGACAGTTAAAAGAAGAAACAAAACACCCCAGACTTATAAAATGCAGATTGGTCAATGCAACAAAGGGCACAAAAGTGTGTAACAGTAAAACAGCATAAACAGTGATTTAAATATAAAAATCCTGTATGGGGGTTTTATTTATGAAAAAAAAATGTATTGAGCCAATAAAAACAGCTCTGTGTCAGTAAAGGGTAAATTGCCAGAAAAAAAATCGGGGCTCATCAAAAAAGTTGTGTTACAAAATATTTTATGAGAAATGTGAAGCTTTTCCTGCTGATGGTTCTATTTATAGTGCACAAAAGGAGCACTAAATAAAAGTGGACTTCAGGAGAGTTAAGATTTGTCACCATGATCTCCCTATTTATTCATTTGCTGAGAGTACAAAAAATAGCAGAATTCCACCCTCTCCTGGAAAAACTGTGAATTTTCTGTAAGTACTTTCAGTAGATATCAGAAACTTTCTTCAGAGAATTCTCACAGGAAAGTCTGTGGGGTTTTTTCATAGGGAAATTAGGTTTCACAAATGCAGACTTGGGAGTCTTTAGCCAGTAAAAGGAGAGGAAAAGATAGGATTTTTACATTTGCATCAATTTTCTTCTTTCTTTTGGGCCTTGAATATGGAATTCAAAGGGTTGTGCTGGAACTCTTAGCAAGGTCCGGAAGTAGAAGTAAAAACCTTCCCACTTTTCCCATTCATACCATGGACTTTGCAAAATGAGTAAAATAACAAAAAAAAAAAAAACTCAAATCAAAATTTTCAGCTGGATCTGTCTCTCTTTGGGTCCAGAGCTTCTGGAGCCCACAGATTTTACCCAGTGTTTGTGCTAAGAGACATCCAACATGGCAAGACTATGGATCAATTCCATATGGATCTGTGAGCTTGATCCAGGAGGGTTTATATCCTCTGTCCCAGCTCCTAGAGGTAACTGGAGCATAACTGTGTTGTCCTTCCCTCCTTTCCCTACAGTTTCCAACTGGAATACCTTCTCATCCATGATGTAAATATTCTCCATATGAAAGGAGTGAGTTTTGACAACTTCTGCTCATGGGGAAAAGCTTGAACTCCCAAACTGGATCCTTCCCACTGACTCAGCCACCACAAGGCTGAGCACAAGAACCAAACGTTTCACATTTTTCAAGGCATGTCAATTTTTAAGCTAATCCTGCCCCAGGAGAGGATCAGGGCAGGCTCTTGGGGTGGAGTGGATGTTACTCTGACTCATCATTTTCAAATGCTGATGTTGGATGGACCAGATTTAATGAACCCAATGCCAAAGGGGCAGGTGGGGAACTCTGATTTCAGTCAGAAGTGAAAAACGTCAGCAGTGAAACTTTTCTAGAAAGGCTGTCCTCTCTTCTCAGTTGAAATATGCACCTTTAACAGCAGTTTGCTCTTTCTCTGCTGGCTGCTTCACAGCTTGAACACTGTCAGACCTAATTTTGAGCTGACAGGGTGGGTGGGGAGAGAAAAGGCCATCAAAACTTGCATATAAAGCCAGTGCAATGTGGAGATCTCCCCAAATCAACCCAGCACTTTGTGAAGTCTTGGGAAGCCTCCCGTAGTCTTCATCAGGAACCAGCTCATCCTGCACAGGGGCTGGACTGGTGGCACCTCTCACACAATCAAAACTTGCAAACTAAACCAGGCTAGAAATCACTTTTCTTTCAATTTTTATCCTCTTCACCTGTTTCTTAAAAACGTGCTTTCTCCATGCCTTTATTTTCCCCATCAATCCTCTTCCCTTTCCCTTTTCCCTTTTCCTTTGAGGTGATTATCTTCTGCTGCAACCCAAGTGATTTCCAACAGCCACTGATTTTCTGATTGTGGTATCTCTCTTGGAATGATGAAAGAGTTCCTCCTCCAAAGTATTTTCAGGGCAAAACCCAAAATGTTTATTTTATATGTGTGCAAAGTGTCACGCACAGGGAAAAGCATCCATGAATACTCCAGTAAAAGTTGCCAGCAGAGCAATAGCTACACATGATCTTTGCCTGTGCTTGACTGGGAAAGCAGAACAGGGAACTGTTGCATTTTTCCTCTCTCTTTCATGTATTTTACTTGGCTCTTTAAATGCTCCATGGCCTTCAAAAACTCTCTTTTTTTCATGTATTTTTACACTGTGGGCAAACCTGAAAGTTGAACAGGTCATGTCTGCAAAAATCTAGAAGATGTTGATGTTTGGAGAAATGTTGGAATGGCAGTTTATCTTACATTGATGCATTTCAGCATCAATGAACTTCACTGGACTTAGCTATATTCTCATTAAATAGGCAACAAATAAAGGTGGCAGCTTGTAATTACAAGAGCCTTGGACACCTGAATCTGTCCTGATTTATGCATCTTTCTTTGGTAAAAGACGGTTTTGGGATGAGCTTTCCAGTACCTGAATGGAACCTGCAAGAAAGATGGAGAGAGACTTTGGACAAGGACATGGAGAGACAGGACAAGGGGGAATGGCTTCAGACTGAGAGAGGGCAGGGAGAGATGGGATTATTGGGAAGGAATTGTTCCCTGTGAGGGTGAGGAGGCCCTGGCACAGGGTGCCCAGAGAAGCTGTGGCTGCCCCTGGATCCTTGGAAGTGTCCAAGGCCAGGTTGGACAGGGCTTGGATCAGCCTGGGATGGTGGAAGGTGCCCCTGCCCATGGAAGGGGTAGAACTGGATGATCCATGAAGCCCCTACCCACCCAACCCATTCCATGATTCTGTGTGGATCTGGGGACCTGATATTTAATTAAGTCCCTTAAACACACACACACATCCCTTGCTGTGTGCTCTCTTCTGGACTAATAATTTGGATGCTACCATTTCCAGAGGATTAAATCCATTTCCATGCAGTATTTCCTCACTCCAAGTTCAGTATTATCTCTTGTTCTGCTTTTCTCCTGATGACAGGGAAGAGTCTTCTGACCCCTGCTAAAGTTAGAGAAAGGGAGAACAAGTCACGCACTTCCTGATCTCTTCCTCCTCCTTTTCTTCCACTACTTTGCTAATTTGTATGTGGGCATGGAGTGGCAACACCCCATGATTCACCTTCTGACCACAGATTACCCAGCCACTCCCCAGAAGAACCACTCTCTAATTCCTCCGGTGCAAAGTTTGGGGAAGGGAAGGGCAAATGGGTTCTCTGCATGAATAAAATGCAAAATTCATTATCGTTAAACCACGATACATCAGTTCAGAGCCTGGATGCCTCTGGATTGGATGTGGCACAACCACAAAACAACTGGGCTGTTCACACTCCAACGAGGTTTGAATGGGAATGGAAGACAAAACGGAGCAGATGGAAGAGCTCTGGGAAAGGAGGCAGTGAGACAGCAGTGGCTGCTGTCTCAGCAGCCCATTAGCCTGTTCCTCAGTGGGTCTGCTTCCAGCTTTTCCTGTTTCTCCCATGCATCTCTGCACTCCTTTGGAAGGTGGATTAGTTTATAGACTTGTCCTCTGAACCATCTCTTGCATTATTTCCACATTCTGTCTAAGTCTCAGATGTCTTTGGCTGGCTGGCAGCCAGCAGAGGCAGAGCAAGGGTGTCTCCTTCACTCTGCCTTCATCAGAAGTCGGTATCTGTGTTCAGCCTCTGGGGTGAGCAAGGCTGAGTGGTTCTTCTTTCCCTGGAAAGAGCCAGAGGGTGGCATGTTCTCCACAACAACCAGCTGCTTCCGTATTTTAGAGGTGTTATGTTTGCCTTGCTTCCGTATAGGTATTGATGACATTTTATTATTAATTATGTTGCAGTAGCACCTAGAGGTCCTTGCTGAGATCACAGCAGTTGGTGGGTCCTGTGCAGCAAAACTCATGGAGATAATCCATCCTCAATGGATAGCAGCCAGACTGGAAAAAAACCGGGGTATTTCACAAGAGAGGATGTGTCTTCATTTACATTTCACTTGTAGTGACCTTCCCAGTGGAGCTTAATATCTGTAAATAATTTTTATTGGAAAGAACATTGAGTTTTTTTTAACCAGTCCATAAATGCCATGTCCCACTGGGGCAGGGAGTTCCTCTGGTGGGGGATAATGAATCATAAATCATAGGATGGTTTGAGTTGAAAGGGACTTTAATGATCATCTTGTTCCAACCCCCTGCCATGGGCAGGGACACCTTCCACTAGACAAGGCTGCTCTAAGACTCATCCAGCCTGGGCTCTTGTCCAGACCTTCACTCACAGCATCCATAATCCTCTTGGATCCTGATCCAGAGTCTGTGGAGATCACCAAGTTTCTCTCCATCTATTACAGTGGGACTTGGATCAGGTTTTACTGTAAGATTGAGAAACTCCATTTAATTTTCAGGTATTATGCAATAAAATTTTAATGGGAATCTATTCCAGCCCACCAAGAGCCAACTGCTAGAGACTGATCTCATGAATTTTGGTGGATTTTTGTCTCTTTTAATCCACAGCCTTAACTGTGACTGAGTTACATCGAGGGAACTACAGAAAGGCTTGAATGGATCCTGAGTGATCCAAAGGAACTCTTTGCTGACCCATCAAACACCTTTATCATAACCCATTATTTCTCTTCCATTTTATTCCTAATTGTTCACTTATGGATTAAAATACTCTTGAAGTTTTTTGCGACTCAGCTTGCAAATGAAGATATCTCATTTTCTAACTTTATGAATGTGGTTGATGTTTCCTGCTAAGCTTTCCAGTCTCATATTTGTCTTTTATCCTGTCAGACATTCTCAGGCACATATTGGATACTCTAGAACATCTCAAATTGTTCTGTGAATCTACATTTAGACAACTGAGATGATTGACTCTGTCATCAGTGAGAGTCAGGCATGTCCAAGGGGGGATGTTGACCTGGATCAGGTGAAATTACCTGTATTCCAAAAACATTGGCTGCTTTCCACCAAGAAGCCTTGATTGTAGACAGTGAGTTACAATCCTGTGTGATGAATTAATGGAGAAATATTAGAGCAGGTCATTCTCTTCTCCATCACATCTCCTTCAGGTGATCACCAGATTTTAAAGATTTACAATCCACTGCCTTTGGGTGTATTTTAGCTAAATTGTGGTGGGATTTAATACTGTTTTCTCTGAATATCCCAGCATGACTGTTCAGGAATCTTGCTGTGGCAGCCTGAGGGAACTGGGGAATCTGTTTACCAGAAGAATCTGAGGTTTACTACTGCTTTAAAGTCATAGAATCATATGGGCCTCACCCGGGACACACCAAGTGAGCTGCAAGTTGTTAAACACACAAGAGGGGATGTGCTGTTCAGTGATAATTCAACACAAGCAAAAGATGTCATATTGATGGCTCTGAAAACAGATGTTCTCTGGAAAGCCCAGGCGGTGTGTTGAGAGGATGGAATTCCTGCAGCAGCGTGGGAAGGCTCCGTGTGGAGCAGATGGAATGAGCTGTTATCCCAACCCTGCACTGCCCTGAAACAGTGGAGGCTGAATTAAATCGATGGGAGAAATGGGATTTATTTAACCCTCAGAAAACATTCAGTTGTATTTAAAACTACCAAAATGCTTTTAGCAATGAAGCATGACAAAGGTGAATCCCTGGAATTATTAATTCAAAGAGATTAATCTTGCAAGACATTAGGAAGAAAATTTATGTTATAGACACAAACACAGCTAAAATGCTGCTGATGTCAGAAATACCCCATACTACAAATACAGACTATTTTAAGTGACATAATACAAGTGTATTCCATAAAAAAGAATGTATAAATTCCCTAACTCAGTGGGCTCAGGTCCATGGATCCCTGACTTTCTGTCATTGGCACCATCTATTTTCTGCACACACAGCACAGCAGTGATGAGTGTGATTGAAATATCTACACACAGACACAGAACCACGTGAGAAAAAGCGGGCAAAAAATAGCTTTCATTATAAAAAAATGTCCTTTACAAATAGGAACAGTTCCTAAACTTAGTGGGGCTTGAAAGACAGATTCTTTTACTTTAGGAACAGAACACCTTTCGTGTTTATTTTTCTTTTTTTTCTTTCCTTCTTTTTCCTTTTCTCTTTCTTTTTTATTCTCACGTTGTTTTCTACTTGTATAAGATCAGAGGAAAAGATATAACCAAAGCAAAAAAAAAAAAAAAATAAAAAGAAAAAAGAACCAGGAAAGCAAGAATAGAAAAGAAGCAAATTAAATATACAGATGGCAAAAACATACTCAAAATATTTGATTTATTAAATTCTAGGTTTTCTATAAACTTTTAAAGTGAGCTAGAAAGATGTTCATTATGACTATATAAAGATGTTTTCATTAGGACTATATAAAGATGCTTTCTTTAGTAATAGATGGACCAGAAGAGGAGAAAACAGAGGCAAACTGAAATTTGTGAGCTGTTTTTCTGTGACATGGTACCCATCACATGAATTTGGCAGTTTCATTGCTTTGCAGAATTTAATGTAAGTTTCAGTGAGAAAAGGTCTCTTATTTTGGGTTTCATAGCAAACTGGATGGGCCTAAAACACAAGCATTGTTATAACACAAGCAGAAAATAAAAATTAATGGGAAGACAAAGGGTTTTTTATTATATCCCCACTAAAAAGTTTATGCCATATGTTTTATTGTAAGAAATGTTTTCAGGACTGATTAACTGGATCTAGAATGTTCTTCCATTTATCTCTCTCTTGCTCGTTCGCCCTCCACACATTTATCCTCTTATTTGCACCAGATCCAACATCAATTCCTTAGTGCCTCCCACAGTCCTGGTGGGACATCCTGGAAAACCCCAGGAGCATTTCACAAACTGAGTGTTTGGACTCCAAAGGGGTCCTGGTTCTTCATTCCTTGGCTGCAACAATATTTAGAGGCCGAGGTCTTTCCTTTACACGCTGTTATTTCAGGCACATGTGACAACTGCAGAACTGTCATCTCTGCTCCTCTGAGATTCCTTATCTTGGTTCTCGTTAAGGGGATGGTGATTAAGTGACAGGGTGAGGTCAGGGTGCATCTTGCTAAGCCCAATACCAGTGCTGGCTTGGGAACCCATGGTGCAGTCACCTCTTGGAGTCTTCCCTATGCTCTAGAGATGTCCTCCTGATGTAACAGGCTGAGGAAGAAGGGATATCCCACATTGTGGAGATGCACAAAGCTGGCCACTCTAAGTCCTCTCAGACAGCAAGAGAAATTTCTCCTTCTTTTGAAAGACATCAAGTATTTTGAACCTGAGGTCTCAACTTCTGTCTTTCAAATGAGAGGCTGCAGAAACAAGATGGAAGATGGGTCCAGGATCTGTCAGCCCAGTGCTTCCCAAAGAACTGATTCCTGCTCTTTGTAGGGGGTTGGACTGGATGGCATTTAAAAAGTCCCTTCCAACTCAAACTATCTATCCATGTAGGATTATACAGTTCCATGAGAAGTGACTCATGAGGGACTTGGTGTGGGATCCAGGAACAGGTCATGTGGGGAGGACCAAGGGTGCAAACCTGAGTTCTCGTGGAGGAACAAAGATTCCTTCACAGGCACTTCCCATGCTGGGGACAATGTTCCTCATTGTCCAGCACTGAGGCAATATTTGGGGTTATAGCTGAAGCAGTATTTGAGGGAATATTAAGGGAAGTCACAATTCTTGTCCCTCTTCCTGAAAAGGATCAACTAAGGGATAAAATGGAATGTAGCATTTTTCAGGTAACAAAAGCTGCTCCATACAGGAATTAGAAGAATTTAAGATTAGAATTCTCTGTAAGGCAAACTGAAGCACCTACAGTTCCACCCTCTTCCTCACTATCACATGAAATATGCCCAATTTTTTTCCAGAATATGTGAAATCTTGTATAATACATAATAAACAAGATATATTCTCCCTTAGGCAATCTCTCCCAGACCTTCCCTATCTTAAGAAATCTGATCAAAACATAGCAGAGCTTCTGTTTCAATGGAGGAATTCTCCAACAGGCTCTGGTAGACCCCAAAGTTCTCCAGTACCATGTTAATTTTCATTGAATCACAGAATATCCTGAGCTGGAAAGGACCTACAGGGGCCATCAAGTCCAACTCCTGGCCCTGCACAGGAAAGCCCCAGAAACAGCATTGCATGCCTGAGACCATTATCCAAATACTCTTTTATTTAGGTGACAACTCATTGTCAGTTGATTGCAGGCCTGAAAGAACCAAATTCTTCTGTCTGGGCTCATGGTGCTCCCTTTGCTGTTCCCTTTGCAGATCGACAGCATGCAGGCCCTGCTCCACTGCCCCAACGTGCTGGTGTGTGTCGGCCGGGAGCCCTTCAAACCTGTATCCATGGAGAATTTGAGGAAACACTCGGTGGAGAAGCTGCCCAACCTGCCTCCTCGCTCCAACAATGGCAACAATGTCAACGAGAACAATGAAAGTAAGAAAACCTCGGGGCCGTGTCGCGCAGTCATACCCAGGGCCGTGTCCCACAGCGTGGGGATTTCAGGCCCCTATTGTGCTGCCCCAAAGTACAGATTTCATGTGGAAAATGCACTTCCCTCTCCCTGCCTCACAGGCCTTTCCATCCTCCCCTTCTTTTTCTCTGGTTTCCTTCTAGGATTTCCTCCCTACACCCCCTAGTCTTTCTTTTACATGCTCCCCATGTCTGGCTGACTTCCCTTCCTCTTTCATATCTCTGGGTCTCCTTTTCCTTCCAGAACTCCCTCTTTTCCTGTGTCTGTCCACCCAGACCCTGGAGATTTCCCACGAATCCTCTATCCCCTCGTTGTCTGTCTTATCATGCCTTCCCTCCTGCATTTTCCTGCACCAGGACCAGAGGATGCCCTGGTTCTGCCAGCAGGAGACTCAGTTTCTCCTGCAGGTTACAGCTGGCCTTTTGGGAACAAAGTGTGTTTTTATGGAAAGATTATATTCAGGAAGGAGTATGTTAAGGATTATTCAGGATTATGTTTCTTTGGCACCCCATCATGAGTTATCTAAGGTCACAGGTAATTAAACCAGCCACCCTCAGTAGCCTGGGAAAAGAAACTTCCCAATTCCAAATTAATCTCACCTGTATTAAGGGTTTATTGTAGGATGAAATTAAATGTGCCCCAGAGATGTGTCTGTTTCTTTCCATTGTCAATACCTGCAGCTTGGAAAGATTCACTTATGTGTTGCCAAGAAGCTGTAGAAACTCAAGGACAGAGGCATCCTATGCTCACTCTCCAAGACATAAAAAATTGGAGGGAAACATGGGAATAAACTGGAGCTTTGCCCATCAAGAGGCTGAGCAAATCCATCAGTTCAATCATTAGGATGGTTAGGGAAGTGCTATTTAATGTGATTTGGATGTGCTCCTGTTCAGCACTTGCTTCCTAAAATGCCCTCCAATCAGCTGCATATCCATATGCCCATGGAGGCACAGGATTGCCTCGATAAATGTACAAGGAAACTTTGGACAAACATATATTCAAAACAGGACAGATTAATGTCTTGCAAGACAGCCTGATAGCAACATATTCTTCTTGAAATGAAGTGACGTAAACAAACCTATGCAGATCACTGCACATGAAGATTTTCTTCCAATTGCAATCCCTAAATTCCCTTATTCTCACTACTACTCCCACTATTTCTCTTTGCAATTATCACCAGCTTACAATTCCTTTTCTGATTGTTCTTTATGTTTTAATAAGAATTATAATTATTCCTAGTGGCACATCCCTGTAGGGACTGAGCGTTGCTCTGGTCTACATGGCCACACATTTCCTGGAATATGAGTGGAGAAGTGGATGATGCACAATAAACATTTCTCCATGTATCTTTCCCTGGTTAAATAAGAAAAATGAAAACTTTCACAGTTAAATAAAGAAGTATTTGCAACTTGAAAAAATGCCCAAACTCAGAGACTAAATTGCTCCATATGTATATATTTATTTTTTTTTTATTTTTCTTAATTTTACTTCCTGACATGCATTTAATAAAACAAAGTGTTTGTGTTTCTGAATAAAAAAAATTTATTTTCTGAAATGAAGTTAAGGTGTAGAAGATTTTATTACAGATTATTAATTCAAAACTTAACATTTAACTAGGAAGTTGGACTAGATTTTCTCCAGAGGTCCCTTCCAGCCTTAACTATTCTATGATTAATGGACATCACTTAGTCAAAGATAAATTTTCAGATTATGTAAATCGGCGTAGCATTGGCTTTAATGGAATAACAGCAGGATTCACTAGTTCGAGGGTTTGACTCATATTTTCTTTCATCTTTATGTGAGTTAACATCTTTTTCCATCTTTCGTTTCTTCACTCCAGTGAACTTTGGACTGAAAGCTAAAAAAAGCGTTATCCATCCACGGTCAGCATCCAGCAACAGGTCAACGAGATTTTCTTTGTCATCAGAAAAATCATTCCCCAATGGCCTCGTGGCCTCTCCAGACAATGGGGGACCCTTCTCCAATGGCTGCTCTCACCCAAAAGCTGGGGACCTGGTCCAGTCCTTGGTCAACGATGACATCGAGAAGCGGGTCCATGTGAACAAGGATGGGAGCTTGTCCGTGGAGATGAAGGTTCGTTTCCGTTTGCTCAATGATGAGACTTTGCAGTGGTCCACCCAGATCAAAAAGTCCAACCTGATGAACCGGCTGCCTTGCGAAGAGTCAGGAATGGAGGAGGATAGTGGAGCAGATCCCCTACAGAAAATGAACCCAGAAGTCAGCTCAGAGGCAGATGATTCCTTATATCCCTGTGATATCGATTCCTACATGTCCAAACTTGAGGAATCAGAATGTGATGAGGCCCACTGTCACAGCTGTGGAAAGAAACACCAGGACTATGACATTTGGAAGAACCCCATGCACATGTCCCAGAGGGAAGAGCCCAGTGTGCGAAGCACCTGGCATACGCGGTCATCGTGCTCCAGCACATCTTCCCGGAGGAGAGTAGTCCACAAAAAAATGACATCTGTGGATAGCATCCACACCACATCCAGTGAGGAATTCTCTGAGCACATTGTGCGAGAGTCCTCATCCTACTCAGAGACTATAAAGAACAGAGTGGCGTATCGATCCATTAAAAAGCGTGCGTGCCGAAGTGATTTATCTACCGGTGCTTCCAATGGAGAAGAACAGCAGGAATACACTCAGACAAGCACAGGAAACAGCCAGAGGCCTTCATCCTTGGGCTTGATGTCACATTCAAGCTGTGAAAACAACCTGGATACTCAAGACAGCCCTGAAGACCAGGAAATCACCAAAATCATTTCACAAAATGAGGATGCAAATTGTTTTGAAGCTTCCTCTGTGAAGTGCTTGAAGAACGACACGGAAGAGGTTGAAAGCAGCAGAGTTGGGAGTGTCATGTCCAGGTCATCCCTCCAGTCCAGACAGAGCAAAAAGAACATGTGTGAGGAAGTGAGCAGCATGGGCAGGAGCATGTCCTCCTCAAGCCTTCAGAAGGCAAATCAGGGAGACAACAGCCAGTGCTCCACCCCTGCCAACAGCGTGCACAGCAAGTCCAGTAACTGCACCACACCAAAAGAAAAGGCTGAGCAGGGTGGCACCTCTGATGACAACCCAGTCGTGTCCTCTTTCTCCAGTGAGTCCTGCCCCAAGAAAGAGGCTGAAGAAGTGGAAGCCGAGCAGGAAGAAAGTGAAGTCAATGAAGTCAGCTCGGTGTCAGCAAAAACAAAGCCAAGCCAATCAATCAGGGGTGAGAGCAGTGAAGGGGAACGATGTTCTACACAAGGAAGCCGTTCCAAGGCTAGTGACAGAAACAGCAAGAAAAGTGGCAGTGATGACAATGTTCCATGCAGTGTCTCTTGCTCTTCCAGAGGGTCCAAGAAGAGCAAACGCAGCCACGTTCATTTGGACGCGCAGTCTGAAATATCTGTGTCTTCACTTGAATCCACTCCGAATAAAAAGAATTCCCTACATGCAGATGATGCGAGATCAGGCAGCAGGGCATCAATTTACTCCAAAAGCTCATGTGAAACCAAGAAAAAATCTGCTGGAGATGCCATGTCTCATAAGTCAGGATCTCTTCATTCAAACATTTCATCTACCAGTGAACCAGAGGCAACTGCAGGTCCTGCTGAGCAGGAGAGCTCAAAAAGTACTGCCAATGGCTATAGTGAATCCTCAAAAAGCTCAAAGAAGAGAAACCATAAAGAAGAAAACAGCAAGCCATCATCCCTCTGCTCAAGTGTTTCAAGTCCTAATGGAAAAACTGGAGAGGGTCATGCCAAGATTAGTTCTGAACCCTCTTCTTCAAAACAGGGAAGCATGAGTGGGAGTGTATGTTCAAAATTTGACCACCAAACTGAGGATGGGATTAGGAATGGAAAACCTACAAGTAGCTCCTCAAGAGTCTCTTCAAAGTCAGAAATAAAAGATAAATGCGTGTTGACACAGATATCCCAGGAAACTGATGATAGGTGTTCACAATCAAATATGTCTCTATCTTCAAAATCAAGGCAGACAAACTCGAAAAATCTTCGTGTGAAGGTATCAAACTCCAGCCGGGCATCAGTGTCAGAGACTATGTCAGTGTGCAGTCTGCACTGCCCTGTCCCACCAAAAGGGAAGCCAAAGAGAAAAAATATGCGTTCGACCATGTTGAAGAATTCTTCCATCAGCAGCATCGGCACCGAGTCCGTGCTGACCGCTGGAAGAGAGCAGAACGAAATTGTGGATTCCTCCAAAGCAACTTCCTATGGCTCTAAATCTGCTGCAACCGAAGGAAATGGTCAGAATAATAAAGAGACTGATGATTCTTGCAACAAAAAAACAGAGGAAGAGGTAGAAGACACAGGTGTTCTGGAGGAAGGAGGTGATTTAGTGCCATCAGCTCTACCAAATACATCTCCAGAAGAAGTTGTGCAAGAATGGCTCAGGAAAATCCCTTCAGAAACATTGCTTATGAAATATGAAATGGAGGATGATGGAGAAGAGGAACGTGCAGAATCAACCACTGAGGTATCACACTGTACAAATGCCGAGGAAGCCCCGGAGGAGGAAAAAGCTGAGGAAAAGAATGAGGAGGAAGAGGAGGCTGAAAAGGATGAAGCAAAGGATGAAGCAAAGGAAGAAGCAAAGGATGAAATGGAAGAAGAGAAAGCAGAAGACACAGCTGTTATTGAAGAAGCTGAAGAATGTGTCAACCAGGAGGAAGTCTCTGAGGTTGCACCTGAAGCTGCCGAAGCTGAGCAGGCAGAATGCAACCAGTCCGTTACATCCAGCCAAAATAACAACAAGAGAGACCTGCCAACCTCTGTCCAAACGTCTGTCCAGATCATGAAGGCCTTGCTCAGTTCAAAGCATGAGACCAAATTTGACCGATCAAACAGTTTGCCCGAAGTGTCCCCCACAATGGGGAGAAAACTGAGTAACTCTGCCAACATTTTGATTACTTGTCTTGCCAGCCTCCAACTCCTTGATGAAGAGTCAGAGGATCCATCAGAAAACTCAAAACATTTGAATAAGTCAAGGTACACGGAACTGCTGAATATTTTTCAAGCCCTGTGGTTTGGGTGCACCGCCGAAAGGAGCGGCCCAAGTTCAGGCCAAGAGGCGAGCAAGCTGGCAAAGCCAGTGTCTGGGTCTAAAGCCCCAAAATCCATGGATCACGCCTTCACTCCCATGTCCTCCTCGGGGGTTGATGTTTGCAGTTGCTCTGGTGGCTCAGGAGAAGAGTGCACAGCTGGTGCCACGTTGGTGGCACAGAAAACCATGGAATGCAAATCAGCCGAGCAAATGGAAAATGCGGAGACTGGCACAGAAGTGACTGAAGTTGAGGAGCAAAGTAAAGAAGAAGAGCAGCCATCCCGCCCTTCCACAGCCTGCTCAGAGGCAAAAGGTGAGGAAAAAGCAGAGTCTGCTAGAGAGGAGTCTGTAATCCAGGAGGAAGAAGAGAATAAGGAGGATCAGGGCAGTAACTGTGAGCATGGTCAGGAGGAAGGGGGAGAAAATGAAAATGAAGAAGAAAACAAATTAGCTGAAACTGGAGAACAAGCAGAAGCTGAAGCTGTGAATGATGAAGTCCCACAAGAAAACCCTGAAGAAGCAGCTGATCAGCCAGAGACCACTGGTGATGCCAATGTCGGTGATGTTGATGTCGGGACAGAGCTGAAAGAGGAGTTGCAAGAGCAGCCCCAAGAAGAGTCACCAAATGACTCCGAGCCCAAAGTCGATACATCCACCAATGTGGGCACATCCCTTGTCCAGCAAAACTCCGTGGATCCAGACCCAACCTGGGTCCTGAGACTA
The DNA here is from genome assembly GCA_013400575.1 of Peucedramus taeniatus. Taxonomy (NCBI): domain Eukaryota; kingdom Metazoa; phylum Chordata; class Aves; order Passeriformes; family Fringillidae; genus Peucedramus; species Peucedramus taeniatus. Next base: position 137,135 of record WBNO01015994.1, read on the forward strand.
CTCAAGAAAATCGAGAAGGAGTTCATGGCTCACTATGTCAATGCCATGAATGAGTTTAAAGTCAGGTGGAACCTGCAGGACAACCAGCAGATGGATGCAATGATACTGGAGCTGAAGGAGGAAGTGAGTAAAAGGATACAAAAGAGCATAGAGAAGGAGTTGAGGAAGATCAAAAGCAGGGCTGGAAGGAGGATGCCGAGACCTCCAGAGGAGCCACCCACACGTGAGTCCAAACTCCAAACTGAGCAGAGGAGATGGCGACTGCAAACTATGCATAAAAAGTCCCTCTTTGGCGACAAAAATGGTGCGCAGATGAGGCTGGAGGAGACATCAGACTTATCATTTGATGTAGATAATGACTTTAATCTTAGTGCAGCTTTGGAGGACAGCATTAGCAAACAATCCAGTGAAGAGGAATATTGTCCATGTGACTCCTGTGTGAGGAAAAAACTGGCTTCCAGGCCTGCCAGAGCCCCTGTGGTGGCCACCAATGCCCCAGTCATGAAAGCCTTTGATTTGCAGAAAATCCTGAGGCTGAAGAAAGATGGCAATGAGGAAGCCATTGTCGCAGAAGCAGCCCAGGACACCAAAACACTTCCCAATGGTTCTGTGGAGGAAGGGGCAGAAAATGAGGAGAAGGATGAGGGGCAACCTCAGACAGGTGAAACAGAAGCAGAGGATGATAAAGGAGAAGAGCCAGAATTAAATGAAGATGATGCTGCAACATTGAATGGAGATGGAGAAGAACCTGAAGTAGCAGAGTGTCAAAACACTGAGATGGAGGATGAGGCCAAAACTGAAGAAACCAAAGAAGAAGCAGAAGAAGGAGGGGAAGAAACAAAAGAAGGAGAAGAGGAGGAAACAAAAGAGGAGGTGGAAGAAGAAATGGCCAAGGCTGAAGAGGAGGAGGAAATAAAAGAGGAGAAGGAGGAAGAAGATGAGGAAGTAAAAGAGGAAGAAGCAGAGGAAACTAAGGAGGAACTAAATGAGGAAGAAGAGAAGGAAGCGGAAGAAGAGGGAGTGAAGGAGGAGGAAGAAACAAAGGAGGAGGAAGGGAAGGAGGAAGAAGCAAAGGAAGAAGAGGAAGAGAAAGAGGAAGAGGAAGGGAAGGAAGGAGAGGAAGAAGCAAAAGATGAGGAGGAAGAAACCAAAGAGGAGGAGGCAGAAGCTAAAGAGGAGGAGGAGGAGGAAGAGGCCAAAGTGGAGGAGGAAGAGGCCAAAGAGGAGGAGGAGGAAGCAAAAGAGGAAGAGGAGGAAGCCAAAGAGGAAGAGGAGGAAGCCAAAGAGGAGGAGGAAGCCAAAGAGGAGGAGGAAGAAGCCAAAGAGGAGGAGGAGGAAG
>WBNO01015994.1:142755-154698 GCA_013400575.1 Peucedramus taeniatus
GAAGAAGCAAAAGAGGAAGAGGAGGAAGAAAAAGAGGAGGAGGAAGGGAAGGAGGAAGAGGAGGAGGAAGAAGTAAAGGAGGGTGAGGAAGAAGCAAAAGAAGAGGAAGATGCGAAAGAGGAGGAAGAAGCAAAAGAAGAGGAAGATGTGAAAGAGGAAGAAGCAGAAGAGGAAGAAGAGCAAAAAGAGGAAGAAGAAACAAAAGAGGAGGAAGGGAAGGAGGAAGAGGAAGAAGGAACGAAGGAAGATGAGGAAGCAAAGGAAGATGAAGATCAAACAAAAGAGGAGCAGGAAGTGGAAGAGGAAGAAAACCCAAAAGAGGAGGAGGAAGAAGAAGCAAAAGAGGAAGAAGAGGAAGAAAAAGAGGAGGAAGAAACAAAAGAGGAGGAGGAGGAAGAAAAAGAGGAAGAGGAAGAACAAGAAGAAGCTCAAAATGAAGAGCAAGAAGCTGAAGAAAAGTCCAAAGGTGAAGATGAAGGTGAAAATGAAGCTGAAGAAACAGAGGAGCCAGAGGATGAGGAAGTTGTGGCTGATGATGAGGCAGAGACATCAGAATGCAGAGGAGATGCTGAGGGCTCTGGAACTGACAACAATCCTGAAGGAGATGATGTGGAAGGAAATGAAGAAGCTGAGCAAGATGAAGCTGAGGCAGAAGAAGATGCAAAACCAGAGTCAGGAGATGAGGCTGAGGAGAAAAACAGTGAAAGAGGTGAGAAACTTGATGAGAATGGTGAGGAACCCACCGGTGATGACCCTGACAATGCACATGAAAAACATGAAGACCAAGGCAACAACAAAGTTTCTGAGAAAGCCTCAAAGACCAAAGGCAAGAAAATCAACAAAAGGTTAGAGACTCTGAAAAAATCCACAGCCTTTTCTTGTTATTCTTCTGTCGGAAACTTCTCACAACAATCCCAGAAGGGGTCTGATGATGAAGAGGAAAGAGTAGATGAAGAGGAAGGAGTAGTCAAAGAGGAAGGAATAGTTGAAGAGGAAGTAGTTGAAGAGGAATGCAAAGGTGATGATAACCCCACTAGCGACCCCCCCAATGGAGAGGTTCGAAGTGATGAGAGCTCCAAACCCTCCCAGATGTATCCTGATAGTGAGGAAGAAGAAGAGGACAAAGAATCTTCAGGTTCTGATCCTGTGGGAGATGAGGAGCAGCCAGATGCTGAAGGTGCAGATCCAAAGGAGGCTGAAAACATTGAGGAAGTTCAGGCTTCTAAGAAGAAAGAAAACTCTGATGAGATTGACCAGGATGACCTGGACTTCTAGAACTGCTGACTAAAAACTGACTTTTTCTTTCTTTCTTCATTTCTTTCTTTTTTAAAAGTATATTTTCATTACATATTTCAGTATCTCCGGTGAGTTGAGCCCTCGTAATCGGCTTTTCTTCTGAGCTAAATGTTGTAAACTCAATCTTGAATCCTGTGAGTAACGTTGCTATTACCTGCCCTCATTTCTAGAGGGCTAGTAGCTCATTAATATCCTGTGGTCTCAATAGATAAGTGGTTTGGGGAAAGGGAAGGCTGTTTTGTTTGGGATACCTTCTAGCTCCCACCCTTTAAGCCATGCTGTTTGCTGCTGGAGTGATCTGTGGCTCTGCTGGGCATCGTCTCTGTGTGACTTTGGGATGCCTTTCACCTGCTGCACACCATTTTCCTGGAGAGATTGCCAATCCACAGAAACACGATAAAATCAGGATTCATTGCCAAAGTCTGGTCAGAGCCCACAGAGATGTACATTGATGTACATTCATCTTCCTCCCTACTCTACCTTCCCTATACCCTGGATGTTCATTTTGCCCTCACCTACCCCACCTCCTCTGTACCCAGAAACAAGGGTCTGAGATAACAAAGATTTTCCCCATTTTCCTTTTTTTTTCCCCTTTAGTAGATGTTGAGCTCATTCCTCATTTCACTGGAAGCCTCAACATGGAGAAAATTCTTTCCAGTAGATCCTCTTCCAGACCCCATCTCTTTGTACTGTGCTCATCACTGTAGTGATAGATAAAAAATATGAGTTAATTCACCCTGTCGGGTCTCTGAGAAGTGGTTGAATGCAATATTGACCAAATTAGGGATAGATCCAATCCCTTGTGATGTCCTTTACTATGCCAATGATGGTATCGAAGCACTTTACAACCATCTGGGATCCTTCAGACAATTTTGCACAAGGCCCTGTTCTGGAGCTAACAGGATTTGCAATGGCTCAGTGCCCCATCCTTGCAGACAAAATTTTAACTAATTTTCCCTTTAAGGTGGAAAAGCTTTGAGCATTTGTGCTGCAGCAAACAGCTGGAAGAGGCTGAAGCATTTATTGGAGAGCTTGGACTTTACAAACCACAATAGAACTGCAAACTTCATTTAGCAACTGTTTTTTACCAGATTGTAACTTTTTTTTTTTTTTTTTTTCCCCTCTCTCAGGGGAAATATAAACATTTCTGAATAAAAGCCCAACTAATGCCAGGAGAAGTTTGACCATACCTCAGCTGCATACTTGTGTAAAGCTCTTAGGGAACACAGTTCATTTTATCAAAAATTTGCAGGGAGAATAAAACAGAGAGGTTGAAAACAAAATGCCTTAAATTGTATGGAGAAAAAGTATGTGTGTAGTGTTGTGTTGGGTTTGTGAAGATGTATGCAAACATGTTTAAATAATCAGTATTCCAAATTAAATAATTCCTGTGGTTTTCATTTCTAGAATCAATTTCTTAAACTTACAGCCAGAGACAAGATTCATTTCACTCAAATGAAGAACTGGGTTCAGCTCCAGAGGCGAACACCTAATTTTGGGTGTTTGAGGAAGAGGAAAGCTTGGGAAAAGTCAGTAGAGAGCTGGATCTCAGCTGAGCTGTTTCCACAAAGGCTGACAGTGCCTTTAGGGATATCATCCAGGGACAACAGTTCCATCCTCTAGATGGAGAAGTTAAAATAACCTTCCTCAAAAGAAGGACAGCCCTACCTGAGAGCCTCATGAAATCACAGAACGATTGAAGGACCTCAAATATCATCTGGTTCCAACTCCCTGCCATGGACAGGGACATCTTCCACTAGCCCAGATTGCTCTGAGCCCTGTCCAACCTTGGATACTTCCAGGGATGGGGCAGCCCCAGCTTCTCTGGGCAACCTATGCCAGGGCCTCACCACCCTCAGGGAAGGATTGCATCCCAATATTCAACCTAAATCTCCCCTCTTTCAATTTTTACACATAAAGACCATCAAGTCCAACTGTTAACCCAGCACTGCCAAACCCACCACTAAACTGTGTCCCCAGGTTCTACATCATGTGTAGAACCCTTTTGGTTTCACAATCAGCTTTGTGACTCATCAGTCCATGCAGGATTCCAAACAGAACTGAGCCTGGTAGTCACAGCTCTGATCTTGACATAAGGCATAGACTGGAAGAGGTACATGTTGAGTGAACTCTGAACATTCCTGGTGAAATGTCGCCCCCAGAGCCACCCTCCAGATTCCCATCATAACCAGCAGGGAAAGAGGGGCAAATACTGTGATTCATCTGCAACTCCTTTAGGAGGAGAGGGACTACACTGCCAGCAGGCACATTTCTACCTGCAGAGTGCACAGGGAGCCTAGACAACTTCCTCAGATGAAAATCACAGAATCACAGAATTAGTTAGGTTGGAAAACACCTCCCACACCTTGGGGTACATCCTGTGACCAATCCCCACCTTGTCACCAGCCCAGAGCACTGAGTGCCACGTCCAGCCATTCCTTGGACACCTCCAGGAGTGGGGCCCCCACCACCTCCCTGGGCAACCCCTTCCAAAATGTCTCATATGGGAAGAGCTGATCTCACTATAGCTACTCTAAATATCTTATGTGATGATTTTCAGGCTGTCAGGCAACAGCTCAATCCAGTCATCCCACGGAAGTTTTAAAGGTTTTGTTTTTTTTTTTTGCTCCAAGATCACAGAGGGAATGGCTTCAAGCTGAAAGAGAGTAGGTTGGATATTTGGAAAAAATTATTCCTGTGAGGGTGGTGAGGCCCTGGCACAGGTTGCCCAGGGAAGCTGTGGCTTCCCCTGGATCCCTGGACATTGCCAAGGCCGACAGGGCTTGGAGCAGCCTGGGATAGTGGAAGGTGTCCCTGTTCATGGCAGGGGGTGGAACTGGGTGATTTTTAACCTCCCTTCCAACCCAAACCATTCTGGGATTCTATGATTGCCTTTCTGTGCTATTGCTAAAAGCCACTGCTAGAACTTAACAGTTTAGGGAAAGGGCAAACATTTCCCAGGATTTCTCCTGTAGCTGCTGACTTTGATCACTTTAAAGCTGCTTACACAGTCAACGCCACGCCCTACTCATGTTGAATCAGTCAGTTCCTCACCTGCAGCACGGGCAAGGAGAAAGAAACTAAAAGGAACACAAAAATGCAGTTGTCAAACCATGAAAACTGAAATCATCGAAGTTCCTGCCCAGGAGACCTGTCCCATTCATATCTGTGTTTGTCACCATGTCTGGGCAGTGACTCACACATATGCCAGTCATAGTCAGGGCATGGTGAGCTCTGCTCACCAAAATCTCCACTCAGAGGGGCTGGGGAGCAGCCAGTGGGGATCCAGAAACAGATGTTGCTGAAGGAGATCTCCTTCCTCCACTAGTCTTACCCAGCATGGCCCAGAGCATCTGTGAAGGAAGCAACCAGCTGAAAAGGATCCCTCACAGCCACATCCCTCGTGCTTGCACGGCTTCCAACGTTTGCATTTCCCTTTGGCTGCTGTGACTCAGGCGCCTGTTGGGTCTTGCAGCTTCCCATCTCCCTCTGACAGCACGGGAACACGTGTTCCCAGCCAGCTCCAGGGCTGTCACGTTCAGAGGGGCTGGGAAGATCACTCCTGTCACCACCTGGAAGGGATTACAGCTGCTGTCTTTCAGTGGGGCTGAGGAGGAGGAGGGAGCAGAGGCGACGTAAGACTTGCACAGCTGTACTTCGTGTTTTCCTGTGATATTCTGCCTAGCTTTGAGGTGGTTGGTTTTGTTTCCTTACCAGCCAGACAAATTGCTTCTTGATGTGCCTCGGTTTTGTTTGCCTGCTTGGTTTTGAAATGGGAAATATCCAGTGAAAGATGAGGAGGAGCGTGGTGAAAATTCAAGTGCAAACCACGGAAATGAAGGAAATGTGCTTTCCAAAGCTGAGGTCTTTGCAGACGTGTGTGAGCAGACTCCTCTCACTAATGGAGAGCAATAATCCTCCTTTCCTGGTGGCTCCTTGTTGACATAGTGCCATATTTAGCTCCAACCACTTGAAATCCCAGCTGCCTGACAGGAAAGGGTGGTTTGTGGTTATTTCTGGACCTCAGGCTCCTCCAGTAGGTTTTGCTCTGGAGGGCAGGGAGAGTTTCCTAGCTGGTTGTTGATGTGCCCTGCAAGCTCCCTCTTTTTTTAATTGGAAGGTAGAGAACTTGCACTGCAGGGCTTGGTGGCTCCTTGGCAAAGTGCAGGAATCAGTGCTCCTCCTGGACTGGATGGGATGGGAGCACTCAAATCCGTGCACACATCAAGCTCCAGGCATTTGGGAGGTGCAGTGTTTTGCTCCAAAAGTGTGACACTCCTTTCCTGGGGATAAATCCATCACTCCCACTGCTCCTCCAGAGAGGCACTTCCTCGAAGATGCAGGAGGGGTGATTAGGACATGGGATAAAAAGTACACAAAACTGGTTTAAACTCTGACTGTGTATTACATCCTTGGTCACACTCAGTCCCTGAGGTTTGCCCTGCTCCAGCTGGGATACCTTGAGTTGGGAAAGGGTGTCTAAAGAAGGCTTGAAGCAAATACAGGCTGCCTGGCGCTGTGGGATCTCTCTCCATCTCTTCTGTTGGAGCTGCTCTGCTTTTGGTGAAAAATTTTCCCAAAGTTGCAGGATAAACTCAGCAGAGAGAGGGTCTCATTCTGCACTTCTGAATGGTGAATGACACAGTCTTTATATCCTAGAAAAATACCAAATGCCAAGACATCTCCTGAGCTGTGTCCATCCAATACAGCCTTTCTAGGAGCTGACTCAACTGGGGATTCCCTAATTATTCCAGTCCTTACCCTTTTGGTGTGGTCAGCTAGGTGTGTACACATCCTCTACATGCCAGGGAAAGAGAGGGATTATTTAGAGAGGAATTCCTGATATTCCAAACCTCAGGCTAAAGGCAGTAGAAGGGGTATTTTCTGTGATCCTCTGGAAAATATGAAGCCTGGAGATGTTTATTTTCTCATGCCCCTCAGCCACAGACCCCACGACCTTGTCAGGCTCAAGGAGCGACCTCCGTAACCCCTGGCCACTTCTAATTTTAACTCCCTGCCCTCTGATCCGAGCACCAGGGTTTGTGCAGCTCCAACAGGAAACATCCCTGCTGACCTTTCTAATTCCAGGAGCTTGATGCTTGCTTATCCCTGCAATCCACAGGAAAACCCCTACCTGAGGGCCACCTGCACCGTTTGCAAGGAATCACATTTTGCTGCAGCTGAGAGGATCCAGCCCTGCTTGGAAAAGGATGTGTTTATTCTCAGTCCTGTGGTGTGAAAGTGGGGCTGGAGTGTGGGGATGGAAAGGTCAGGCTGTGACAAGCTGGTGGGGTTTTTTTTTTCCTCAGTAAAAAGGGATTTGCCTATTGCAGAATCGTGGCCGACAGACGTGACATGTTTAACCTTTCAGCTCTTGCATAAAGGATGGTGCTGGGGCTCATTTTCCAGTTTTAAAAGAGCTGAGCCAGGCTCTTTCAGGCCTGTGACAGAGAGGGAGTGGGCGTAGGAGCAAGGTCAGGACAGTGCTTCCTAAGCGGATGGAAATGCTTCCCTGTGGTGCCTAATTAGTCTATTCCAGCACAGAAATCCTTCCTCTGCACCCAGCCCGACCTGGGGATTCTCCCTGGTCCCAGGGGCCGTCCAGCCTTGGGGCAGTGGGTACTTTGGCTCTTGTTCTGGTACTCCTGATCCCCTTGCAGAGAGGGCTGTAGGACTCAGGCTCATCCAACAAACACTATCCTTCCCACTGCTATCCCAAAGCATCCTCTCCATCACAGCAACCTCAGCCATTCAAAGGTAATTCCATGTCAAGTTTCATGGGTGGCATGGGTAAGTCTCTGAAAAAAAACTCTTTGTAGTGCACTAAAACATCTGAAGAATGATTTGTGGGTTGCTAAATATGCAAATTTGTGTATTTCTTTTTCAAGTATCAGTTTCTTCCCACATTATCCAGAGCAGGAACTGTACTGAAGTACAAGGAACCAACTCCTGCTCTTGAGAATCTCACTGAGCAGCAGGATTCACCCTCCTTAAGGAGTCAGGAGCAGGCAAGGAATGCAGCCAGGTTTGGCTCTCCCTGTGTCTGTCCTGGGCTGCAGTCCCTCCCTGGCTGTTCCTCCTTGCATCAGACACCTGATTCATCAAACCTCAGGGAGGGCAGGCACAGCCCAGTGCTGCAATCCCTGCAGGAATTCACAGAGTCACAGAATGCTTTGGGTTGGGAGGAACCTTAAAGCTCATCCAGTGCCACCCTCTGCCATGGGCAGGGACACTTTCCTCTATCCCAGGTCACTCCATTCAAGTCCCATTCAACCTGGTCTTGGACACTTCCAGGGATGGGGTAGGATAATGCTCTGCTCTGGGCAGGATCATGCATCAAGTTGTGCTTGAGGAAGGACACAACCCTTCTGCTCTCTCACCTTGTGGGCTGCACAACCCTTGCTGACCCCATGCACCAGCCAAGGTCTATTTGGGGAGTTTTAAGTCTTTCCTTGATCTTTATGGTGACACCAGACATGTTAGTTGGTTTGGGCTGCTAAACCCTGTCACATGATGGAGCAGAAAGGGAACAGGGATTTCACATTAAAATCTGCAATAATTTGAAGAATGGAGGGTTTGCTGTTAATAAAACATCCCTGTTGTATGAAACCTTGACCCTTCGTGGCAGGGAAGAATGATGCTTTAATTCCATGTGATCAGAAGGCTATTTTATTATTTTATATTATACTATGATAAAGAAAACTATATTAAAACTATACTAAAGAATAGAGAAGGATACTTAGAGAAGGCTAGAAAGATAATAATAATAAAACTCATGACACTTTCTAGAGTCTCGACACAGCTTGTGTGACCATTGGTCAGTGATTGAAAACAACTGACCAGAGTCCAATCAAGGCTCATCAATTCAAGTAAACAAATTCTTAACACATTCTACATGAGCAAAACACAGGAGAAGCAAATGAGATAAGGATTATTTTTCCATCTCTAAGGCTCTCTTTGCCTTTTCATCTTCTCAGGATAAAATCCTGATCAAAGGAATTATGTTCAGTGAAATGTAAAGACCACATATCCCTGTTTCTGATAACCCAAATTATATTTTATGGCAGAAGTCTTGATCTCTTCCAGTCTCCCACCTTGTCCCAAACCTAACCTTGAAGGCAAACACCCATCAGTCCTAACATGCTTTATTTCACTTGGCTTCCCAAGAAAACTGGAGAGTAAAAGTAGAACCATAGGATCATAGAATGGTTGGAAGGGACCTTAAGAATCATCCAGTTCTGCCTGCCTGCCATGGGCAGGGAATAGAAGGACACTAAGGAGTAACCTGAGGACAGAGCCATAATGCTTGTCCCAGAGGTGAGAAATGTTTCATTAGACCTGGCACCATATTTCACAGCTGAAAATTCCATCCCAAGAATACAAATTCACACCAAGAGTGAAATTTTGGAAGTTACTAGTGTAGTAATTTAGCTTTCTGAGCAGTAACGTAGTAACTTAGTTTTCAGCCCTGGGGATGCACTTCATAAATAAGAAAACTTAAGGAATGAGACCAAGCTAGTGAGGGCTCTGGCAATACGAGCCCACCACAGCAACGTGTGCTGGGAGGGAAGGAGAACTGAGGAGCAAAATGCACCTCTCACATGTGAGAGATGTTTCTTATCTCGACACTGCCCACGCTGCAAGGATTTGGTTACATCAGATGTCTTTTGGAGCTGTCAGCCAGTCCCAGCAAGGGACCACATCTAATCTCATCAGGTTTCACCTTCCTGTGACATCTCTGAGCAAGGAAAGAGGATTGTGCATCTCTGGCCACACCCTGAATTCACATCACGTGTAGGAGGGCTCTGCTGCAGAGGAAGGACAGAAGATGGGGAAAAAATGAGTCCCCTGTCCCCCTCCCTTCTCTCACTTTCCTGTCACTCCTCCCTGTCTCTTCCTGCCTGGTGACCCTAGCAGACACTGACCTTTTCCCAGCAATATGACAGGAATCCAATGTCCCTCTTGGGTTCAGGGCTGTTCCATGCCAGGGAGGCAGGGAAGGCACCAAGGGGAGCTGGGAGAACCCACAACTCATAGCCAGGGAAGAAAAGGAGAGGAACAGAGCATCCATCCTCAAACAGGGTTCTGGAAACATGAACAAGTACAGGAATATGAGTCTCTTTTCCAAATCAAGAGTGGTTCTAACAATCCTGCTCTTGGTTTATGCCACGTCAGAGCAGAACCAGCTTGTAGAGAATGAAAGGGTGGATTTGAACCAGTTTCATTAATAATCATGAATTAGAATTCAGATCTATGCTAATTACATCTGCAGTTGGTGCTAAGAGGGGAAGACTTTTACAGTTTCCTGACCCTCAGGATCTCAAGAGACAACTCCATGAGCTGGGTGTCATAAAAGAGTCTTATTCATTTGTGGGGATGATCCACAGAGAGAGGAAGATCCATTTTGCTCTGGCATGGATATACAAACCTGGAGAGGAATTTGAAACACCACTGCCCATATGTTACTGCTAAGTAAGGCTTTTTAAACCTAGCCTTACCTATAGGGAACACCTACAGGCTGGTATTTCTCCAGTCAACATATTCATAGACCTTGATCATCATAGAATCATGGAATGGTTTGGGTGGGAAGGAACCTTAAAGCTCATCTTGTTCCATGAGAAGGGACACCTTCCACTATCCCAGGTTTCTAACATGTCCAACCTGGCCTTGGACATTTCCAGGGATGGGGCAGCCACAGCTTCTCTAGGTATCCTGAGCTTCTCACCACACTCAGAGGGAAGATTTTTTTCCCCAGTATCCCATCTAAAGATCTGGTCAGTGTTTTCAGAGCAGGCTATGCCCTGCACAGCCAGCAAAAACAGACACAGAAATATTTTCTCAAGTCCCACCAGTGTCTCTCAGTCAGGGGTATAAGCAGGGAACTGAGCTCTTGAGTGGTCTCAAGATGTCCCATCTGGAAGGTGTTTTTTTTGGCATAACTTATCCATGGGGAGAACATGATCTTCCATGGCAATGCCCTAACTGTTGGAATATCCAATCCTTATCATACATCATTGGATAATTTGAGGGCAGAGAACCAGTGCAGAGTACCTATGGATTAGTGCCCTTTGCTACAACACAGAAAAAACAGGTTCAAGCACCTTATGGAGCTATTTTAAGGGCATCCTGGCAGTGAGGAGAGAGGGTCTAACTGCTCAAAAGGCAAGAGGTTCCTTCCTCCTGCTGCACAAATTTGTGCAAGGAACAAGCTGGGACCTTCTTCGTGCACCCTCTGGATCAATCCCCAAAGCTAAGCAGGTAGGGACACGCTCATCTGGTGAATCCCAGCAGGGTTTAGGGGTGAGTAAGCTCCTCACTGATCATCACTGCTGAGAATCAGGCAGCTCCAAACACGTCCTGAAATGGAGAAATTTTTATGTGGTGAAGACTGGACTGATGGGAATAAAGAGCCACCAGTGCATCTAGGGGTAGGTGGTGGCAAAATATTCCTTTTGGGAATTAACTACTCTAAAGGTTTGCAGCACTGAAATCCCAGGAGAGATGAATAGCACAGGGCCTTTGTTAAGCTCGGGGAATCCAGAATACCAATATTTGAAGAGTCAGACTCACTAATTTTCTTCATCCCTGATGAAGCAGAAACAATTTACTCAGCAGAACTGGGCATTGTCCTCTGCTCTTTGGTGACCAGGGAGAGGACTCAGGGAATGACTGGAGCTGTGCCAGGGAGGGTTAGGCTGGATATCAGGGAAAGGTTCTTTCCCAGAGGCTGTCAGGCACTGAACAGGCTCCCCAGGGAATGGTGCCATTCCCAAAGCTGCCAGAGCTCCAGGAGCATTTGGACAATACTCTCAGGGATGCACAGGGTGGGATGGCTGGGGCTGGGAGGCCAGGAGCTGGACTGGATGATCCTCATGGGTCCCATCCAGCTCAGGATACTCTGTGATTCTACAACTTTCCTGTGGCAATGAAGAGATAAAGGCCCCTACAAAGACAATGGAAATCTCATCTAAAGACTAAGGAATTGCCTCCCAGTTTAGGGAATGCTGGGTGAATGTTGATGGGTGGTGAACTGAAGCTTCACCATGACTTCCTGGAGACCCTGTCACTCTGCTGGGATCATTCAATCACAGGTGGACACAGCAGGAAAAGAGCAAAAACAATCCTCATCCCTAACAGATGTAAGGGCACGTGTAACCTCAGGGCTATACAAATCCCTGCATCCCTTGGAGACTTGTGCCAACATTCCATCACTTCCTTGCATCCATAAACACGTGCAGCCCTCCTACCTCCCTTCCATTCTGGACTCCCCTCAGCACCAAAAGCTGCAATTCAATTTACCAGGGATGAATGAATTTGGATTAAACTGGTGCCACGTGTACAAGTGGCAGCTATTTTGTCATGCACAGCAGACTCTCTGAATATTTGCCCAAACTCCACTGACAGGATGGGTTTGCCCTCTGCATGTGGCAGCTCAGGAACCAGAGAGCCTCTCAAGTGGCACTTGCCACCTGTGTAAGGACATGTGAGTCACCCCTGCTCCCTGTAACTGGTGTTTAACAGGAGGTTCATCTGGGGACACCAGCAGGTGCCCTGGCTTCCCCTGCCCATGAACTGGAGCTGTCTGTAAAGTGAGGTGAACCCTGCCCTGAGCATCAAGGAGAGAAAGGATAAAGTAATAAAATCCTT
>WBNO01015994.1:157416-261566 GCA_013400575.1 Peucedramus taeniatus
CTCTCCTCTCTCCTCTCTCCTCTCTCCTCTCTCCTCTCTCCTCTCCTCTCTCCTCTCTCAAAGGGATTGTACTGGGCACAGCATAACCCAGCAGTGAGTCAGCCCAAAATGACAAGGGAAGAGAGGAAAGGTGATGGGTGGCAAGAAATGGGGTGAGTGAACTGTCAGAGAAGAGCAGCTCAGTGCAGGCACACCCAAGGGAGAGCTGCTCTTGCTGAAGGTCAGTGCAGAGGAGATGGGTGTGAAGGGCTCCTCCCAAAGCTCCAGGATGGAGAGTGCCTGGATCACTCCAGCTCTGCCTGGCACTGAGATTTGGGGTGAATTTTGAAGCTGTGTGATTGAGAAAAACAGATTTTCTGGCTCCTTTGGTTCTCTGCACACACTGAGAAATCCCATAAGCACTGCACCAGGCTGAGCTTGCCCTTTGGGTGGGAGAAGGATCCGAATTTGCAGGTGGAGTGTAGCCATGGCACTGAGGAGACAGAGACCTCAGAGGCTGTTTTATTACATTCCTGTTCTCCTCCATGGGCAGAGCACCTATTCCTGGTGGTTTGGAGAAGAAAAATAATAAAACAATCAGAATAACTATTCTGAATAGTGGGAAAATGCACTTTTATCCTCCTCCTGGCCTGATTCTTCCCCTCTTCAACACCTCACTTAGTGCTTTTGTTGGTTGATAGTTTAAACATGGGACTGAGGATGTGGGTGCTCATTCAATAAACACCAAGGGCACTTGCAATGGGCATTTTCCTGCCCAGGGGCACCCAGGCTCCCTAATTGCACCTGCTTGGGATTTGAGTGGGTGGGAGTTGGGTGTTGGGGAGGTCAGGAGGTGATTTATCTGTGGTTGTCTCATGGTGATGATGGCAAGTTCCTAACAGAGGTAGAATCAAAAAATCCTGGAATGGTTTGGGTTGGAAAGGACCTTAAAGCTCATCTCATTCCACCCCCCATGGGCAGGGACACCTTCCACTATCCCAGGTTGCTCCAGCCTGGCCTTGAACACTTCCAGGCATGGAAGACCACTGGATTTTTTGTGTGATTTTATAGATTTAGCCCTCAGGACATGGTTTGTTCTCATCATTCCTGCACCAGTGGGTTGTGACCTGCAAATCCTCACCCTGGACTATCCCAGGATGAGGCTATGAAGAAAGAGGAAAAGGGATGGCCCAGGTGTCCCAGACACATCCATGGTGATCTTTTAGCAGGAAAATGGAGCTGCAGACAGCAAAATGTGAGGAATAAAGATCAGGACATGAGCTGTGGGATGAGCAGAACCAGCAATAATTCAAGACGTTCATTATTATTTTCATTAAACTGCAAGGAGGCATTAGGGGATCATGGATGTGATGTGACTTTCCCAAAATCACTCCAAGCACAACCCAATTCCTGTCTTCCAAGCTGCATTCCTACCATTTCCCACCCTATCTGCAAGCAGAGCCTCATATCAGCCCAAAAACCCAGCTGCTGCCAGTCAGGAAAAAAAGAATTAAGAAAGGACCATCTGGAAAATCCAGTGGTCCACATACCCTGGTGGTAAGACTTTAACTTAAACTGATGTTAAAACAGAAATAAGACATGGTCCCTGCGGAATTTAAAGCAAACATTTGCCATTAAAACATGCTTCAGTTATTAAAATAAACTACATAAATGAGTAGCAGCCTGAATTAACTTTCAGTTGAACCAAGCTGAGAGACTCTGAGGCTCATTTTTCAGTTTCAGTCTTGCTGGGGATGATATAAAGCTCCCCATAACCTCTGTGGCCTGGAAGAAGCCACACTCAGTCAATACCCCCTCAGAATGACAAGTCCCAAATCCCACTGCAAGCCGTGATGGATTGTCCTGGGGTGAGATTTCATACATCTCCTGCTTTCAGAGGGGAGCTGACACGAATAATTGGTGTCACTTTTGCTGGGACCGTGCCAAATGCTGACAAAACAGTTCCTAATCAGAAGTGCTGGGATTTGTGAGTTGGACAACAGGGAGGTGTCATTGTGGCAGTGAGCTCGAGGGGTCTCAGCTGGCTGGGACAGAGTGACCTCTTGGCTGGTGCAGGAGCTCGGTGTTGTGACAAGGGTTGGTGGCACCAGCTTGGCAAGAGCTCTGCAAATATAGAAACCCAGCTAAAGTCTCACCCTGAGTCCTGGAGAGCTCAGGAGATTGGGAGAAAGAGCATCAGCCCCTTTTTCTGCAGGTCAGCCCTCAATCCTCTCTTGGAAGACCCACAGGATGCTTCCATACAGGGTGGGGAAACATTCTTTGGTGCCACAAGGTGCTGCATCTCTGTATATGGTTTTAACCCTAAAAATCTGATTAATCCTACAGTTGTTCAGGAGTGACGAGGACTAGTGACTTTCTCAACATCCCAAAGGGAGTCTGGATCCAGGGCCTGATCCTGTTTTCCCACAAAGCTCCTCCTGCACCACAGTCCCCACCACTTTGTTGCAGCCAATGTCCCCCACCTGCTTTTCACCAAGAGCAGGCTGTGCCCCCAGCACCAGCAAAACATAGCAGGGATAGGGAGCCGTTCCCTGGGAAATTTATCCGTCCTGACAGGCTCCTGGAATAAATCAAAGCTATCTCCACTTAGCCAGGGGGGTGAGTGATACCACAGGACAAGGCTCAGTGAGGAGTTTCAGGCTCTAAGAGGGATTCACCCAGTAAAAACACCCGCATTTCCATCCTTAAGAACTTGGATTTGGAGACACATGAATAGGGGGAGGGCTTTTTCCATGTCCCCAGGGCTTTCAAAGGCTGCTGAATTGTCCCGCTCCTCTCCCACTTTTCCTTTGTCGCATTGTTAGCGTTATCAACAATTCCCATGCTATAGCACCACGCAGGAAAATAATTCCACACCTGGCACTGGGCTCGTATCCTGTCTGCGGGGGCCACAGGGCGAACAATCGGGTCTGCAGCTCCCGTATGGCACCGAGCACGGAGCAGGGAAGGAAACCTGGGGCAGCGGCACAATTGGCGGGGAAGCATCGGCCGCGCTCCGAGTAATTTTGGCTGCCTTCGGATTTGCTGCTGGAGCTCGGGATTTAGGGACACGCGTGCGTTGGACGCCCTCTGCTGCCGATAAATGTGAGTTTATCGTGTTTCACTTCAGGGATGGGATTCCAGGCCAGACCCAAGTTCACGGAATCACGGAGTCATAAAAACATGGGATCGTAGAATCACAGAACCATGGGATCATGGAGTCATAGAACAGTAGAATCATAGAAAGAACCATGGAATCATGGAATCATGGAATCCTAGAGCCAGGACATCACAGAATCATGGAACCATGATATCATGGAAGAAAGGGTTCACGGAACCATACAGCCATGACATCATAGAATCACAGAGCTATGGCATCATGGAATCATAGAACCATGATATCATGGAATCATGGAATCATAAAATCATAGAGTTGTGTCAGGGAATCATAGAGCCAGGACATCACAGAATCATAGAACCATGATATCATGGAATCATGGAATCAGAAAACCATGGAACCATACAGCCATGACATCATAGAATCACAGAGCTATGACATCATGGAATCATAGAACCATGATATCATGGAATCATGGAATCATGGAATCATAAAATCATAGAGTTGTGTCAGGGAATCATAGAGCCAGGACATCACAGAATCATAGAACCATGATATCATGGAATCATGGAATCAGAAAACCATGGAACCATACAGCCATGACATCATAGAATCACAGAGCTATGACATCATGGAATCATAGAACCATGATATCATGGAATCATGGAATCATGGAATCATAAAATCATAGAGTTGTGTCAGGGAATCATAGAGCCAGGACATCACAGAATCATAGAACCATGATATCATGGAATCATGGAATCAGAAAACCATGGAACCATACAGCCATGACATCATAGAATCACAGAGCTATGACATCATGAAATCATAGAACCATGATATCATGGAATCATGGAATCATGGAATCATAAAATCATAGAGTTGTGTCAGGGAATCATAGAGCCAGGACATCACAGAATCATAGAACCATGATATCATGGAATCATGGAATCAGAAAACCATGGAACCATACAGCCATGACATCATAGAATTACAGAGCTATGACATCATGAAATCATAGAACCATGATATCATGGAATCACAGAATTATAAAATCATGTAATCATAAAATCATAGAGCCATGACATCACAGAATCATGGAATATTAGAACCATGGAATCACAGAATCATGGAATCATAGAATCAGAGCCATGATGTCATAGAATCATAGAGCCATGACATCACAGAATCATAGAACCATGATGTCAGGAATCATGGAATCATAGAATCATAGAATCAGAGCCATGACATCACAGAATCATAGAACCATGATATCATGGAATCCTAGAATCACAGAGCCATGATCTCATAGAACCGTGATACCATGGAATCATGGAATTGTAGAATCATGGAATTAGGAAATCACAGAATCATAGAATCACAGAACCATAGAATCACAGAACCACAGAGTCATGGAATCATGGAATAAGAGAATGACAGAATGGTTTGGGTTGAAAGGGACCTTAAAAATCATCTCATTCCAAGCCCCTGCCATGGACAGCTCTGTTTTGATGTGAGCATAAAATAATAACAACAACATGGAATGGAAGGGCCCTGTAGGCCATGCCCTCTACCCAAAACAAAATAATTTTTGCTTGAATTCTGATTGTTGCAACTTTTTCCATTTTCTTCTTAAACCTTCTTTTGAATTATATTTTTTCCCTGCTCCATTCTGCTTCTCCCCCAGTTTAACAGCACGGCCAGTTGACCTCCAGTGCTGCAACCCAGTAGTATGAATGCAGCCATTGGCTCTGAACTCCTCAGTAGCTCATCCAAAATTTCTCTTTGCCCAGGAAAGCTGTGGCTGCCCCACCCCTGGAAGTGTCCAAGGCCAAACTGGACTGGGCATGGAGCAACCTGGGATAGTGGAAGGTGTCCCTGCCCATGGCAGGAGAGTGGAATGGGATGAATTTTAAGTTCCCTTCTAATCCAAACCATTGTAGGATTCTATGACTGAGGTCTCCACAACCCCAGTATCTCACAGAGTTTCTGAAATTCTCAAAAGTTTGGCTCAGCTTTGTCTTCCAGGATCATGACTTTCTCCATCCCTGGATGGCACAGCTATAGTTGAGGACACAATCCTGACCTTTCAGGTTGAATCTTCTTCCAAACCCC
The DNA here is from genome assembly GCA_013400575.1 of Peucedramus taeniatus. Classification (NCBI taxonomy): domain Eukaryota; kingdom Metazoa; phylum Chordata; class Aves; order Passeriformes; family Fringillidae; genus Peucedramus; species Peucedramus taeniatus. Next base: position 162,629 of record WBNO01015994.1, read on the forward strand.
CTCAATCTTCATTGACTTTCCCACCTTTTCTGACAAGACCTCCACACTGGGCTGGCAGCCTCCTGAGGTCACCTGATCCCTGGAGAGGGAGAAGATGCTCATTAAAAGGTGCATTTTGCTTTGGGCAGAGGCTTTGATTTAATAATTGTGGCTGTGCCACAGGGATTTTATCCAGACTGAAATATGTTTGGTGACCTATGCAGACAGAAAACACCCTGCATTTTCTATTGGTATCAAGATTTTTTAATTGGAACTTTTAAGAAATCCCTTTGTCAGTTCAATCCCTCTTTCTCTCCAACTGTGCCATGATCCTACAGTCCAAGGAGCAACCTGAGGGAGCACATAACTGAGAGAAAGTGCCTTGTGGGGTCTCATGGGAACACACACCTTGTGGACTGATTTCTGGAGTCCTGGAGTCAGAAACATCATCCAGGCTGTTTCCAGTGCTCTGACTGATTTTTGAAGGCACACTGACCCTGTTTCAACACCTTGGCAGCCAAGAAAAACCCTTAGGGAATTGAAGACCCAGTGTCCAACGTTTAGGTGCCCACTCTGAATCATTTCAGCATTGTAGAAAAACTTCATCCTCACCTGTCTGCTGATAAAAGCAGTCAGGAGGATTAGGGAAGGCTTAGGTTCAAATTCCTCATCCTAGGGGCGCTTCAGACCAACACCTGTTAATTGCACCAAGGTGTAATGGACCTTAGGATGAGCCAGGCTGTGATCAAGGGTCCTTTACTCCATAAATGACATTTCCCCACCCTTTGGGCCTTTCAGAGCCACGGTCACTTGGGGAGCACCTGTGTAGGAGCTTTGTTAGTGGCTTGCTCCAACAAACAAGGTACCTATAAAGAGTAGGATTTTATTCAGGATTCTCAGCTGCTTAGGACCTCCTCCCACCCAAATTTTTTTTTACAGACATCTTCTCATTCAAATTTCAATACCTTGTGCCCACCCTGCCCAGCTGTGTCCCCCCTGTAAAGGGTGTCCTGTGTTTTACACCCCCAGCCAGCTCACACAGGTGACTTAGAGCTCCTAGAGCCCACCCTTGTGGGTTGATTTTCAGGGAAGCCAGGGTAGTTTGGATCACTTTCTTTTCTTTTTTTTTTTTTTTCCCAGTGAGAGGAGGCAAAGTTTTCCAGTAAGGAATCTGAATGATTCCCCCACTCCCAGGGGGAGCTGGATGCCTCCTTCAGCTCCCAGGGATGAAGGCACTTCCAAGCTATGTCCCACAATGCTCCGTGGTGGTGCCAAACCCTCTCCTGTCCCTCTCTCCCTCGTCCCACCTGCACCCAGACGTGGCAGCATTCCAAGCTCCCAAGCTCTGATGAAAGTGTGGAGGTTTACTTCTGGCGTTGGGAAATATTTCATCCTGACAAAACAACAGCCATATTTCCTGTATCTGTACACAAAAGAAATAACAGGCAAATGTGTATCGAGTGGATTTATCTACACAGGATTTTGCCTTACAAGGAACAATGGAAACTCGAATCCATGCGGTTGCCCAACCACAGCAGAGTGTTTGGATTTTTTTTTTTTTTTTTGGAAAATATTGTGCATAGGGGAGTTCCTTAACACAGCAAGACAGCAGGCAGCTTCCTGTTATGAAAACAGTCAACAACCTGACATTCAGCAATCTGACATTCCCTGCACCCACCGTGATAAACAGGGCTGATAACGATCTGCCACAATAGGTACAATAGCACCCCCCATAAAGGAATAGGACGTGGACAGAGCCTCAATACACAAATATCCCAAGCCATCTCTTCCAGCTTCTTTTATACAGTAGATAATCTCATCCTGCTTTCTGCATTTTCCCAACATTGATTCATTTCCCCTCAGGCAGGGGTCAGAGTGGGAGCTGGGTGTTTGACACCACTTTCTCGCGGGTCTTTGTAGTTCAGAGGCAATGGGTTGAGATCTGAAAACTGTTTACTGGGTTTCCCTTCCTCCTGCCATTCATGATCCCTGCATTTCAATGCCACAGCTGCTGGAGTCCTCTAGCTTGTCCCCAGAGTCACCTCCTCGATCTGAATTAAATCCCAGAAGCAAAGCAAAAAATAGTGGGAACCTTTTCCCCCTTCAGTGACCCTGGTAATGGAGGCTGGAGCTGCCTTTTTTCCTCCCTGATTCCCTATGGCCTCCACCACAGTGATGCTCTGAGTTTCTCTGCTAAGGCTGAAGAAGAAATATCAGATAATAATAATTTCCCACCAAGTAAGTGTTGGATGAACTTTTCCTCCATCTGAAAGTGACTGCAAAATAAGAGGATCTCCTTCACTGCTACTAATCCTAGGCTGCCCAGAGAAGCTGTGTCTGCCTCTGGATCCCTGGAAGTGCCCAAGGCCAGGTTGGACAGGGCTTGGAACAACCTGGGATAGTGGAAGGTGTCCCTGCCCATGGCAGGGGGTGGGAATTGAACAAGCTTTCAGGTCCTTTCCATCCCAAAACATTCTGGAATTCTATGATTCCTATATTTATTTTAAAAGGTCTTTGGCCATTTTCCAGCCCCTCCTCAAACTCCAGTGAGGTTTAGTGGAGCATCTCCCAACTCTCCACCACAGACTGCAATTCCTTTTCTACATCCTATAGGAAAATAATAAAGACTCAGCTGCTGTGTACTTAGAGCCTTTGGGTACCTCCCAGGCAGCAGAAACAGGGGAGACACAGCCTAACCCTCAACTTTTGCTCTCAAAGAAAGGACAATCTCTCCCTGGCAGGCAGGAGCCTTTGTGGAGGGGAGGATATGATCTGTAACATGGAAAATTTTGAAGCACTCCTTGGAGGCACCAATTGGTCCCATTGGCCCTTGATTCCGCTGCTCGCTCACAAAAAATCTTCCTTTGAAGCTTCCTTTGAAGCCAGCATTCCCATCCAGGCACCACGGCTCCAGCAGGAGATGGGAATGAGGCTGGGCATCATCCCATGCAAACTGGGCACAGGATGATTGTGTCCCACATGCAATACCTGGCCAGAGGTAGCATTTATGATTCAGTACAAATTTACTGCTTTTAAAGGTATTTGAGTTCTTTCTGCCATGCCTTGTTACAGCAAGCTACCTCAGGCTGGTCTTGCTGGTGACTTGGGGACAAGGTCAAGAGCACGTCCTGGTGCTCCCAGACATCTGAGGAACCTCTCTCAGATGGGGGTGCACAACCTTCACCTCTCTTGAGCTCTGGAGCCTGTGCCTGCCTCCCAAGGGAAGCAAGGACCGTGGCTCCCTTTGAAAGCACAGCTGGAGAAGGCCCTTGTTCAGCAGGTTGTTGTTTCCAGGAGGATGCTGAAGCACCTTTGTCACTTCCCCACGAGGCCAGTGCCTGGGGACGTGGCCCTGACATCAGGGAGCAATTCTTTGTAGCCAGGAGTCTCCTTGGTCATCGTTCTGCCTCTCTGAAATATCTGACTGCTGGCTCAGGTCTCACTCAATGAACAGGCACCAGTTTTTCCCTCAGTCACATGGCCCTAATTCCTTTGTGCACCATCCCATCCATGAAAAAAGGACAGGTGGTGGTCAAATCACCAATCCTGGGGAGGTTTATGATGGGTATCAGGAAAAGATTCTTCCACCAGAGGGTGGTCAGGCACTGAACAGATCCCCAGGGAACAGTCACATTCCCAAGGCTGACAGAGCTCCAGGAGTGTTTGGACAACGCTCTCAGGGATGCACAGGGTGGGATGGTTGGGGTGTCCTGTGCAGGGCCAGGGGTTGGATTTGATGATCTTGGTGGGTTTCTTGCAACTCAGGATATTGTAGTCCAGTTCAGCCTAGAAAATAGCTGTGAATTCAACCCGTATTACAAAGCATTAGGCGACATCTGGAAGTATTTGTGTCACCTATTAAGATCGGTCAAGAACACTCAGAAAAACCATCCTGAAAGCCAAAGAGAGAAAGAGAAAAATCAATCCCATCTGGTCAGAGAAGCCCCTACTGTGCAGCAAAGTCTTTGTGTGTGGCTCAGACTGCAAGGGAAGGAGCTGTGCTACCTCAGGTCATGGTGACACCGTGTCTGGCATCACTTGGAAATCACAAGGACCAACATCTTGACCCTGGGGCAGCACTTGAAAGCACCCTTGGCTAAAACCTTGCAGGGGAAGAAATGTGAAGAGCATTGAGGGCAGTGAGAGCTGCACTGGGAATCTGGGAACCAGAGCATGTTTTCCTCGTGGGGAAATGTCACTGCCATGCAAACACACTCATTAAAATGGGCTCATGCTCATTAAAAATGGGCTGTATCTCTACCAGCCAGTGCCAGGACTTGCTCCTAGCCATGTCCCTGTGGAAGTTGCCCTCTAACCCACAGGACAGGGGTCCCACATGAGATTCCCAGCTGGTTGCTGGTCCGTGCTGGTGCCTGAGCCGTTCCTGGGCTCGCTGTCACTGGGCTGGGCCAAACCCGTGTCAAAGAATGCTCAAACAATCCAGTGGATGAAGGAATTCCTGTCTGGGGTAATTTACTGGTGTGATGCAGCCCTCGAGCCCTCTGTGACCTCGTTTGGTCACAGTATCTGATTTATGCCACCGTTAATTGCCATAATTCACTATTTCCGCTGCAGTAACAGCGAGGAGCCTCAGGCTGGGGAAGAAATGCTTGTGCTGGGTGCTGCTCAAAAGCAGAGCAGGCCATTTCTGCTCTTAAAAGGCTCTGCAAATCAAAATATAACCTGTAAGAAGAACCAGCACCCACAGGGGCAGGGGAAGGTGGCTGCAGTGACAGCTCACACTCCTGTGATCTCCTGAGGGGGTGGGAAAGGGCTTTAAAGCCAAAAATGAGACTTTTAAGGACAGATCAGAAGGAGAATCCTGTGTGCATGCACAGGAAGGTCCTTGCCCTCACAGGGCACAGTGCATTTGTTAGAGAGCACCCAGTGCTACCTCCCAGGCACCCACCCTGGAGCAGGAAGGTGCAAAACCTTCCCAGGCCACTCAGGGATTGGGTCATATCCTTATTTCACAGGTGCAAAATGACCCTAAAGCAAACATTCTGGTGCACGAGTGGCTCATGTGTTGCACTTGGGTTGTTTGCAAACCCTTCAGCTTTTATGTGCTCTGTACCTGGGAGATGTTGAGCTGAGCAGCTGTGTTTGACCAGCAAACTCCCCAGTGCCTCCTGCTCCCTCATCACTGCCTCAAATGGTCTCAGGATCAACCCCAAAAGTCCAGCAACCAAAGGGACTTTCCCTCTCCCTTTCCCTTAGAAATGGAAAAAAACTTCCCTCAGCTTCTGTGTGTACCAAAGTGGCCACTGCATCATTTACAAGTGAGTAACATTGGTCTAGGAGGGATTACAGTAGATTTTACATTTTTTTCCTTCATAGCCAAGCTCCATGGAGAGCCTCACTCACCTCCTTTGCTCCTCGTTCCTTGAGAGGCATTTTTTGTCAACACAGATCAGGCAGGATTTGCCCTTGTGCCCCGTCCAAGAAAAAGAGAGAAAAATAACCCCAAACAATTGCAAAGCTTTCATTTGAGAAATTAATCCACAAGGGAGCAAGGTTAAAAATAAAGTTCTTTGGCCAGGACCTTTATAAGCTCCAGCCATATTCTCTGGAATATAATTCATAAGCACAATATGTTTTTTTGTTGTGAATGAGTGTGAAGTACCAGAAAAGGAAAGAGGAAACCCCTAATGTAGTCCTGAATAGACCTGTGAAAAAGGATAATAAAACTTGTCCTGGATTTCCTTTAGCAGCAGGTGCTTCCTTTGGAGCTTCTATTCATTCAGACTTTGGGCAGACACAGTCTGCCAATTTTTTTTTTTTAACTTTTTGTAAACACAGCACTCAATTGATCTGGATGAAGGTGAATTCGTCTTCTTGGCCACTGTCAAGCTCATGGGCTCACAAAGTCAGTGGCAAAGTTTCTCCAAGCTTTTGGGGTGGGTCTCCTTCCAGACCTGACAGGTAGAAAGGTGCTACCTCAGGTCAGGAGGTTTCCTCAAGAATCCAAGGCTGGAAGGCCCCAAATTTCCATTTTAAATAGACCATCCCATCATTTCTGATGAGACATCCCCGTTTGCCCATCCACAGCAAGACACCAGCAGGGGAATGCAGATCCTCAGCCTCCCAAGGCTCATTGCTGGGGAAAAAACAAAGGATATTGAGCACTGATTGATGTCTATAAAACCTTTAACCAGAGGATTAAATTGCACAGCATGTGAAGGCCTACATTGTCCAGACTCTTTAACTTTCAACATCTCCCTGGACAACACCAGGAAAATCCAACTTCTCCCTGTCAAACACAGCCTGGCTTCCCTCCCAAGCCCTTCTCCCAACCACAGACAGCACCACAAACTCCTCCATTCATGGAATCCTAGAGTGGTTTGGGTTGGGAAGGGACCTTACAGCTCATCTTGTTATGTACACAGAAAAAGGCAGTTTGCTCCAAGGAGCTGAAAATCTGAATTCACCTTTTGTGAAATTGCTGAAACAGTTGACACTTCCATGAGGAAAATACTGAATATATTACAATATATCACAATACATTACAAATCTTCTTCTCTGCCTAAAGGAAGGAGGGACTGGAACAAGAGGATCTTTAGGGTTCCTTCCAACCCAAACCATTCTGCACAAACTGTCAGAACTGCTGTTTTTTTAGGTGCCTTTAACGAATATATATTATTTTCTGTAGTTGCTTTGTCTTGCCAAACATCCTCACTGCCTGCTCCAACTCACTCCTACTGAGGAAAACACGAACAGCTCATCCCATTTCCTATATTTAACATTCCAAACCTGGCACAGATTTGTACCAGCCCTGGTAACAATGGCATGCAACACCTGTCAGTGACTGCATTTGCCCAGGGATTCACTCTGTTCCATGCTCTGTGCATTTAATAATTCCTACAAACAATGGGACAAATAAACTTTTTTTTCTCCGCTCTCACTCATGCCAATAGCACTGTCCAAATTGTACTTGAGGGGCCTGCAGAGGCTGGTGGTTGTTTCCTCGACTTGAGGCCTCTTTCCCTCAAAAAAGATGTTGTCAGCAGCTCTAAGCTCAGAGAGGGCATTTTCCACTTGTATGGAAGGAAGGAAGAGGAAGAATGAGCAGGAAAGGGGCAGTGTCGTGCAGGGCTCCAAAGGCAAAGGATGATGAATTTGAACTTCAAGCAGGGGATGACAGACAGATCTTCTGAGAAAGATCTGAGCAGAAGGATGAGGGATGTGTGGAGGGCATGGCCAGGGTTGGAATAACAAGGGTTACAGGAGCCAGTGAGGTGGGAGCTGCTGACCAGAGGGACTGAAAGAATCTGCAGCTCTGTCCTGGAACAGTGTGTGGGAATGGGGATGGGGAGCATGTGGAGCTGGTGGAAAGAGTCCAGAGGAGGCCACAGAGATGCTCCAAGGGCTGGAGCCCCTCTGCTCTGGAGCCAGGATGGGAGAGCTGGGAGTGTTCACCTGGAGAAGAGAAGGATCCAGGGAGACCTCAGAGCCCCTTCCAGTGCCTAAAGGGGCTCCAGGAGAGCTGGAGAGGGACTGGGGACAAGGCATGGAGGGACAGGACACAGGGAATGGCTTCCCACTGCCAGAGGGCAGGGATGGGTGGGATATTGGGAAGGAATTCCTGGCTGTGAGGGTGGGGAGGCCCTGGCACAGATTTCCCAGAGAAGCTGTGGCTGCCCCTGGATCCCTGGAAGTGTCCATGGTCAGGCTGGACAGGGCTTGGATCAGCCTGGGATAGTGGAAGGTGTCCTTGCCTATGGCAGGGGGTGGAATGAGATGATGATTCTGTCTTTCTCTGGCTCAATCCAGTCTCTTCATCCCAGCATAAAATTCACCTCCCCAGATGTTATGTCTCCTTCCAGACATCATTTCTCATCTCTTCACCAGCCACTGTCCCCAGAGCAGGACCCCAAACTCACCCTCCCATGTCCCCTTGTCCCTATGTCCCCCACATTGCCCCAATGGCGCCAGTCTGACCACGACTGCTCTGAGCCTCAGCAAACACCTCCAGAACGCACCTCAGGCAGAACTTATCACACAAGAGTTATCATTTGAGGTATCTCAGTCGTCCTCAAACAGCAGAAAATCCATCTTAGAGCTGTATCAGAGCACCTTGTGCAGCACAGCTGGAGAGAGGTGATGCTGGGGGACATCCCAGCCTTGGTGGACCTCCAAAAACAGGAGCCTTGCCTTAACTTGGGCTGCTAGAGGCCGTTCCTGCATGAAAAACAAAGTCTTTTTAGGTCATTTAACCTATTCCCAGGGTTCAGCAAAGCTTCTTGCAGCCCAGCCTTGTTACAGATATGATTCACACAATGATATTTCAATCACTTCCTCTGGGAGACTCTTTCCAACAATGCAGATTTCTTGGCAGGAGAAGAATTCCCAGGGACTGAGCTGAAGGTTTCCTTCACCCTTCCAATGCATCCTCTCAAACAGCTTCAAAATGAGAATTTCCCTCCCTTTTCGTTGCCCTGCTGAGGAACCACATCATTCCCCAAGGGCAGGTGCCAAACCCAGGGAAAAACTGGGATGAAAATAAAAAAAATCAGAGCTACAGTGATCCTAATCCAGTTCAGAGAAACCCACTGGAGAAAAAATATGGCAGGTTCTCCACAACTCCCTGACAGGAGGGTGAAGCCAGGTGAGGGTCGGTGTCTTGTCCCAAGGAACAAAAGATAGGACAAGAAAAAAAAAGCCTCGAGTTGCACCAGGGGAGGTTTAGACTGGTTATTTGGAATAATCCAGGGAAGTGTTGGAATCATCATATATGGAAGGATTTAAATCATGTGGATGTGGTACTTGGGGACACGGGTTAGTGGTGCCCTTGTCTCTGCTGGAGAATGGTTGGACTTAAGTCTCTTAAATTACTTTTACAATATAGAAGATTCCAATTTTTGTCCTTTTCATCATTTCCCAGATCAGAGGTTTTTTTTTTTTGGACCAGGAAAATCCCGGTGACACACCCCAGGTCTATCCCATGGCTTTTCTGCAGGTGAACCCCAGGTGTCTGTACAGGGATACTAATCCAAGAGTCTGCTAATCCATGAGTCTCCTGATGTCTGACAGGACAAAACTTTGCCATGCTGGACTTCAAAAACTGGTGATTTTTGAAGCTTAAATATGCTTGAATGTCGTGTAGCAAAAACTCAGAATCCTGGTATCACTAAGGTTGGAAAACCCCTCCAAGATCATTGAGTCCAACCATTCCTCCAGCAGTACCAAGGCCACCTCTGACCCATGTCCCCAAGTGCCACATCCATGAGTTTAACATCTCCACCATTTCTCTTCCAGACAAGCCACCCCCATTTTACCAGAAATGAACACCCAGTCATGGATCTGCTCCAGGAAAGAGGGAACAGAGCAATGCAGGATGCAGATGAAATGATAAATTTTTAAATTGTCTTTGAGCAGGGGTGTGGAACAGGGGGGTACAGAGACATTTTCCTTGCCTGGAAGACATATCTATGTTCTGCAGGGGAAAATTGAAGGAGAAAAGTTCATTACCATTGGTTGGGTTTTCTTGCTATACCAAATGATGGTTTGACCATGATTTTCCTCCCTCTTGCAGATCAGTCTCTCACTGTTTTTTATTTTGAAGAATTCTCTCCCCAGAAGTACAGGAAAATAAACTTCTTATCCTGACAAGTAATTGTGGAAGGGATCCAGCAGACAAAGCAAAAAGTAACAAATACAGCCAGATTTGTGATTTTGCGAATATGAAATTGCAAAGAAACAGGCTTTGTATTAGAATTGTTTGTTATTACCCATCTCTTGAGCATCTCTGAAAACAAACCTTCTCCCCTGAGAAGGAATAACTCATCCCTTTTTATTATTTTTATTATTATTACGGTGCTCAAAACACCGTTGTGAAAGCGCCTGGTATCAGATCAGTTATCAAAGATGAGCAGTTTTCTCTTGTATTAAGTGATGTGGAAACATCGTGAAACAACCCCTGATGCTGCAAATTTGCAATTTAAATAACTGAGCATTGGGGGAAAACAAGGAAGAAACTGAGGCACAGGAAGGTGTTTTGCCCCCAGTGTTATTTCAGCACTTTTTAGCAGGAAACTGAAGCAATTCTGAGGATTTGGGCTGTTTGAGGTCACACAGAGAAAGTTTATGGTGAACTCAAGAGGCTAAAGCTGAGCCAGATTTCCCAGTGCTTAAATCCAGCAGTGAATCCATGTTTGCTGGAATACAGAGAGCAAAACTCTTAGAACTAAGAGTTATTGCTCGTGTCCATCTGTCTTGGCCAAGGCATGAAAACATGGAACCAGGGAATGTTTTGGGTTGGAAGCGACCTTAAAGCCCATCCCAACCCCTGCCATGGGCAAGGACATCTTCCACTATCCCAGGTGGCTCCAAGCCCCCTCCAGCCTGGATAGGGTCCCCTGTGTGATGTGGGCATGCTGAGATCCTTCCTGCACCCCACCAGACCCTCGAGCCATTGCAAGGCCCTGGAAGGAATCCCAAATGTTAGGGAAGGTTCTGGTGAACCCTGTGACGCAAAATATCCCCATATTTGGGCAACAACCTCAGGCACGACCCACAAGTGCCATCCCAGTTTGTGCAGGTGGCAGGGTGGGCATTCCAGGTGGGATAAATTCCCAGGTGTGTGGGTCATTGGCACCCACTGAATGCCCCATGGGAATTATTTTATGCAAGGTATGAGGTGGGAAGTCTCAGAACTTCCCAAGCCTGGAGTGGTGGTGATTATCCCATCTCTGCAAACATTCAAGGCATCTTGGAGCAACCAGATCTGGTCGGTGACATCCCTGCCCATGGCAGGGTGTGGGACTGGATGACCTTTAAATGTCCCTTCCCACCCAGACCATTCCATGATTCTCTGATCACCTTCCCTGCTGGCTGTAGAGCCTCATGTCACCCCCTTGGACCACATCCCAGGCTTTATCCCAGGACAGGACATCTTGCACAACCCATCCTCTTCCCATTGCCTGTGCACACACACAGATCTATTTTTCCATGGGCCACAGGGATCCCAGCAAAGCCTATGAAAAAAGGAAGCTGACCATCAGCTTCTGGGATCTGCTCCCTACGGGACTGGGAAGGGGATGCGAATCCCTTTGGTGTTGGGTTGGGTTTGGTTTGTTATGAACATTTTTTTCCCTCTTTTCTCTCTCTCTCTCCCTGGATCAGGATCCCGGGATGAGGCCAGCATGAGAAAGTGGGGGCTGTCCGTGCAGATGTTGCCCGGGGAAGCCGAGGTTCCCACACCAAGTAGGAAGCGGGGCCTCACGGAGCCGGGATGGGGACTGCGGAAGTGGCAGCAGAGCTGGTCCAGGGATGATGGGAGAGGAGAAGCCAAGCAGGGGGGGCCCCGGCGTGGAGGGGGGGACATCTATTCTTGGAGAAAAAGGGGGGCCCTGTTTGGGGGGGTTTTATTGTAAGTCTTTGTTTACACCCCGAGCTGAATGAATCAAATGACCTTGTTTATTGTCGGTCTCCTGAATGGACGGCACAGGGAGAGGGGGGAGGGATGGGGATGGGGGGTGTATTATTGTTAATTCTGCCATTTACAACTTCTTCTTCTTCTTTTTAATTTTTTTCCCCCACCACGCATTGTTGCCGTGATAAAAGAATAAAAGGTGAAACTCTATTCCTTCCTTTCCCCATCTCCGCAGTATTCTCCAAATCCCCAGGCAGGAGCCTGTTGGGATGAAAGCGCCAAACCACGGAGCTATGGATGAGGTGCATGGCCTGATCCTGCTGCTCCTGACCTCATTCCTTTCCAAAATCCTTTCCCATGGGATGAGACCTGTCCCCACGGGGCTCAGAGTGTCCCTTCCCAGGGGGGACAGTAGGACACAACAAACCTTTTGCCTCCACTGTTGGATGGATCCCATTTTGCCCCTGGATAGATGCAGCAGCATGGCTACTGCTCTCACACACAGGGGCATTATTCCCAGGGAACAACAACATCCAGGAACGGTTGCTTACACCCCTGCAGTTTTTGGGAGCTGAACTGAAGTCTTCCTTGAAGGACCCAACTTTGCAGCAAACCACCTGCTCTTGGTGCCAGCTGCACAGAGATATTTTGGTGCAAGTCCTGATTAGGGTTTATTTTACCTTTTAATTGGCCCCTGGTGATCCCCACTGCTGCTTGATAACTCCCCAGCCAAGAACTCAGCAGTTTTTGGGGTATTTGACTTTGCAGAGCTATGAAGATCCAGGTTTGAGGATTATCAGGATTGCTGAGGGCATGAAATGGTCCTTTTTGGTTTGAGCATCACAAAAACCCTCAGAGAGAAAGGCAGAGGATTATGTTGGGTTTGAAATGACAGTTTTCCCTCTTTGTCACAATTTATAAAGATTTTTACATCTCTAGGATGAAGGGAAAGAGTGAAATGTTTCCCAAATTCTGGTCCCTCCAGGGGCATCCCTTGGGGTATCCTTGGCTCCACATGGAAGTCAGCTCCTGCACTGGGATTTGCCATATTCATGGGTGATTCCCTCTGCCCCTTCACCTCACTCCTCTTTCCCTTCAGCTTAAGGCAGTTTGATTCCTTCAGGATTCATATTTTAATTTCTTAATGACTTCTAGATTTTATTAGCACAATGTCAGTGATTCTCACTGGGGATAAGTTGAAGCCTCATCCCAATAACCTCATCCTGGCTTCTTCCCGTCTCTCCCAGCAACTTGCAAATGGTGATGGAGCTTTCCTGTCAGAGAAACATCAGTGCAACAAGGAAAGCATCCTAAGTAGCTTGTACAACCAATCTTCTGGGAATTCAGCACTGATTTTTCAGGGGATACAGGTGTCTCAGGTACTTCAGAGCAGCTCAAATGCCACCGAGTGCCCACACCCTGTGTGGGCAGCTGAATCACACACCCGTGGTGCAGACATCCACATCCCAGGTGGGTGTTTATCCCACAGAAACCCAACCAGACAGTCAATGAAGTGACTCATCAGACCACAGGGAGGTCTCTGATTTATAGGGAGGTGAGTCACTGCCAGGGAATATTTGCCAGAGATCCATAGGCAGTGTAAGAAGCTAAAGACCTGAGCTGATAAAAAAGCTATAAGCACTTAAAGGTGAGATGAGTTGTGGTGTCCAGGACATCCACCTTGGGAAATGCACCTTCCTAGGACAGAACCCAGGGAATTCCTGCCCCAGTGCTGGAGCTGGGGCTGTGCTGAAGTGAGTCTGATCCTGTTTTCCCAGGCTGGAGAAGGAGAGAGATGGGCATGAAACCCCAGACCTGGACCTACAGAGGAACTCAGATACACAATTTTAGGTCCTTTCTGGCCATCAAAGCTATGGATTTATTGTTATTTCAAGGAATAACAAATAATCCAGCCTTTACAAAGGCACCCTGACCACACTCACCTCTGGAAGAGACTGGATGGACTCATCACTAAAGTCATTCAGTCATGATGTTCTTGCTTTATATTCTGCCTTATGAGGTTTTCCCATTATTTATTCACCTCTCCAATCCTTGCTTGATCACAGACTTCTCACTAATTAATATCAAGGATTATCCTAAATTCTTTGGTCAATGCTGAGCTATAATCAAGGTTTTGGTCCTTGGCTTCCTGCATTCATGGGCTCCATTTTACTGACAGACTCCTTTTTTTTTTTTTTTTTTGCCTCATATCCTTCAGATTTCCCCATGGCTGGAGGCAGGTGGATTTCATGCATGGCTGTGGGTGTAGGACATGCTGCCAGGGGGTACAGGATGGCCATAAATCTTGAAAATTTACATCAGCATTAGAAGAGCACATTTTGGGCCAAGGTCAAGAAACCCTTGGCTGAGAACAGAGGTGGGAAAAGAGAATTAAAAACACGAAGAGGTAGAAATGAGCAAAGAAAAGTCTGTTACCCAGAGCCAGAGGAGAGAATGGAGAAGGTGTATTTTGGCTGTGACACCGCAGGCAGGTGGATAAATAAAAGCCCTTTTTCCCTCTCAGTGGCCCAACCCTTTTTTCAGTAACTTGTAAACACCCTGTTTGCCATCCATGCCATCAGCTCCCAGGCTGTGCAGCCCCAGGTGGGGATGGGAATCCATAAATTTCAGCAAAGGAAGGCATGAGGCTACAGGAGTGAAGCAGCCATGGTCCTTGAACAAAGTGGATGTCCCAAGTAGGGGGAATTAATCACTTGTCTCACTCCATGGATAGCAAAAAACAACCATGAGACCTCATCAGCCTGGATTCTGAACTTCTAAGAACCAATTTTTACCCCCTAACCTGATAATTGTATCACCTGGACTGTGAAAACAATTCTGTAGTGCCCCCATCTCCTCTCCATCTCTGCACCAATACATCCAAATAATCAAATATTTAGGCCCTGAGCTCATTCAGATTTGCACTGAAGGACTGGACACCAAAAAGCCCTGGGGTCTGTCTGATAAGAGGACAGGGAGATGCATTTTGGCATAAGATTTGCAGTTTGATCAGCAAAAGCAATTTTGGTGAGGTTTAAATTCCACTGGATGTCACAACATGGAAATGAGATCTTGGATAAGGCTGAGTATCATAAATACTGACACTTGAGATTATCCTGTGCAGGGATTAAAAGAAACCAAAACACCCCAAAAGATGGACTTTCTGCCATCTAGGGGTTGTGTTTTTCAATTACAATCAGGACTGAAAAAGGAAAACTGTAATTTCACCTCTTTTGAATCTATACATGTAAATATGTCAGGATATAAAAAATGAATATACATTCTTTCCAAAAATTAAGTTTTAAAAGGGAAGAAGTTGAGAAACTCCTTTTTTTTTTTTTTTCTGTGAATTTGTGGAAAGAAGCCCCATTTAATTTTTGCTTTACTGCAACATCTCAGCATTGTTTGTGATAGAAATCTACAGGATAAAGCACATAAGAAAACACAGTTTATTTTCCATTTCCCACCTGGGAGGAAAGTTTTTAGAAAAATCCACAAAAGAGGAGGGAGAAAAGCAAGAGATCTTTTCTTTTTTTCTGCTTTAAAACCTCAATTTTTTAAAGATATCCAGAAGCATTATTACATCACATATTTTTATGCTTTACACCCACAGCTAAGCTCAGCCTATAAAAGAATTCAACTTACGCTTAAAAAAGTAAAAAAGTGATTTGATATTTAAAGTGTACCCCACTCATCACTGCTTGGGCATTTTGCTGAAGGATTTAAAATCTTAATAAGCTAATAACAGAATAATATTTTAATATTTAATATTTCATTTCTGTTCTACACAGATGGCAAAATTATGTGATCAGTTTCTTTTTTTGACGATGGCCTGGCATGCCAGGACAAGGGGGAATGGCTTCATACTGCCAGAGATATTGGGATATTTGGAAGGAATTCTTCCCTGGGAAGGTGGGGAGGCCCTGGCACAGGGTGCCCAGAGAAGCTGTGGCTGCCCATGGATCCCTGGAAGTGTCCAAGGCCAGGTTGGACAGGGCTTGGAGCAACCTGGGCTAGTGGAAGGTGTCCCTGCTCATGGCAAGGGGTGGAACTGGATGGGCTTTAATGTCCTTTCCAACCTGGGCCATTCTAGTATTCCACGATTCCCTGAAAATCCAACATGCCCAGTTTATGACAGGTCACAGTTTCCCCATTCCCATCTCATGCTGCTCAAACTTTGCCACCTTACCTGGCTGATAAAGATCCAAAATTTAGAAAGCACGTGAAAAAAAATTTCTTATTTTCATAACATTTCATTTCTCTGCCAAAGTGGCAACTGAAGAAAGGAGTGTCCTGAGTCAGATCCTAACTGTGGCTGTTTGGCCCAGTTTTGTCTCCAGGCTTTGCATGTGGACAATGCCCAGGAGAAAAGAGATGATAAGGATAAAATAATCTTTTCCTGGTAGCTGAGCCCTGGGAGCATCCCTAGCCAGGTGTCAGACTCAGCTGATGAAACCCTTGGGTTTAGCATTGTAGAACACCACACTAGCCTCCAATCCAGGATTTTCCAAGAGGCAGTTGGATTGAGGGCACCCATATGGGGAAGGGAGAGCTTTTAAAAGCCTGGAGATGGCCAAACTGGGCCACTTCGCTTTGTGAGGTGGCCACCATTGTTGGCACCATTGTTTGTTGACATAATGCACCTACCTACAAGTGGCACATCTGGGATTCTACAGCCCTGGCTGGGCTCTGCACCAGGTTGGACCAGGAGGTGCCTTTGCTTCCCCTTCACTCCTGCATTTACTTTGGGACTTTTCAGAATTCTTCAAAAATTGTTTTACAGTTTTACAGCCCCTCATTACCAGAAGAACATCGAGGGGCTGGAGCGTGTCCAGGGAAGGGAACAGAGCTGGGGAAGGGGCTGGAGCACCAGGAGAAACTGAGGGAGCTGGGAAAGGGGCTCAGCCTGGAGAAAAGGAGGCTCAGGGGGGAACTTCTGGCTCTGCACAACTCCCTGACAGGAGAGGACAGCCAGGGGGTTGGGCTCTGCTCCCAGGGAACAGGGACAGGATGAGAGGGAACGGCCTGAAACTGTGCCAGGGGAGGTTCAGGTTGGACATCAGGAGGAATTTCTTCATGGAAAGGGTGGTCAAGCATTGGAGGGGCTGCCCAGGGAGGTTTGGAGTCCCTGTCCCTGTAGATGTCCAAGGAATGACTGGATGTGGCACTCAGTGCTCTGGGCTGGGTGACAAGGTGGGGATCGATCACAGAATGGATTTGATGGTCTTGGAGGTCTTTTCCAATCTAAATTATTCTGTGCTCCTTTGTCTCTTACCCTTTTATCCTTGCAAATACTCATTTACAAGATGCAGAGCAGCTCCCACAGTGACTCCCACCAACAGCCCATGGGCTTGTGCCCTGGATCATACCTGGGGTGGAAGGGAATGTTCCTCCCACCAGACTGCAGCAGGTGACAGGAAGGGGTAAGAAGGTTGGGATTCTGCTTCACAGCATCATGCCTGGACATTTCAGGATGCTTTTCTCAAAATGCAAAAGCTTCAGTTTAACCACAAAACACAACAGGAAAAATCCTCAGCCTCTCCAACATGCTCCTGAGATGGGATGCTCCTTTTTCCACCCGTGTCTAATTGGGATTTCTCCTGCTGAAATCATCTGAGGCTCATTATGCAGCGAAGCAGAAACCGATTTACCTTTATTACAGAACAGTTCTGCATTTCTCCATGAGATCACAGTGGGATGGCACCATTCCCTTCCCTTTTTTGTATTGTTAGCCTGTAATTGTGCAGTGGATTGCTTTGAAACCCTAGCAGCTGAGCAGGGGCGTGGGTGGCATTGAGAAGTTTGGGATGCAGCCCCTTCCCAAATCAACTGGCAGCAGGTTGGCCCAAACCCTTTTCAGCAGTGACTCAGGGTGCCCCCAAACACAGTGGGGGGAACAGAACACCAAAATGCATCTTTTAAAGAAATTGGAGGATTTCAGTAACGGCTTCATGACTCCAGCGAGCCTGCCAGGCTGTAGGAGGATGTTTGGGATGGCTGCAGAGCAGGAATCGTTGGCAGAAGAGCTGGGAAAGAAGCGAGGTTTGGAGGAGGGAACTCTGTGCTGGGAAATCAAATAGGGATGAGTGGGTACAGGAGTTTTCCACCGACACAGAGCAGCAATGGCTGAAACCAACCCAAACACCAACCCAAACACAGGCCAGGGCCCTTTGCCGGGAGGATCAGCCAGATCCTTCTCTCTCCTAATACAGAGAATGTGACCATATGGGTCAGGCAGGACAGGGCCAGCTGGTTCTTGAGGTGGAAAAGAATCAAAATATCCTAAATTGGAAGGGACCCACAAGGAGCATCAAGTCCAAATCCTGACCCTGCAAAAAGACAATCCCCAGAATCCCACCCTGTGCATCCCTGAGAGCATTGTCCAAACACTCCTTGAGCTCTGGCAGCCTTGGGAATGTCACCATTCCCAGGGGAGCTGTTCCCATTCTTGGGGTCCCCTCCCATCCTAACAAAGCCCTCTGCTCAGTAGAGCATCACTTCCACCTCGAGTCTCTGGCCAAAAGTTGCAAAACAGAACAAATTATTAGTGTAGCTTGGAATGGAGAAATACGTGGAGCACTGGCCCAGCATTTCTAGGTTTCAGGGTTATTTTGTGAACTTGTGCTCACAGTTAACAGATCACTTCCGATTCTCCCCTTGGCCTTTCCCCTGATTCTGTTCAGACCAAGGCAATTCCCAGGTTTTTTTCTAGGCTCTCAAAGTGGTGCTGCAGAGCTGCACTCCTGTGTCTGCACTCAGTGCCTAAATCATCCTTTCCCCACTTCATTTTCCAAGGCACAGGGGCAGCTCTGGAGTTGCTTACATCTCTGTCAATGCCTGCAGAGCTGGTATCAAGACACATAAGTTCAAAAGCCTTAAGGAAGAGGAAATTTTACATTCCAGCGTTGTGTTGAAGCCCAAACTTTGCAGCAGAGGAGCCAAGTGCACTTTGGCAAATCATTTTAGTGGTTTGGTCTGTGGGAACAAAGGGAATTCCATGTGGAAAAGCCCTTGGAGCAATGAGTCACCATGGGACAGTTGTGAATACAAGAGTTGTTAGAGAGCACAGGACACCCCCCAGAAAAGGACATGGGAGGCAGATAGTTGGAAATACCCAAAAAAAGGATATTTCCTGGTGCTGCAGGGTGTTGTAAACTCAGTTGCTGACAGATTGACCATTTTACAAACCCTATTAACCACCAGGAGCAGTGGCCAGTGACAGAACAGTGAAGGAGGAGGGGTCTGCCCAGAGGTGGCCAAGCTGCTGCTCTTGTTGCCCAGAGCAGCTGTGGCTGTCCCATCCCTGGAAGTGTTCCAGGCCAGTTTGGACAGGGCTTGGAGCCACCTGGGATGGTGGAAAGTGTCCCTGAGTGTCTCCAGCCTGACACCAGAAGTGTTCACCAGTTTTTTTTTTTCTACAAATCAAGGAGTTCAATACTGTCAGTGGCATTTTCTGTCCCAGAGCCACCTTCAATTAACATCAGTGATTAATCACTCTCACCACTGGTGCATCCCAAGGGACATCCCTGCTCTTTAACTATCCCCATGCTTACAGAAGGATAAACAGAGCCCTCATACTGAAAAATAGCATGAAAACCACATGGGAAAATGCTGGGAATTGTGGGAATGGGTTCTGCTCCTGAGCAGTCTCCAGTCTCTACCTCAAATCCTACATTATTTCCAGTAAAAACCACATTTCACTCCATGTGGTACACAAGGAGTGACAAATGGATGGCAGTGGTCACAGTCAGAGCCATGTGTGCCCTCTGCCCTCTCCTCAGAGGGACAAAGAAGTGCTCAGGGTGCTGAGGGGAACAGGGGAAGACAAATCTGGGCTTTTTATTGTGTTTTACCCCTGTGAAGAAATCCAGGCTGGAAAAGGAAAAAATGGGAAATCTCAGTCCCTTACAGGGACAACTGCTTTGTCTTCAGCTCCCCCAGGTGACATGTACTGAGAAGGAGCTGTGTGACAGGTATGGGATCATCCCCTTGAATCACAGAATCATGGAATATTTGGGGTTGGAAGGGACCTTCCCATGGGCAGGGACACCTTCCACCAGGAGGATGAGTAAAGGCTGGATCTCCAGCAGCAGTTACCTGTGACCAGGGACTGCTGCTTTTCCCACCTTCCTTCTCTGAGGTGGAGCCACACAAATGTGCTTGGAGCCCTCCCCAGTTCTCACCTCCTCCAGCTCTTGCTGCCAAATTTGCACAAACATCATCATCCTCAACTCTCCCAGCTCCCTGCTCCAGCTGGGATTGGGCAGACAGGGAAACACGTGGCTACACAAAGCCCTTAATCTCTGCAGAACTAAGCCAAAATTACTTTGATGTATTGGCTTTTAAATTGCTGCCTTCAGTGCTCACGGGAGCTTTTCTTCTTATCTTCCCAGCAAAACGTGCAAGCAGCTCCTGACCACCTCTTTTCTCTGCTTGAGTACTCATATCCTCCTATTTTTTCCCCCCCCCGAATCCTCTTACAGATGTTTTCCCAGGTCTCTAAGCATTTCCATATCCTGTTTATTTGCTGCTAAAGGTGTAGTGCTGCAAACAAAATCTGTCTCTGGAAAGAAGGGAGGGGCAAAAATAAATGAGCTGTAAGTTACGACAAAAAGTGAACTTTGCCAGCTGCAGACTGAAGCATAAACACTGAGGTCCTTCAGCCTGGAAATGCTTCACTTTGATGTTCTAAACCCAAAAGAGAAGCTGTGGCTGCCCCTGGATCCCTGGAAGCATCCCAGGCCAGGTTGGACAGGGCTTGGAGCAGCCTGGGATAGTGGAAGGTGTCCCTGCCCATGGCAGGGGGTGGAATGAGGTGAGCTTTAAGGTCCTTTCCAACCCAAAGCATTTTGGGATTCTACAAATACAGAATACAATAACATAATGAACATTTACATCAATCCTGTAAAGCTAACCAATTAACATGTCCCATTGAAGAGCTTCATTTTGATTTTGAGTGACTCCAAAATATTCTTGTCAAATCTACAATCAGAATGCTCCCTGAAAACCCAAACACCCTCAGAAAAAAAAAACACAGCATCAAGATGTTTTCATCAGACCTAATTGCAGCCTGGAAATGTGAAACAGACGTGTTCTTTCTCACCCTAATTATTGAACAGTGGAAGTAGTAACAAAGATTAATTCACTTTACTGAGTTTTATCATGTTTTAAATAAGGAGGGAAAGGTTTTTCCTGTTTATTTCTTTGCTGGTCTGGACTTGCAGAAGTGATGCTCCACATATGAAAGTGAGCCTCTTTCATGCTCTCAATTTACAAGCAGGGAAATTGAGGCACCAAGCACAAACTTATCCCCAAATCCATTGAATAAATAAAGAGCAGGATGAATCAAAGCCCAGAGCAGCAGTGCCCTGCCTTCATTTAGCACAGACCATGATCAATTTGCAAATGCTTCTGATGGAAAAGACCTACTGGGTTATTTTGCAGGCCCCTGTAAGCCCAGGCTTTTTCCCTGCCATGTGCTGGAGACAAAAGTGCTTTATACAACCCCTACATTAAAATAATTTAAGCAGGAGGACTTCTCTCATTTCCTCTGGGGGAAACAATTCCGCAGCTGAAGAGATTGCAACATTAGGAAATATTTCCTGACGTCCATGGCTTCCAGAATCTGTTGATATATTATTAATAGAAAGGAAAATAAATATAGGTATTAATGCCAGCAGACACTGTCTGCTACTAATAGCTGTTAAAGTAATATATTCCCCTTGTTTTTAGCTCTTATTAGTCTTTTTGCAAAGGGTTACAAGACCCTTATGCATCCATTAGCCAGTCAGCCATGTGAAATTAATGTGGAGCAATTTTCATAAGCATTACTCAGAACTAATAATAATTAAGCATTATTTTCTGCTCAGATAACACAGAAAATAAAGCCTGACTTTTATGCCAAGATGGGTTTGCATTAGCTTAAGGTAAATGAATTAATTCTCATTTACAAGGCTTCTCTGCCAGCTAGCCAGAAAATATCAAGGTAATTAAAACCAATTTGTGAGGTTCTGTCCCATTGCACGTTCATTGGGTTTTATCATTGTTGCAAATTGCAGGTGCTTTTATGCAAAGGTGGGACATGAAGGGGACTTTGCTGCCTCTGTCCTTCCCCATCACTTCCAAGAAAAGCTGAAACCTCCTTGTGAACAGCAGAATGCATTTGGAATGCTGGAGATCAATAAAGGACCACGTGTAGGGTGGAAGGATGTGGAGGACCAGCTCAGTCCCAGCTCAGGCTGGGATGTGGAGCTCTCAGCAATTCAGGAAAAAACACCTCTAATAGAGTGGAAAAAAAAATCTCTTTCCTTTTGCTTTGCCATTGACTTGCAAGGGATTAATTTTGATTATTTATAAGACTGAGGGGGGTTTGTATGCAGCATTTTCTGGATAGTCCCCAAACACTTCTCTCATCACAAAATCCTAAAATGGTTTGGGTTGGAATGAACCTCAAATCCCATCCCATCCCACTCCCTGTGATGGGTAGGGACAGCTTCCACTATCCCAAGATCCTCCAAGCCCCATCCAACCTGGCCTTGGACACTTCCAGGGATCCAGGGGCAACCACAGCTTCTCTGGGCAACCTCTTCCAGTGCCTCAGTGGTTCTGTCCCAGGAGTTTGACACCACCAGAGCAGGGGCTGAGCTCTCTGTGAGTGCTCTTAGTAAAAATAAAATTAGTTAAAATTAGACTAAAATAAATTAGTCCAGCTAATCTGTAAGATTCAAAAGCCCAGAGCTATCCTACAACAACTAATGATAATGAGTGAGTGGATCTCTTCCTCTGGGTTTCAACTTTCCAAGGGGATCAGCACCTTCAGATGCCACATCTTTACTTGGCAAACAACTGAGTCCAATGTGACCAATCAGTGTGGAATATCTGTGTTTTCCAGAGGATTGTGGCCCTTCTTGCCCAAATCCTGCCTTCTTCATTTAATTTCTCCACCCTCTGCCTCACTCCCTGTCTCATTGTGACATCTCCTATTGGTCCCTGTGTCCACGTCAGTGACATGGAGCAGGTTGGCCTCAGAAAAAAGAATGAAGTGGCAGTTCTGACTTTTATTTTCAAAGATCTTCTCTCAGTATAATTTAATTGCTATTAAAAAGATTAATAAAAGGAGACAATACTCCAGAAACGCCACCTGTGCTCCAGCCCTGGAACGAACAACCCTGAGATGTGCTCCACTGTCCACACCCTCAGTGAAGAAAGGTTTTCCCCTTATGGCTGTTTCCATCTCAATCCAGTCCTGGTAGCTGTAAACAGGTGTTAAAATCCTGCGGTTTGGCTCTCCTCCACTGATGATGCCCACCTGGAACCACTTCATGGTGTTCCAGTAGCTGCAGACCAGAGGTCCCCCGCTGTCCACCTGTGGTAGAAGGAGGAATGTTACAGCTGGATCCCACCTCAGGTCTCTCAGAGCAGCCTGAGTGGGAAAATCAATCTCTATCTCAGATTTGTGAGGATTTGGGGAGGGAAAAAAAAAGGGAATTTGGATTCAAAATTTCGCAGCTCAGCCCTAAGATCTTGCAGAATAAATAGATACAGGAGGCAAGAGGAGAAGATCAGTTCCAATCTCTGGCTCAGTGCACTGAGTCCCTGTCATTCCCAGCGTTTTCCACACACTCCTGTGGCCCCAGGAGGATACCTGAGACCTGTCAGCAAGAGACACCATCCCAGAGAGAAAAGGGACATTTGCTGTGACTGCTCACTCAGTCCTTGTCTCCTCTGCAAAGCTGCTGCGTGGAGGTGCTGGGTACCTGCCACTGTGAATTTTGGGGGCTGGCAGCCAGAAACCGGGCAGCAGATGAACAATAATCCTAACAAATCCTTCTTGAAGCCACAGCCACTTCCCTGAAAACTTTCCTGCTGCTGCAAGGACAACCACCACTCACCCAGTGTGGCCAAGGCTTCAAATGCAGGTTGCAGCTACCTCAGAAAGAGGAATATTCTCCTGTTGGCTGCTGTAGCTGGAGCACCAAGAGCACATCCAGCTCTGGAATGTCTGGACACAAACCCAGGGTGAAGAGAAAGCAGCACAAAATCCACCCAAGGAAGGTGAAACATTTTTCTGAGGAAAGGCTGTGTGAGAGCTGGGGGTGCTCACCTAGAGAGGAGAAGGATCCAGGGAGAGCTCAGAGCCCCTTCCAGGGCCTAAAGGGGCTCCAGAAAAGCCCCTTTAGGCCCAGGAGAGATGGAGAGGGACTTGGGACAAGGGATGGAGGGACAGGACACAGGGAATGGATTCCCACTGCCAGAGGGCAGGGATAGATGGGATACTGGGAAGGAATTCCTGGCTGTGAGGTGGGGAGGCCCTGGCACAGGGTGCCCAGAGAAGCTGTGGCTGCCCCTGGATCCCTGGCAGTGTCCAAGGCCAGGTTGGACAGGGCCTGGAGCTACGTGGGATAGTTGAAGGTACTAGAGGATTTTTAAGATCTTTCCAATCCAAACCAGTCTGGGATTCCAGGACATCTTCAGTGCTGTGCAGCCCCTGCTATAAATAAATTTCCTTCCAGAGTGGGTTTGAATCTTTTTTCCACCTTTTCTAACCAGCACTTGTGGTAAACAAATTCAATACAAATCCAATTCCCAAGACAGCAAACTTTACTGGGAAATGTTGTCCTTCCCCGTTTGCACACGACTTTGGGAAACATCTTTGTCATTAATGGATGAAACCCCTTCTGCCAGCAGCTACCCTGAGCTAACACACATTAATTAACGAGCAAGGAAGGGGCTGAAGTTCCCTGTGCAGCTCATCAGCACTCGCTGAAGTTTATGGCTGAATTCCCACTCCAGTAGCTGGAGGGTTCTGGTCATTAATATTCTTTTTTTTTTTTCCTTTTGTTTTTCAGTTCAGCATTCATTCAGGAGGTAAAAATTAAGATAAATGCAGAGGAAATGTTTGTAGAATCACAGAATATCCTGAGCTGGAAGGGACCAACAAAGACCAGAGATTCACAAACTCATTTAGGCTGGAAAAGACATTTCAGATTGTTGAGTCCAAACATAAAATCAACACTGTTCGTTGTTATTATAGCCACGTCCTTGCATCTCAAGCAGTGCTGCTGGACCCTCTTCAGACTCAGCATCTAAAAGAGGTTCCCGGCCCCATTTCAGCCAAGAATTCCCATGAAAACCACAGAGGTGACCTTGGAGCCGCGCGCGTTGCGGGCATCCTTGGCGGTGGCTTCCTGTTGGGATGAATGAGCATCCACGCACGATTCAACTCCCGGGGATTTCACTGCGGATCCCCTCGGGTCAGGAACGGGCCAAGGCATTATCCTGGTGCCGAGAGGAAGGCGCTGGGAGCCTCCCACAGGGGGATAACGGGTGGAGTCTGGAGAGCGGGAGCCCGGGATGCTCCGCTCCAGCTTTTCCCAGCAGAAAAAATAAAGGAGATTTTCAGCACCAGCATGCACAGATCAGTTTCAGCCTCCAATTTGGAGGCTGTCCACACTTGTAAAGGATCTTCCTTCGCGGGCCGTCGGAGCAGCAGTGAATTCCTGATGCCTTTGCCACTGTCCCCAAGGGAATTGTCACATCGTGGTCAGGGCACGGATGCGACTCGCACCAGGCGGCGGCAGAGCCAGAGATTGCCATTTAAACCCTGCCCCACACAGCTTCTCTCTCAAATCAGATCTGCTCTTCCCCTCTTTTCCTCTTTAACCACATCCGTTTGGTTCCCTGCCCGGTTGGTGGGGAAATGGGGATGTTTTTGGGGGATCAGTGATTTAAAACTTGGGCAGAGAGGGAGTTCAGGAATGCTCTGAGCAGCCCAGGCAGCAGCTGCAAATCCATTTCCCTAATCCACAAGCCCTCGGACCCAAATCCTGATCTCTTTCCACACGGGTTGAGCTGCTCTGCTTCCTGGGTACTGCTTCTCACATGCCATTTCTCTTAACTTCAGCTATTTAACTCGAGGCTTTTATCACAAAATGGGCCAAATCATCCTCCCCGTGTGATAATCTCACATAATTACAGCAGCAGCCCAGATGAATCAGGAGCCTGGTTTTTATAAGACTAAAGATGGAGAAAATAAACTCAGTCCTCGGACAATTCTGAACATCCCTGTATCCACCTTAAGCCTTCAGGAATGCCGGCCCAAGGTTTTCCAACCTTGTGTAGGAGAGGGTGTGGGAGGAGCGAGTTTTTGAGTGCTGAGACAATTATCTCAGCTCTGTGATGCTTCCAGTAACGCTAATTTAATGAACGCTCAGGTTAATGACTCTAAGGATCGAAGAATTATTAAACTCTGCTTTTTCAGGCTCCTGTATCCTGGTGCTGAAAACAATCCTGGTCAGCAACACACACCAGATACCTGCTCCTGCTTTTCCCTCTAAGTGCCAAGTTTCTGGATTGGAAAAACCAAACTAAAAATAGCAGCTTTGCTTCTGTTTCATGTTTCTTGTCATCTCAAAGAGGAATGAAAAGCAAACGCAACAAATCAGATCTGGTGCTGAATTCCTGCCTTAAACATGTTAATCCTCCCATTAGGAGAGGTGAAAGCAATGATACATTCACTGATAAATAGCTGTGGGTTGTATAAAATCTGTCATTGCCTAACAAGGTGCTTTGTTCACTGAAGCTGACCAAAAATTTCATCTTTTTCACTGCGGCCAAAACCTTTTTTTTTTTTTTTTTCCTCCGGCCAAAAACTTTTTTTTTTTTTTTTTTTTTTTTTTTTTTTTTTTTTTTTTTTTTGTGAGCATCAGGAGCCTTTCTGCTGCTTTTAGTGGGCTCTGGATCAAAAGTGTAATCTCTCTTTTACATTTGTATTCGTGTCTGCAGCACAGTCATTGATCAGAACAAACATGCTCAGCCACATAAATCTTCTGAGGTGGGAGAAGCTCTGGGGGTGGGAGAACAACTCATCTGATCCTCATTAGGTGGATGCACAATCCCTGCAAGTCATTGCTGGTTTCATTTTCATGTTGGTGAGCTCTGTGCAAATTGGAGACAATCAGCACGGGGATAACAACTCTGGGAATAACAACAGTGCCCATCAGAGCTGCCCTGGCTGCTGGAGGCAGAGGCTTTGGCAAACATCATCTGCCCAGTTGTTTCCAGCTGTCTTTAAAGTGAGAGGAAAGAGCTTGTGGCCACCTGAATGTGCAGGTATCAGAAAGGCACCAGGTAGTACAGGGCAGCTGGACTCCTCTCACACAAACCCCTTGAGAACCTTTATCTCCTCTGTCCCTCCATCCCCTGGCTGGAAAATGGGAGAAGATGACCCAAATTCACCCACTGTGATGTCAGCAGGGCCATTAGTGACTGCAGTGGCACAGACAGTGCAGATGCCTCTGGCCAAAGCCCTGTGGCCCAGACTCCTGTCTCTGGCTGTCATCTGCAGCCAGTGCTCAGGGGAGGAGGAGGAGGAACAGGACAAGTATTTACAGAGTTGTATTTACATCCCAGTGGTTAATGGCCTCAGAGAGATCTTCATCCAGGAAATTGCCTAATTGCTTTTTGAATCCATTTATCCCTTAGGATAAATACCCACAACATCCTGGTCAGCGACTCCCAGAGTTTAATTATCTGATGGAAGAAAAAACACTTCCTTCTCTTTGTTTTAGGTCTGCTGCCTGATAAGGCTATCTGACACCCCTCCTTCATGTGCTTGGAGCAGCAGTGACACGAGGACAGCTCTTGACTCCTCTCCATGCTGCCCATGAGGTTGGAAATGTGTCACATCCCCATCAGACATCTCTCCTGCAAGCCTCAGAGTCTTGCTCTGCTGTTCCCTGTGCTGCCAGCAGCTCTCCCATGTCCCTGTTCCATCCTTCATCTTCCTTCCTCCTTTTCTGAAATTACCACTCCTTTCCCAGATGGAATGGGCAGGAATCTCACACACAGGGAGGCTCCCAGGAGCAGTGCCCTGGCACAACACATTTGCTTTGCCACTTATTCCTGTCCTAATAATTCCTAATGCTCTCATTGCCCTTTTGACCTCCCCAGAGCCTCAAGCTGATGTTTCTGAAGAACCCATAGTTCTTCTGACATGGTAATAGCTAAATTAGAGCCTATTACGGGCAGTGTACAGCTGGAATTGCTTCTCCATATATCCATTTTTCTTTATCAATAATGAGCTGCAGCTGCTGTTTTAGCCCCCAGTCACTCAGAATAATGGGACCTGCTGCACCTCTGCACAGCCACCTTTCACTTGGACCACTTTGAATAACACTGTGGCATTGGCCAACTTGGTCATCTTGGCATTTGCCCTCCTGGAACATCAAAATTCCTTGCATGGATGCCAACGAAACTATCCCTGTAAGTTCTTTCTCTGTTTAAATCCCTTCCACTTCATGACAGCCCAGTTTCTCCACGAATCCTTGGTGAGGAATATCCTTGCAAGAGTTTTGGGAATCTCAGAACACGTTAGATGGTTGAACCACCCTCTTCCACAGGGTTGGCAACTCCTTTAAAGAATTTGGATGTGAGTCACTGCTTCCCCTCAAAGCTGTCACTGAATGAGAAGTGGCTCCTCTGAGTCATCACAGCCATTCCCCACTCCCAGGGCAAGCTGGGATTTCGTGTTCAGCTGGATCCAGAGGTGCTCTGCTCCCCACCAGGCACAAAGCCATGCTGGATTCCCAAGCAGCTTCAGTCTGAGGGAGTAAAATCTACGATCCAGAGGAAGAAAGCAGAAGAGACACCCAACATCATCCTTATCATCATCCCAGGATCTTGCATTGGGAATTAATTTCTCACAGATTAAAGAATGAAGCCATCAGAGCCTGCACATGCTCATTTGTCTGCCCACACCATAAGATGATAAAGTGATGAAAGCCCTAAAAACTCCTGGAAAAGTGTTATGATTCTTGTGGGCTGCACATCAAGGACCCTTTAGAAGAAAATTGAAGGGACTGCAAATGCAGAGACACCTCTCCACTGCTTTGTTCTGGGGCTTCCCAGGACACCTTCCTGCTCAAAGCAATCTGTCCCCTGGGGAAAAGAAACACCTGATGTTGGCAGCAATAGTTCATTGATGGGAAATCCATGACAAAGGTGGGGAGTGAATCACTGTTCAATAGGAAAAGAGGAAACAGCCTCAAATTGCACCACGGGAGGTTTATGTTGGATATTAGGAAAAATGTCTTCACTGAAAGGATTCTCCAGCCCTGGCACAGCTGCCCAGGGCAGTGGTGGAGTCACCAAGCCTGGAAATGTTCAGGAAATAGGTGGGTGTGGCACCTGAGGACATGGGTCAGTGGTGGCCTTGGCAGTGCTGGGGGAATGGTTGGACTCGATGATCCCAGAGGGCTTTTCCAGCCTCAGTGATTCTGTGATTCTATTATTGAGGTAGATACAATAGCAAAGTACTTTTGTGCAGTTTGTAATAACTTTAAACTGAAATGTGGGTAGTTTAACTCCTGGCCTCAGGGAACATTTGGCTGATAGGCAGAAGGACCTCAGAGCCCCTGTGGATGCTCCCCATCCCTACAGACTTCAGCCAGACCATCATTTAACCACCTCTGTTCAGGTGTTTTGAGCAGCTTCAGGGACTGACCACACTATCCTGGTTTATGCTCTTCTCTTTGAATCCATGACAACTACCTATAAAAACACAGTTTTCATTTGCAGACTTCTTTCCTTCAGAAAATTCTATTTCACGAGTCTTTCTTGGCAGTTTTGGGGCCACATTTGGACCAGCAAAAGGAGGCAAGACCTTGTGAAAGGATGCCAGAGCTTTTCCAGTGCAAGTGTCAGGTTCCCATTGCAGTCACTGCAGTTTGAGGTGAGAGCAGTGGAATACCAGGGGATATCCTGGGATATTTAATAGAGAATTAAATGTAAACAACTGTCCTGCCTTGGAGCCAAGTGAGCTAAACCCCTTCAGCTGGATTTCAGTTCATGGGGAGCAATAAACACACACAAAGGGCTTGATGTCACTTTAACACAGATGCTTAAAACAATCTCAGTGACTCCCATCACCAGGGGGTGGTTTTTTCTCCCTGTTGGTGGAAAGATGGTTCTGTAGATGCTGAAGGTTATAAAATAGACATTTGTGAAATGGCTGGAAAACCCCATCCAGGTTTGCACAAAAACTTTTGCTCCAGCTCTGTGGGGTGAGAGCCTTGAGCACCCCAGAGGCTGTAAAGGGCATTTTCAGAGATGAGAAAAGGGGAAATGGCTTTAACCTGAAAGAAAGCAGGATTAGCTGGGATATAGGGAAGGAATTGTTCCCTGTGAGGGTGGTGAGACCCTGGCACAGATTTCCCAGAGAAGCTGTGGCTGCCCCTGGATCCCTGAAAGCGTCCAAGGCCAGGCTGGACAGGGCTTGGAGCAACCTGGGATAGTGGAAGTTTGGAACCAGATGAGCTTTAAGGCCCCTTTAAACCCCAACCACTGTGTGATTTATGGCCAAAATCCCCCCCTGCTGCAGGCTGTAGGAGAGGGTGGATATCTGCAGCCCATGACTCACCTGAGCTGGAACCACCCCACTGCTCCTGGGGGTCACACAACAATTCCTTCCCCTGGAATCAGAGCAGGGCCTGGCCCCCCTTCATGTGCTGCTGAACTGTAGGTGACCTGTGACTCCAGCTGAACACACTTTGTCCTAATCACCACATCAGAGCTCCCCCCACAGCCCCTCTGAACTATAATTGGGCCATTTACTGAATTTTGCCTGGGCAGGGAAGGCACTGAAGGAGGCATTTGCTTTGTGAGCCCCTTATACTCTAATTATTGTTCAAGTTACCATTGCATCAGAGCCTAACAAAAGATGCTTAAGAAAGCAAGGAATGAGACATCAATTGTGGTTCATGGGGTCATGGAAGAAATGTAGCACACAAAAAAATAATACATAGGCCATCTCCAGTGTCTGTTCTTTAGCACTTGTACCCCCTGAACATCCATTAATGTTAATGTTTATGACTAAATAGAACTATAAGTCAATTACAGCTCCTGGTAGTGTTAATTCCCAGCCAATCCATATATTTGTCTGCAGAACTGCCAGGGAATTGGGATAGAATAGAATTTTCTTTTTAAGGGAATGGATTATTATTTTTTAAAGTACAAATACTTGGGAGCTCTGCTATTCAATCTCCTTGAGTTATTAGAGGAACATGGTCAGTTATCCACAAATTAGGCTGGTCTGGTATGAGGGCAGCTGGTGAAATGCCTGAGCCTTTTTATTCTTGGCTTTTCTATTCATGGGATGGCCTCAAGCTGCACCAGGGGAGGTTCAGGTTGGACATCAGGAGGAATTTCTTCCACTATCCCAGGTTGCTCCAAGCCCTGTCCACCCTGGTCTTGGATACTTCCAGGGATCCAGAGGCAGCTTCACTCATGCCAGAGCCTCACCACCCTCACAGGGAAGAATTCCTTCCTAATATCCCATCTAAATATCTCTTCTTGTGGTTTAAAACCATTCTCCTTTGTCCTGTCACTGTCTCCCCCTTGTGAAATGTTGTCCCCTCCATCATAGTTGGATCCAGATGTGGATCATGTGGACTTACAACCTCGAGTTCAGCAACTTTCCTGCCTTAGCCTGGCTCTGGACATGAAAGCATGGATCCTGATCCTCAGCAAAACCCAGGAAAGGACAATATCAGGCTTTTATCTCCTCTGTGTCCAGACTTCCTTGGGCTACAGCTACCGGAGCAAACTCAGCATCTCCAGGGTTTGTTCCCTCATCAGGAATCTCTGCCTTGCCTGAGCTTCTAATCCTTCCTGGCCTCTCCCCAGTGACTCATGGATGACTCCTGATCCATGCAAGAGCTGGAGCCTGGAAGTCCCCCAGGAGACAGCTGGATGGAACAGACCAACACCTTGCCCAGGGCTACTCTGTCTCTACCACAGAGATGAAGATGTGAAGGATTTGGGCATTTTGAAGTCTGGCCTCACTCTCATCTGACACAAACCCTCAGAGCTGGGGAGACAATCCCAGCTTGGGAGGCTGCACTGTCCACAGTGCAGATGGATTGTCCAGTTCTGTCCCTCACTCCAAGAGGGACATTGAAAAGCTGAAGCGTGTCCAGGGAAAGGAACAGAGCTGGGGAAGGGGCTGGAGCACCAGGAGCAGCTGAGGGAGCTGGGAAAGGGGCTCAGCCTGGAGAAAAGGAGGCTCAGGAGGGACCTTCTGGCTCTGCACAATCCTCTGACAGGAGGGGACAGCCAGGGGGGTTGGGCTCTGCTCCCAGGGAACAAGGACAAGATGAGGAAAAACAGCCTCAAGCTGTGCCAGGGGAGGTTTAGATTGGATATTGGAAAAAATTTCTTCCCTGCAAGGGTGGTCAGGCATTGGAGGGGCTGCCCAGGAAAGTGGTGGAGTCCCCATCCCTGGAGATGTCCAAGGAAGGACTGGATGTGGCACTCAGTGCTCTGGGCTGGGGACAAGGTGGGGATTGGTCACAGGATGGACTCAGTGATCTTGGAGGGCTTTTCCGACCTAAATAATTCTGGGATTCTGCCCAGTGGTCCCTGCTGGAGAAGGTTCAGCTCTGTCCTGTCCCAGGCCATGACCAGGACAAGCTACCAGGTTTCTGACCCAGTCTGGTGAGGCCAAAATGTGTCCCCCTTGGCTTTAATCAGCATTTCTCAGAAATCCAGGAAACCATCCAGCAGCAAAACGCTTCCCCTCCAGCAAATCAGCAAAATCTGGTGGCAAGTCCTGTCACTTGTTTTATCCCTGAAGAGTACAACTTCTATCCTCAGCTCTGGTTTTGTCCTGTTCCCTTTATTCCAAATGTTTACATTTATTACAAAAGTTTACAAAGCATTCCTGCCTGGTCAAGATCCCACTACAGTCAGAGAGACGCTGAACTCTGAGTTTTATCACCCACACAAAGGATGTGTGCTTCCACTGCTTGGAAATCTCACATTCCTGCTTCACTCCTCAGACAACTCTGACATTATTGTGGATCTAAATAGCTTCTTCTTCAGCCTTCTGAGTCCAGGAGATTCCTTTTGCTGGGAACAAGTGCTGCTCCTGCTATTTCACCAGCATCATTCCCCCACAGAACTTCAGGCTAGGCAGGGCTGGGCATTGCATCCTTTAATCATGTTAATGTTATCCTGTGGCAGGTTTCTTTTCAAGATTTTTTTATTTGATTTAATGGAGGTGAAAGTCACTCCTTGGATGGTTTCAGAGGCAGATGCTCTCTGGCTAATCACAAAATCATTTTGCAAACTTTCCCTCAGCATCCCATGGTCCTGGTGCCCCCTGCCTTTGCCTAAAGGTCAGAGGATCTCTCTTTGTTTGTCCTGGGTGCTGGTTCAGTTCCTCCAATGAGTAATCCTACAGGATGGAGCTGTCCATCCATGTGTCTCCCCACCCAGACCCCTCCAAATCCATGGACATGTATAAAATACAGCTGGATGGGTCTTGGAGTAACCTGGGATAGTGGAAGATGTCCCTGCCCATGGCAGGGGGTTGGAACTGGGTGAGATTTAAGGCCCTGTCCAACCCAAACCACTCTGTGATTCCTAGAAAACCATTGCCCACTGAGGAGGGAAATCTCAGTCTGGAACCAGAGGCTGCAGGAGAGCCCAGTCCTTGTCAGTCTCTCAGGAGAGGGGCTGGAAGGTGGATGCCATGAAAGGCAAGGTGATTTTTGGCTTCCAGACTTCTTTTGACACCAGGACAGAAATCCTGGGGGTGGAATGTGTTGTGAGGACACAAGTTGTGAGTGAGTTTTGCCTCATTTGGGTGTTTGTGTCAGCTCCCTGATATCAAATACTGCTCAGACTGTAATTTAGCTTGAAAAGTCCCTCACTCTCTGTCACCAACACACTGCCACAAAATGTGACTCATTCTGGCACCCACAGACCAGCCAAGCCCATTTGGGTCAGAGCCAAGACCTGACTTGAGAAATGTTTCTAATATTTAAATTAAACACCCCAGATTAAACTTCCCTCCCAATTATTTTGCCTTGAACCTCCTGGACAACCATTCCTGTCTCCTTTCAGGCTGTAACCTGGCCATGAAGCAGACCAGGAATGCTGGTCCCTTTACCTGGCAGCCTCCTCCTCCTCCTCCTCCTCCTCCTCCTCCTCCTTCTCCTTGCTCTGTCTCAGCACACATCGTGCCCCCCACGAGGTGTGGGATGTGCTCCAGGCATTTCTCCCTGCTGATCAGCTTCATCCTTGTTTTCTGCAGCACACGGGATGCTGCAGCAAATGAAAAGAGAAGGATCAACAAAGCTACAGAGCAGCTGGAGGCTTCCCTCGGGAAGAATCTCAGCTGGATTTCTAAAGCATCTCATGGCAATGGGGTTTCTGGGCAGAACTGTAGGGTTTTGGGGTCAGGGGGGCATACAGGGGATATCCAAGTGTTGGCAATGATGAGTTTGTGCTACTGAGTTTATCACAGAATCCCAGAATGGTTTGGGTGAAAAAGGACCTTAAAGATCATTCAGTGCCATCCCCTGCCATGGGCAGGGACACCTTCCACTATCCCAGGGTGCTCCAAGCCCTGTCCAGCCTGGCTTTGGACACTTCCATGGATGCCAGATTACTGGGAAATCCCCAAAGGGCTGGATTCTCCTGCTGGTGGTCTCGGTGATGGCCTGAGATGAGCTGCCCTGCACACCTGGGGTTTCTCACTCATGGTTTTTTGGGAACTCAGTCTGAGGGGCTTTTCATGGGATCCTGTGCAAGCCCCTGCAGATCAAAGCCCACTGAGCTTTCCCTAGAATTCTAATCTTAGAGTTATAGAATCATGGAATAATTTGCATTGGAAACAACCTTTTGAATTTTACACTGGAAACAACTGGATGATCTGGCCCCAGATGTGCCACATCCACATGGCTTTCAAATCCCTCCAGGGGTGGGGACTCCACCACTGCCCTGGGCAGCTGTTCCAGTGCACAACAACTCTTCCAGGGAAGATTTTTTTTTTTCCTAATATCCAATCTAAACATTGTTCTCCCCAGGGAGAGCTGCAAGGCCAGGCCTCACTCAGGGGACCAGAAGTATCTTCACAAAGTGGCTCTTGGGATGGCAGCACACAAAGGAAATACCTGCTTTATTCATCCCTTGGGATGGGAATGCAGAAACCAAGTGACAAAAAGAATGAAAATGTGCTGGGCTACTTGGAAACCCCACTTATTTCACCCACATCTCTCTCTAAAGTGAACCTGAGTCTAAATGATAAAACTGAGATCTTCAGATCGTTTCAAACTCACTCCTTGTTTCATAGTTCACTGTGATAAATCCTCCCAGAACCTTCAGGAAACTGTGACTCAGTTACAAGATCCAAAAGATGGAAAGTTGTCACATCCCTTTTCCAGCTAAGATGGAAGTGCTCAAAGATGAAAATGGTTTGGTGTAGGAATCTCCAGGAAGGTGAAACCCTTCTGTCATGGAGAGAAGCTGGGGGTACTCACTTGGAGAAGAGAAAGCTCTGGGAAGACTTAGAGCCTCTTCCAGAGCCTAAAGGGGCTCCAGGAGAGCTGGAGAGGGACTTGGGACAAGGCATGGAGGGAAAGGAGACAGGGAATGGCTTCCCACTGCCAGAGGGCAGGGTTAGGTGGGATATTGGGAAGGGATTCCTGGCTGTGAGGGTGGTGAGGCCCTGGCACAGGCTGCCCAGAGAAGCTGTGGCTGCCCCTGGATCCCTGGAAGTGTCCAAGGCCAGGCTGGACAGGGCTTGGAGCAACCTGGGCTAGTGGAAGATGTCCCTGCCCATGGCAGGGGGTGGGATGGGATGAGCTTTAAGGTCCCTCCAACCCAAACCATTCCCTGCTCCTGCATTTTTTGGCTTTGCCCACACCACACCCCCTCTCACCTCACTCAGCTGCTGCTGGATTTCTTCTGAAAACTCTGCCAGACAGAGGGGGGGGTGCCAGGGCTGGGCACATTGGCACTAATTTTTGGAAGTAGAATCTGTGTCAGCTGAGCCCACACAGCAGCACAGGGCAGATCCCCAGAGCTGCTCCATGGATTTTGGACAGAGGAGCTCAGGGGAAATCCTGCAGAGGGACCCTGCAACAGCCCCTCTGTTCCAGGAACACATCACCTCAGTGAAATGGGAGAGCTTCACAACTGTGTGAAGTGTTGTGTGTTACTGTTGAGGGAGGAAAATTAAGCCTAAGAAGGCAAATGCAGATTTTCATGGAAAAACCAGCAACTGGAGCAGAATAGCAAGGATCCAACAGGATATTCACTTACTGCATCCTGGGAAGGACCACTCAAGCTCCAAGGCACCCCCCTGCCCTCCCAGTCCTGATTAATTCTTTCCAATAATGAAACAGATAATTGGCTAATTAGTGACATTTGTTCAGGACAGACTTTTTGGGTCACAATCAGTGCTGGAACTGCTTTCATTAGGTCTTAAATGAGATCAATTAGCAACAGCAATCTGCAGTCCTAAATGAGTGAAGGAAGAAGTGGTCAGAACCAATGAGTCAATCCAGTTCATGGAGGCATTAGGCCAAAGACAGCCCCAGATCTTCATTTCCTTTAGTCCAGACCATTTTAAACCCAGCCTAACTGGGTGATTAATATAATATCCCAAGCTGAAGTTACCCACAAGGATCCCACAAGGTGACAAGTGTTCAAGACCCAGCTGGATGGGGCTCTGAGCAACCTGGGATAGTGGAAGGTGTCCCTGCCCCTGGCAAGGAGTTGGAATAAAATGAGTTATAAGGTCCCTTCCAGGTCTAATAATCCCATGATTCTGTGCTAATTTACGCACCAGTGTGGAGCTTGTCTTAATCTGGCTGCCAAAATGCGGTCCAAAGTTTGGATGTGGTGTCAAAATAGGTCCCAGATTTTGCTCTGGAAGTCTGTTGGTGACTGGTTCTTGCCCTGAACAGGGAACTGGTGGATGTGCAGAGGCTGGGGGGGGGTCTGGATGTATTAACCAGGGAGGTGGGGAGCGGAATTTTGTCTGAGAAACCCCTCATGGGAGAGGACATCCACTTTAAATGGATAAAACCCATCTTCCATCAGCAAATGCATCACCCCCAGCTCCTCACCTGCACTTGTGCTCTCCCAGCCAGCAGCCCAGCAGTGCTGCCACATGTTCATGTCACACATGAAGGGCAGGCAGATGGGAGTTTTCTCCGCGCTGAACTC
Organism: Peucedramus taeniatus; assembly: GCA_013400575.1. Classification (NCBI taxonomy): domain Eukaryota; kingdom Metazoa; phylum Chordata; class Aves; order Passeriformes; family Fringillidae; genus Peucedramus; species Peucedramus taeniatus. The sequence continues at coordinate 198,996 of WBNO01015994.1, forward strand.
GATGGGATTGCTGAGCAGGATCAGGGCAATGTCATTTTGCAGGCTGGTTCTGTTGAACTCCTCGTGCAGGATCAGGCTGTCTGGGTTGTGCTTCTTCAGCGGGAGGCTGAGGTCAGCTCCCCCCACTGCCACCGTCAGATCTGGTGGCCTTCAAAACAAAGCAGGACACAGTAAACATGAAGGATTTGGGTTATAAAGGTTGGTGCCTCCTCCCCAGAGCAGAGAATGATGGTGGCTTGGGCAGTTCAGCCATAAATATCCAAAGAATTTACCCTCACTCCTAGGAAAGGATGATTTCCAGGGCAGACAGGTGCAGAGGTAGAACGTGAATGCAGGTTGTAAATAACCCAGTCACTCCCAAGCAGATGGAATGGTCTGGATCTTTTGGGTCTCCGTGCCCTGGGCTGGCTGCTCAGACCCTGCTGTCCCCAGCCAGCTGCTCCATCCAGGCTGTGCTGCCACAGGTCATTTGTCACCGAGCAGTCTCGGCTGTTGGACCTGCCACATGTTGGAGGGGACTCACAGAGGGCTGGACTCTGCCCCTGGACACTGCATGGAGTTGATTTACCCAGAACTTGGTGTTTTAAACTCAGAGTCTCCATGAGGTAAAGGTGTTTGGTGTGTGAAAGCAAAGGTAGTTTGGGGGATACAATGAGCTAGAATGGAATACATCAGCTTTTACAAGGTGTGGATGAATAAGAAATGCTTGGGGCCATCAGAATAGCATTAAGGGCATTTATCCAAGGCTGCTCAGGCCATCCCTCAAAGTATTCTCCTTCTGCTTGAACCCAACCATATCTCCAGATGTCAAAGCTCTGGGAACACCAGGAAATTAATTAACCCAAGAAAATCAACAAGTCCAAAGGCACTGGAAATGGTTATGCAGATTTCTGCACATTTCTGTGTTCAAAAATGGGCCTGTTTCCCCCAGAGGAGACAACCCCTGTTTTCAGGGCTCAGTGACACAAACGTGGCCTCGAGGAGATGAACATCCTGCACCCCCAGGAGGAATGTCATCCCCACCCTGTTCCTGGGCTGCCCTCCCACCCCTGGAGCACTCACAGCTCATCTGCAAAGCAGTGGGCTGCAGTTAAAATCCACAGTGCACTGATGATGGTGCCTCCACAGATGTGCTTTCCTTGGCTCTGGATGCTCACGAGCCACGGGAATTCCCCAGGCTTGACGTCTGTCCCTGTACCAATCCTCTTGCCAGTCTTCTGGAAGGACTCGTAGGATGGTCGGAGGCCACACTCTGGGTAAAAAAAGGGACATTTTGGGCACATTCAGCAGTGTCACAGCCTGTGCTGGACAGGGGCAGGACATCCCTGAGCACTGAAATAGAAATATCCATGGAATCAGAGAAAGGTGGAATCACAGAATGGTTGTGGTTGGAAGGGATTTAAAAATAATTTTTCCAACTCCATTACAACTCCAGCTTCCACCAGATCAGGCTGATCCAAGCCCCATCCAGCCTGGCCTTGGACACTTCCATGAATCCAGAGGCAGCCACAGCTTCCCTGGGCAACCTGTGCCAGGGCCACACCACCCTCACAGGGAACAATCCTTCTCCAATACCCCATCTATCCCATCCATCACTGCCCTCTGGCAGTGGGAAGCCATTCCCTGTGTCCTGTCCCTCCATCCCTTGTCCCAAGTCCCTCTCCAGCTCTCCTGGAGCCCCTTTAGGCCCTGGAAGGAGCTCTGAGCTCTCCCCAGAGCCTTCTCCAGGTGAACACCCCCAGCTCTCCCAGCCTGGCTCCAGAGCAGAGGGGCTCCAGCCCTTGGAGCAGCTCTGTGGATTTCTCTGGTCTCTCTCCAGCAGCTCCATGTCCTTCTGCTGTTGGCCCCAGGGCTGGAGGCAGCTCTGCAGGTGAGGTCTCAGCAGTGTAAAGGGTGAGAATGCCCTCCCTGTATCTGTTATTTGATCCCTCCCAAAGTGACATCCCTGTCACCTCCCCAGACCTAAACTCTGCCAATCACTGCCCAGGAATTTGGGGTGGGAGGGACCATTGACCATGTCCCATAGGCAGGTGGGATAAAATCCTTGTTTAGGGAGTGGAAGGTGCATGAGGCTGCAGCACTGGCCACACCTTTATTCCCTCAGCAGAAGGAATAAGCCCAGACCCGTTTCACTTACCCACATGTGAATATTCCGCAGCTCTTCTGTGCTGAGAATGCTGAGAAACAGAACCTGCCTGGACACTGCTGGTCAGGGAAGCTAAACAGGAGAGGGTAAGGAGCAACATCTCAATCCACCCTGGTCCAACACTCTCCCACAGCAGCGATGCCTCTGCAAGTGCCTCAGGACATCCACTGAATTCCATGTCAACACAACCCAGGTGTTCTGTCACTGTGCCTCAGGACATCCCCTGAATTCCATGTCAACACAACCCAGGTGTTCTGTCACTGTGCCTCAGGACATCCCCTGAATTCCATGTCAACACAACCCGGGTGTTCTGTCACTGTGCTGCAGGACATCCCCTGAATTCCATGTCAACACAACCCAAGTGACATCACAGCACCCACTCCCTCCTGTTGGTGCAGCACTTGGATGCTCCGTCCCAAGGCAAAAGGGTCACTGAGGGAAAGCTCAGGGATTTCCAAAAGGTTTGTGATTTCCTCTAGCTCTCACAGGGACAGGGCAAAGTGAAATTCCTGTCTGTATCCCGGGCTAACCTCACAGGATATGGCAAAGGTGGATTTCATGTGCTGGGTGCTGTGGCCCTTGCTGGATCTTGAACCATCTTTGAAGACCTCAGGAGCTGGTCCTGTATGAGCTTTCAACTTCATCTCCAAAGCTTATCATCACATTAATTTTCTCATTTCCTGGTAATTTTCTCTCCAGTTAGACCATGCCTAGGGTATTGACTTAAATGTTCTTAACCAGGAGAGCTGCTCCATCCCTGGAAATGTTCCAGGCCAGATTGGACAGGGCTTGGAGCAACCTGGGATAGTGGAAGGTGTCCCTGCCCATGGCAGGGAGTGGGACTAAATGGTCTTTACAGTCCCTTCCCAGCCAAACCATCCTGGAATTCTGTGTTTGTAGGAGAAAGCAGCAGCTCTGTCAAAGGACAATTTTCAAAGAGTGCCCAATCAAAACTCTCAAATTAAAATCAAAATCAAATCAAAGATGTCAGTAAATAATTCTGTAGCACCAAAATATTTTGATGTGGGCCAATTGTAGTATCAATGGAGCCATTATGCTGATTTTTAGATCAACACATCATTTCCATGAGAACAGGACTTTAAAAAATCCTCAGCCAGACTCAGACTTGAGGAGGTCAATAATAAGGTTTTTTCCCAAAGACTTTCCAGCTTGTTTCAAAACAATAACTACAGCACAGAGTGGGAGCAAAGGGAGAGGAAAGAAAGGGAACCAGGAGACATTTTCTGAGCCCCCAGATGATTCAGCACCTGAAAGGCTTTTCCTTGGAGCACATCAGGAGTTATCCCACTGGAGTCTGGATTTCACAGAGGTTAACAATGCACAGGATGAGGGTAAGACTTTATTTCACTCTCTTTTTTCCTTCTCTGTCCCTTCATGCCAAGGAAATGAGACACAAGTTCTGGTTTACTTGGCTGTGAGCACTGAAAAAACTCCGTGGCAGGAAAAGTTTGGGACAGGATTAGATACCACAGAAACGAAAACTCGGAGTGCACTGTAGGCACATTTTGGGGCATCTCCAGAAAGAGCCTAATGGGGCAATCCTGCCTGAGGCAGCTCCTGTAAGCCTGACCCAGGTGTAATCTGCCAAGAGGACAGATTTCCTCTGGATTTAGAGACTGGGATTAGCTCAGCATCAGCTGAGGAGCTCGAGGGAAGATGGGGAGTTGATTTTTCTGGCATGGACTTACTGCCTGTGTTTGGAAACAGCGGGCAGGGCTGCAGCACTGGATTTACAATCCCAGACATTGATTTTGTGGGGCATATTTTCAGTCTCTCCCAGCTTGGAGCATAATCTGCTCTGCTACGTAGGTACAGGAGATGTTCAGGGAGCTGGTTTGGGCCTTTTTGAGCTTTAAAGCTGAGCTGGTGAGCAAGAAACATCAAACCAAGCTATGGAGAGCAGTGCCATGGAGAAGGAGGTGCTGTGGATTTGTGTCTCTGAGTGTCACCCCCTGTCCCTCAAAACAGGCTCACTCCTTGGGCTCTGAACCCATAGGATCCCATTTCCATATGGGATAAATCGTGCATCCCTGCATCCTTGGTCTGCAGCTTTCAGTCTGTGCTCTGAGAACCCCGTGAATAAACCCAAAATTGATTTTTTCCCCTTTCTGGCTGGCCTGCTGTTTTGACTGCACACTCACTGGAGACTGCCCCAAGTTATGTTTACCATGAGTCTGCTCTTGGTGGGGGCTCCTCAAGTTATTAAAGTACAAATAATTAATCATAGGGATAATTCTGCTCCTCTGTACTGTCATGCCTGATGATACAGATTTAAACACCCTGGTGTTTAATTAGAAAAGTGCAGCATTTTATAATATTTGATTTTTTATTTTTTAGATCTACCCAGATATCTACTTGGAACATATCACAGAGAACACTGTTCTTTTCTTGTTCTGTCATTTATTGCAGAGCAGGAAACAAAACTGATTTCTTTTTGTGTTTATTCACTTCTTGGAACTGTCAAAAAGAAGCATCACATTACAATTTTATTTTTTATGGCTAAAATAATTTCAGAAAATAGGCACTACAGGTGGTACTAAATGCTGTGAAAGTGGAGTAGTGGTAGAAGAATAACTGATCTGATCAATTCATCATTCACAAAGACATCAAATTCCAGGGTTGTGACAGGTAAGGAACCAAACCACATCTCCAGATGTCAAAGCTCTGGGAACACCAGGAAATTAATTAACCCAAGAAAATCAACAAGTCCAAAGGCACTGGAAGTGCAAAGCAGCTACGTGTGCAATCACCTCCTAATTCACCCTTTTAACAGCATTTCAAGCCAAACTTTGGAAGTTTGGATCTCTTTCCACCTCTCCAGATGACAAGGAAACCCCAGGAGCTGCACAGAGCAAGAAGCTGTGATGGGAGCAATTCCTGCCTCTGCTTTGGCTTTTGAAAACTAATGATTATGGAAAGCCTCCCCAGCAGATTCCCAAATCCTTATCCATGGATGCTGTGGGAACACCCACCGGGGCTCCTGGTATTTTTTTTCCCAAGCTCCCTACAATGAAGAGGAGGTGGTGGAGCAAGCCCAGGCTATTTCCTGATGCCCATGGGGCAGGAAACTCCTGTCCCTCCCAGGCCGCAGTACCCGCCGGGGTTCTTGCTGAGGTACTGCTGGTGATATTCCTCCGCGTAGTAAAACTCAGGAGCCTCCCGGATCTCCGTGGTGATGGGGCCAAAACCTTCCTTTGTCAACACCTGTCAGGAAAGACCATGGAAAGCCATCAGTGGTTTGCTGTGAATGACATCAGGATTCCTCCCTGAAGGAGCCACAGGCATCTCTCAGTGCTCACATTCCCAGCTCATCCCTGAAAGCTTTTCATCTCTGCTCTTGAGGTGTTTTGCTGGGAGACATTGTGGGCACAGAGAGGGAGGGAACCATCTCCTTTTAATGGCTCATTTGTTTAATCTACCACGGCCACACTTTAATTCTCTTCATTAACCCAGGCAGTGATGTGGAGCCATCAATGAAAGTGGAAAACAAAGGGAGAGCACACTCGGATCCACCCCGGGAAGCTGCAGTGTCCAGGAACCTCCTCAGCTCCACAGTCTACCCCCAATGTCCTTGTCCAAGAAGAATTTCTGGATGAAATTTCAACCCCAAGGATGTCCTTGGAAAATCAGAGCTTTTGGGTTGTTTTTTTTTTGTTTTTTGGTTTTTTTTTTCCGCAGAGTCACTGCAAACTCATTCTTCAAAGAGAAAAGTTCCATCTTGACCAGAAAGTTTTAAGTTTTAAGGCAAATTATGGATCATTTTGGAAAGATTTGCCAATACGTGGACCAGGAGCAATAATCACTTGGCAGGAAGAGAAGACAGAATGTGGGTGGGGATTTTAAATTAGACTTTAATTGCTTTCTGATATCCCCTAGCTGAATTTGAAACTCCTGAGAGGTTTCTGACAGAGGGAATTTCTTTTTAAGATGAATTGCTGTGACATTTTCCCCACTACATTGTCCTTTCCTAAGGAAACTGGTAAACACCAACATTTTGGAGCCAATTCTCTTCTCAATGTGGACATAACTTGTGCTCTGAAGTCCGTGCTAAAACCTAGTAAGCACTTTAATTAATGTCAGAGTCCTGTTGCAAAGTGTAGTTATAAATACTGGATGTAGATAGAATTGATTGAAGGGTCAGAATTTAGGATTCCCAGAAAAATATTTGTTACCTCATCATACTATTAAATATATAAAATATAATTAAGGGGAAATCGTCACAAGGAATCACAAAACTGTGAATCTGCTATCAGTCAGCAAGTCCATCCCTTTTCATCATGAAAGACTGAATGACAGCAGCCTTGATCCCGAAAAACATTGGTTATGGAAGATCTTTGGAGATGGAGATCCTCATTTCAATATTTTCCATCCTGTTAGAGAGTCCCTCCTAAGCCTAGCCCAGTTAAACACAGTACTTTCATTTAAACCCAGTATTGCAGGTTTACTCATCCTGGAAGTGGAAAGGAAATCATTCCCTTCCTCTTTCATCTCCTACATGGCTGGGGAGAGGCAAGGATGACATGCAATGGAAATACTGCACTTAAACAACAGGTGATTATTTGGGACAAAAGGTCTCCAGATTTCTCCCACTGGGGTTTCCCAGATCCTGCCCCAGCCCAGCCAAGTCCTGCCCACAGCCTGACAGCAGCTGCTGGGCTTTGGAGAGCATTACTCTGATTTAGTCCCACAATTTCACTGCCTAAAGGACACATTCTGCTGTGTTCAGTCTTCAGCCAGGAATGAAGTGATAAGACAGATACAAAATCCATGACTGACCAGTCTGGAGAGCCCTGAGTTCTCAACCCTGCCCCAGATTTCTCAGCACAGCTTAGGAAGGTGTTGACTCATTAATTCCTTGTGTTCCCATACAGGGAATTGGGATCACAGGCTCCATTTCACAGGAACCTGGCCTTATTTCCCCATGTAAAATCACCAACCAGCTTTTTTCCATCTCTGGGACAGGTTGTGTCCCAAGGGAATCAGGTTATTCACCTGTCAGACATGTGAGTAAAGAAGATAAAACATGTGAAGGTTTGTACTACAACACGTCAACAGCACCAAATACAAAGAGGTGTCAACACAGCTCCTTTTACCCAGCACTGTGTCACTTTCTAACCTTCCCAGCACAGAGAAAACACTTTTGGAATGATCTTCTTTGCTGTAAGATGGCACAAACTCTGCCTTCGTGGGCATTACTCATTTACCTGCTGCTGCAAATGCAGTCAAAATTGGCCTCTCCCCCTTCCCTGAGTCATGAGGATGCTGCTGGAGGGGGAGGAGATTTTTCCACTGTGCAAAACAGTGTTTGTTACAGATTTTTAACCTGGGACTTTTCCATCATTGGCTTAATTTTGTCAGTTAGGGAATCCATTCCATTCGATGTGGCACCACAAGAGGGCATAAACATCATTTATCCCTTCCCAGCCCATTAAAACCTGAATAAAGCAGAACCCAAGATGAGTCCTTGTATTGCACTTTGGTGCTGTTGTCAGTGGGAACCCCTGGCTCTGACACTCTGCCAAATCCCACCTTGGGTGTTTGGATTTTAAAGGGGAAAGTATTTTCCTTGCACTGACAGTGTTGATGTGAAGATAAAAACATCACTGGAAGAGATGGGGAAGTTCAGGATGTGCTGGCTCTGGCAGGTGTAAATCAGCCCACTCTGGATTGATTTCCTGCCCCTGAGGCTGATATAATTTGAGGTTAATCCTATTCTAGAATAATTTTTAGTTCTCTCTGTCTCAAAATTCCTGAGCCATCCAATGAGACCTCTCATTACTCTCATTACTCATGCTGCAATTAACCCTTGGGATCTTTAACTCAGTGCAGGAAATTTTAAAGGAACCATTCAATCATTTTCCCCTCCAATATTCCACTTCAATTCAAAGAGAATTTATTCCTTCAGAGGATTTCTGTGGCTTTTGTCATAGGAGAGATCAAAGCCCTGAAAGATCATTGACTCAAATTGTTAACCCAGCACTGCCAAGTCACTGCAACATCACAAGAGACCCTTTAACTGCTTATAATCCAGCCCAAAAACCCCACCAGGGAGGGGCCAAACCAAACCAGAACCCAAATCTCACCCAGCTGCAGAGGGGACACTGGAGCCATCATGGGACACTGGAGCAGGAACAGGGAATCACAGAGTCATTAAGGTTGGAAAAGACCTCCAGGATCATGGAGGTGTCAAAGTCAGCACTGGGATCTTCAGCACTACAAGTTTGTCATCCAACCTGTACTTTCAGCTTGTAAAAGATGTGTTTGATGTTTTTCCTAATTCTTTGCAGACTGTGAAAGTTTATTTCCTGTTGTTTGCTTTAAACTTCTGCCTGACCACTGATGACCAGATTTGTCATCACATCCTCTGTCACAAAACACTGGATCTCAGAATCCCAAACAGTTTGGGGTTGGAAAGGAACATTAAAGCTCATCCCATTCCCCTCTGCCATTTGCAGGGACACCTTCCACTATGCCAGGTTGATCCAAGACCCATCCAGCCTGATCTTGGACACTTCCAAGGATCCAGGGGCAGCCACAGCTTCTCTGGGCACCCTGTGCCAGGGCCTCACCACCCACACAGGGAAGAATTTCTTCCTAACATCCAATCCAAACCTACTTTCTTTCAGTTTGAAGCTGTTCCCCCTTGTCCTGCCACTCCAGGCTGTCATAAATAGTCCCTCTCTACATTTCCTGTAGGCTCCTTCAGGCACTGTAAGGCCAAAAAGTCACCCCAAATCCTTCTCTTCCCAGGGTGAACAACCCCAGTCCTCACAGCAGAGATGCTCCATCCCTCTGATCATCTTGGTGGCCTCCTAACACAATTCCTTCTCCCCTCTCTCCACAGAAATCTGGATTTTACATCTTAATCCTGCCCATTCATGTCTTCAGCCAGATCCAGAGCCTTTCACTCCCAATCCATAACCCAGGGCAGCCTCCTCACCCTTCCCTGCATCTCTCCAGCTCTCCTTCCCCACTGTAGTCACCGGGGTGCTTGGAATTCCACTGTGCTCAAGAGCCCCACGGATTTATTCAGCCCTGTACTTACATTTCCTCTTTCATTCCCCGTCCCTTTCCCAGCAATTCTTTGCATTCCACTTGCCTTCCTGACCTCTGCTGAGCACAGAGCAGATGTTTCCAAAGCACCATCTGCAATGACGCCAGAACCTCTTTCCCGGGCTAATTTAAACCCTCTCATTGTGCCTGCACTTGACTTTTATTGACATGGAATTTCAGCAGCTATTTTCTGTGGTATTGTCAGATTCTTCTGAAACTTTTCTGTAGCCGTGTCTACTTTGGCTCACCTGGAATAACTCCAAACCCTCAGCAGGTTTTGTTGCGTCACCGTTGCCTTTTTTCAGCTCTTTTGTGAGGATATTGAACTGCACAGCTTCCCAAGACAGGTTAATCTCTCTTCACTGCAGAAGCTGCACAGCTATTTGTACCTTTTATTTCCTTTTTGTAACCAGTTCTTCACTCAGAAGAGCAACTTTCCTCTTATTCCACATGTGACACCTCGTTATGCAACCTCTCTCTTAAAAAAAAACCTGTATTATGTGTGCAAGACATGAGTGTCCTCATGCTAAAGTCATTACAAATTTGACAAAAAGGCTTTAAAATTGGTTTTGCTAAATGAAACCATTTAATTTTATGAGCAGAGGCATTAGTAAAGCAGGGGAGTATTAATTGGCTTCAAGCATTTTGTGGCTTTTAATAAAAATGGCATCATCCTGTGTTTGATTCAATAGACACTTTATAACCCAGCTTATACCAACATCCATCCACTTTGTCTCGTGTCCCAGTGAGTTGCACGAAGCTGCTGCATTTCTAAAACCTCCTTGAAAAATCACTGATGTTGGAAACACCACAGAGCATCCTGACATGTGTGACAGCTCCTGTACCATCACTCCTGATGTCAAACTCTAACAACAATCTCACCAAATAAAATCTGCTGGGCTCTCCCTTCATTGCAGTGTCTACTCAAAATTTCACACCAGCAGCAGCAATCCTGAATTTCAGCCCTTTTTCCAAAATTTCTAAGAATTAAAGGAGCTGCACTATGGAGAAGACTTGCAGGAATAAGTTCAGTGAACTCTCTAGGATGGGAGGCTGTGGGAATCCTGGACAATTGATCCCTATGACATTTTTAACTGGAAAACAACTTAACTGACTTTGCCAGGTTTGTGGATTAGTTGCTGGCAGGTTTGGGAGCAGAAATCCAGCCCTACAGGCTCACTTGATCCAGAGGAACAAACTTTGGTCCAGAGGAATGAGCAATTGCCAATGTTTTATTTTCTCCTTCATTTATTTTCCTCTTCCCTTCCCTCTCCTTTCTGGCAGTTCAACCCACTCTGCTGTGTCATCGATGATATATGATCTGAAATTGTTTCCTTTGTGCTGCCTTCAGTTGGCTGGAACAGCTCAGTTTGTCACACTGGGTCCAGTCTCCTCTATGTCACTTACTGATGTTGGCTCTTCCAAATTAATTGATGCCAGCAACCTCTACAAGCACCGGAATGGGCTGAAATCCTGATTATCTGGTAAAATCTGCATTCCCAGCCTGTAGGTGACCTGCTTCTGGAAATCATGTGTTTATGACAGGAAGAAGGACTCTGCCAAGGGAAGTGTGAGAGCAGTGGCTGGCGAGTGCTGAAGTCCAGCCCCAGCTACCACATGGACTGGGACCAGATATCCACATTCCCCTGCTTCCAGCTGCCTCTGCCCAGTGGATTCCATGGTATTGATGCATTTGATAGGTGGTGCTGGGATTGATTAGCAAATGCTTTTCACAGGGCTGTGGAGTGCTGCATAATTAGCTAATGCTCACACAGGGTTTGGAGAGCTGTGTAATTCCTGAGTATTATTAATATTTTGCAGGGAAGCTGTCTGGTCTCAGAACTCTCTTTGCAGACTGCCTCTGGCAAATGGGGATCAAATCAAGACTGGGAATGATGGAATCATGGGGGTATAAATTCCTCATCTTTCACAGAATGGGCACATGGATCTAAGGGCAGAAATAGTGAAATCCACAGACTCTGCACTGGGAGAGAAAAGCAACTGCTGTGGGACTAAATCTGAAAAAAGTGTCACAGAATCGTGGAATGGTTTGGATTGGGAGAGACCTTAAAGACCATCCAGACCATGGGCAGGGACACCTTCCACTATCCCAGGCTGCTCCAAGCCCTGTCCAACCTGGTCTTGGACACTTCCATGAATCCAGAGGCAGCCACAGCTTCTCTGGGCAGCCTGTGCCAGGGGGTCCCCACCCTCAGAGGGAACAATTCCTCATTCCCAGTATCCCATCTCTCCCTGCCCTCTGGCAGTGGGAAGCCATTCCCTGTGTCCTGTCCCTCCATCCCTTGTCCCAAGTCCCTCTCCAGCTCTCCTGGAGCCCCTTTGGGCCCTGGAAGGGGATCTGAGGATCCCTCTCTTCTCCAGGTAAACACCCCCAGCTCTCCCATCCTGGCTCCAGAGCAGAGGGGCTCCAGCCCTTGGAGCATCTCTGTGGCCTCCTCTGGTCTCTTTCTGGGAGCTTCACATTCCTCTCATGTTGGGATCCCCAGATTTGGACACAGAGTTCCAGGTGAGGTACACCAGAGTGGAATCAGCTCCCTGCTGGTCACACAGCTTTAGATGCAGCCCAGGATACATCCTATAGGGATTACCCATTCCCTGGCCAAAGAGGAAAAGTGCTACTGCAGGAACCTGCAGGAATTTTTCCTAGGAATGTATCCTTCCAGTGCAGCACAGAAAATGCAGGTAAGAAGGAAATATGATAGAAAAAGAAGATGGTACAAAATCTAAGCTGAAGAATCCTGATTTTCGTCCATAAAACTGCAACACTGACTCTGTCCAAGCTTTTCCCTGTTGTCAAATTACAACAGAATACATCACCAGAATGGAGTAAAGTAATCCTGGCTGGAAACACATCTCCAGGAGCCTTAGGGAAAGCTGGGTGTGTGTATAAAGTGTGTTCCCTCTCTTTGAAGATCTGCTCTCTCTGAAATGTTTCCCTCTTAACCACTTAGCTTGGAGCAGGTTGTTTGGTCACTCCTCCCTGCCAGAGGGGAAGGAATTGCTGGGCTTGGATATCCATCAGTCCTGCCAAGGTAAATCACAGTTGGATGATAGCCTGGTATTAACACAGCCCCAAGTGGTTGTGCTCAGAGGGTCTAAGGAGGACCAGGAGTGTAGTTAGGCTGATATTTCCTCCTATTTTACCTCTGAGTGTAAAACCTGAGTGTTGCCCACAACAATGAGCTCTGCCAGCTGAAATATCACATTTATCCAGCCAGGTTTCGTGGTACCTTCTCCCACAACAGGAAAAGAGGAGCTTTGAATTTGTCCTAAATCATCTTAAATGCAACTGACAGTGCAATAAAATCTGCAATTCTATTTTTTCCTGTTGGATGCTGATCCTGTGAACGTGCATAGGAAGGAAGTAGTATCCTGCTCTCCATCATATCCATCTAATTCTGGATTCAAAGCTTTTTTGCTCCAGATACTGCCTGGTTTAACAGGATCAGCTTGACCCAGAGCCTTTACAAGCTTGACCTTCAGCATGGAGCTTCCTGAACACCCATCCTGTTTTCTCCTGAGGGAAGAGAGATGAAAGTGGGGAATGGCACGGGCGGGCATTTAGGAGGTAGAGGGAGATAACATTAGCAAAGATAAAAGACATCTTGCTCCAGAAGCATCTGGGAGCTAATTAGGTGTTGAAGGAGCCATTGAGAGAGATGGAAATTCTGTTTGTCTGGCCAATTTGAATGCAGCCAAACAGCCTCTTACTGCACATCCTGCATGGATAATTGATGATGCCTAAGAAAACTCATGCCTCCATCCTGACTTCCAGTGATCTAAAGCTCAAATCTCCTCCGTGGCTGGAGACAGCAGAGTCTCCTCCCCTAATCACTCATCCATTACTCTCATATTCCTGAAATAACAATGGCCAGGGCCAAGCTGGGATGGGGGAAATGACCCACACACAGAGCAAGGAAGCTCATTGCAGAACCTTCCACGCTGGAGACCACAAGTGGTTTGGCCCTGGATGACTCTGAGAAGCCGACTCAGGTCCAAAATTACTCTAAGATCAGGCAGCCCCAGCTGCCTGTGGACAGAATAAAACCCTCCACATGTAAATACTGTGTTGACAAGACTTCCCCACCTCCATTAGCTCAGTTATCTCTGGATCACGTTTTGTTCCAAGTGCAGAGCAGCTTGTGGTGCTCCCTTGGGTTTGAGCCCTTGGCAATGAATGTAAGGCTCTGCAATTATTTTTTATTCAGGGGAGCAGCAATGAAGAAGTAAAAATGTTCATTTGCCATATCAAACCCAGAGGGCTCAGGTCAGCTCTGCTATTACACTGCCATCATTTTACTTTTCTCGCAGGATTTCCATCAAGTATTTCCTCCATGATATATAAGCATGACAGTTTCTCAGGAACACATAAGAGTTTTCCAGAGAAACAATTTATCTTTACCTTAACTCATCCTGAAAAAAACAGAAATTATTTCTGTTGTGATTGGAGGGAAAAACTTCCAGACAAGAGACCATGCACAAATATTTACTGCTAAAATCATAAATCTGCTATATTGGAATACCTTAAATATCCTTGCACTGGAAATTGTTGGGAAACCTGTCATCCCTGCTACTTATTTTGCCTCTAATAACACACTGGGATTTTCTCTTCAGCCCCTATTGGTTTAGAACTCTAAACCATTTAATCCCCCCAAAAGCTGGTAGGTGGTTTGTATTTTGCTGGTCACTCTGGAGAGGTGAACAACTCACCCTGAACACCCACCATGAGCCTCACCTGCTAAACTCGATGCTGTCGCCTTTATTTTCAGTCTGTATTGGTGGTTTCTTATATAAGGAAATATCTCAGAAGGATCCAACATGGGCCTAACATTCCCAACAATTTACAGCAAAACTATTTATGTTACACATTGAATGTTCCAGCAAAACAGAATCATAAAATCACAGAACCTTTTCAGCTGGAAAAGCCCTCTAAGACCATAAAGTCCAAAAATCCTCAGCACTGCCAAGGCCACCACTTATATATGGTCCATCAGATATTGCTTGTGCTCTAATGCAGCCTAAGGGGAAGGGATGATAAAGGATGGTCCTGGGAAAGGGAAAAACCAACAGCACATTTTTCTGGTTTTTTGGATATTGTCCTTTTTTTCCCTCATTGATTGGAGATGCCTTCTCCAAACATCTTAAATTCCCCCATGGCTGCCCTCTCCAAACATCATCAAACGGAGAGGAGATGGATCCAGCATGAGACTGATCTAAGCACCACAACACTGCACATCAAATGAAACAGAAAATCAAGGTCCTTTCCCTGGGGGTATAAAACAGGGGGCACATCCCAGTGCTGGATCTCGAGGATCAGCACAGCTGCAGCTCTGTGAAATTTCCAACTAAAAATCCCACTCTGCTTTAAAACAGAACCCAAATTCTTCTGCCCCACCCCACCCCACCCCCAATGTGTGTTGTCAGGCAGCTGCTGCATTTCCAGCCTAGGTCTTTCTGACTTTTCTGTCCAGCTGATTTCAGTGGAATATTTGCTGGATTTTTAATCCACGTAGCAGATCAGAGAGAGGGTGAATACTTTAAAGCAATTTGGATCCTTCAGGATGACAAATTGTTTCTGTTATCGAATATATGCATAATTACTACTAAAATTATATTTGAAATGGCTACCAGGCAATACAATTTTTAGCCCATTCCAAGGACTGAAAAGTCAAGAGAAAATGAACAGAGCATGTTTTAATCAGAAGATTAGTCGTTTTCCAGCCACTATAAATAGAAAAGACTGGAAGAACCCATCCAACAAGCAGAAGAAAGTGTGAGGAGGGTAAAATTCCACAGTGTTTTGGCTTTGGACTTCAGAAGGTAGTGAGTATGAGATAGTGTGAAATACAAAGAAGTCTTTGTTGTTTACATCTGAAGTTTAAAAGTGGCACAGTGTGAATAAACAAAGGATGTTCCATGAAACGCTGCAGCAGGGATGCGCTCGCTCCATCGGAGCTCCGCGTAAACAGAGGCATCGCCTCCGTGCTTTAAAAAGAGAGGGAGGTAAACTTGAAAGCTTTGCCTTCCAGAAAATCTCATTTACCAGGATCCTCAGGCTTTTAAGTGGTAGAAAAAACACACACAAGCTTAATAAGACCAAGATCTGGATCATTTAGCATTTGCTTTCAGGTTGGTTAAGCTCCTTCCTAACGATAACGGTGCACGTGCTCTGCAAAACCTGAATTAGCTGTTCCTTATCTTTTCAGGGAAAATAAGTTTTGTTCTCAAGAACTGGGATAATATCAAGCAATTTCTTTTCTGGCAGACAATACAGAATACTGCCGTGATAATTTCATGAGTTAACCGATTGTTTTCCGGGAGGGTGCATAGGATAATTGGACAGAATCTAAAGATACCCAGATTCAGTTCGATATTCGCAATGATATTTCCTGTTGAAGAGTTACATAGCATTGAACTTGATCCATAGGATCATGGAATCATAGAATGGTTTGGAGTTGAAAGGGACCTTTAAATCCATCCAGTTCCACCCCCTGCCATGGGCAGAGACACCTTCCACTATCCCAGGCTGATCCAACCCCATCCAGCCTGGCCTTGGACACTTCCAGGGATCCAGGGGCAGCCACAGCTTCTCTGGGCACCCTGTGTCAGGGCCTCACCACCCTCACAAGGAATAATTCCTTCCCAATATCCCATCCAACCCTGCCATCTGGCAGTGGGAATCCATTCCCTGTGTCCTGTCCCTCCATCCCTTGTCCCAAGTCCCTTTCTATCTTTCTTCCAGCCTCCCTTCAGGTACCAGGAAGCCACAATCAGGTCACCCCAAAGCTTCTCTTTTCCAGGCTGAACAATCCCAATTCTCCCAGCCTTTCCTCACAGGAGAGATGCTCCACCCCTCTAATCAACTTGGTGGGTTCAAGTTAGTTATGGTACCTGTATACATCTTCCAATGCAGAAGTCTCCCCTTATTTGACAAATCTGATAAAACTTGATTTCTATTCAACACATTTTCAACTATTCCTATGATGATAGAGGGTAGCTTTTGATGAAGCTAAAAATAAAATTGTAATGATTTCCCCCTTGTCCTGTCCCTCCAGGCTCTTATCCCAATTCCCTCTCCAGCTACCCTGGAGCCCCTTTAGGCTCTGGAAGGGGCTCTAAGATCTCCCTGGATCCTTCTCTACTCCAGGCTGGACATTCCCAGCTCTCACAGCCTGTCAATGATTTAATACAATTCCCTTTCTTATACAATTGTGAAAATTGGTGCAGCAAAACCATTTTACCAGAGGAGGAGGAAAAGATGCACTTGGGTGGAACAGCAGCTGCAAACCCAGCACCATTTCACAGCTGCCAAAAGTGCTGAGAGTTCAGCAACAAGGGTGAAAATAAAAATGCTTCATAAGGAAACAGGGTAAATCCTACAGCTTCAGCTCATTCCCACACCATCCCTACTCTTTCTGGGCACAACAGGGAGTAACTGTGTACAGGGCACCTACAATCACAGAATCACAGAACAGTTTGGGTTAGAAGGGATCTTAAACCATATCTAGTTCCAACCCCAAAACTTTCTTTTAACTGTCCCTACCTTTTATGAGCAGCAGAATTCTTTCTCAAGCTTCTTGATTAGCTCTAGTGATTTTTTATTAAAAAATAGGCACCTTAGGCTTCCAGAAACATATTAGTGAAGGAAACCTCCAGAGCTTCTTCAGCTTTTCTACCTACCCCAAGCTCTGCCTGCTCCCTCCTAGAAGAATTTAGGTACAAACAATTCTGATATATTTGATTAGTGACCCTCAGCACAAACACACCCCACAGGGGCTGAGATTTGAATGAGACTTACAGCCAACAAGGTAATTTGTCAGGAAGCTTAGAAAATATAAGACCCTTTTGGACTTCAGGGTCAAGTTCCACTCGTTGTATAAATCACCCACCACCACTGGAATGGATTTATGCCTCTGGAAAGGAGGTTTGAATTTGGCCATTAGTAAAACAAAATACCGAGCTGATTGAGGCTGGAGAGGAAGCAAAGAAAATGCAGGGAATGCACTTTACATTTCAGAGAGAACCTGGCATTTGCAGCACATCATCTTCCTGCCAGCTACAGAACAGCAGTGACTTGGCAGAGGCTCCATGGCCAGATGTCACCCTCATCTGGTTCTCTTGGCTCAGGCTGCTCCTTTGAAATGAGCAGCAAAGCAGGGCGAGGATGGCTCTGCCTGGTGCTCCCTGCACAAGGAATAGAAGGAGGAAAAGTTCCTCAGTTCCCCAAACCTGGCATTGCTTTGCACCATTTTGACAAATTCACAGCCCTCACCAGGCAGAATCTGGGAGGTGGAAGCAGAGTCAAGAACCAAAGGGATTTGTTTGACAGCTGCCTCTCTTTGGGTGATGGATACAGCACAAATCCTCTCCGGGTGCTTTCCCTGCAGCTTCCAACACTTCAGCACTCAGAGCCCTGGTGCATTTCCCAGGATAAAACCCTGCACTTGGATTTCTTTGTATAAAGGCATTGCTGTGTCTCTATTCCACTGCACCTTCTTAACTGGTAGTTTTATTTAAAGAGAGAGATCCTTGAAATGAGATGATCCTTAAGATCCCTTCCAACACATCCTACTCTGATTTCTACATTTCTATTATATTACCACAACCAAGAGCAAGCAGAAAAACATCAGGGCGTTCTCCACCTAAAACCTGCCTGTTTTGGAGTTGATTGCTATTTAGGCAATTAAGGATTTATAACAGATATGAAGGTACACAGCCTAACACCACATATTCCTCTTAAAACACCTTCAGATACACCAGGAGACCTGAACTAATGGCCAATTTTTTGTGGGCTTTTGATGTGGCAGCAAAGTCCCCAAATGCCTTTAGACCCAGGGAACAAAAGAGACAGGCATGGACCATCCTGGCTAAACCCCCAACGTGAGTGACCTTCTCTCAGAAGGAGAATTCCTTTTGAAACCCAACACCTGATAACACGTGTGTGTTTGTATACACATCAATATGTGTGATAAGAAGGCTGCTCCGTGGCAGAACCTGCCAACAAACCCATTTTTTGTCACCATCTGCTAGGAAGAGAGCAAGCACCTGTTAGGAGCAGCTGCCTGAATGCAGAATGTAGGTGAGAGAGAAAAATCAGTTTCATTTTGGACTTGGCCTGCTGCAGGTAGCACATGGCTTCCACCACCGAGGATGCCAAGTGGTCCTTTTTAAGTTTGTCCTAATTAAGAGCGTTATGAAACCTCCAAATTGTTCATTTATAGGCTGGTACAGCAAGTAGAAGAAGTGATGGGGTCCCCCAAAACACCTCCCCACCTCCACTGGGGTCTCTGCCCTGTCCCCTGCCTTTTTCTTTCCTTGAAGCCAACTGAGCATTTGGAGGAGCCGCGCGTGGCTCGGTGCCTCTCCTGGCACAGCAGCTGCCCCAGGACATGATGCTCTGAGGAATCCCAGCATTAGCAACACCCCTTGACTCCTTCCTTTGGAGAACAACTGCTTCCCTTTGGCTGCCTCCTTCTGCCCATCTCTGTGGGGGTCCTGGGAGGGATTTTGGCGGGATTTTGGAAGGAACGAGGGCGCTCGGTCCAGGCACTCGCTGTGATCAAGGCACCAGCAGCTGCCAGCCCTGCCATGCTGTCCTTTCTCCAGGGGGAGCAACGGGGTTGCCACCACCCAGAGAACTTGGAGTGGGCAGAAAAAACACATGAAAGGATTTCCCACCCTTGTCCAAGTGACAGATCCAAGTTCACAAGTCAGCGTGGCCTCTCCCACCATGCCTGACACCACGGATGGTCTCAAATCTGCTGCCCTTAATCCCCACTTATGGCATCTGTGCATCCATGGAAGGAATGAGGTCATTCAGTTTGTTCTTTCCCAACCTCCCAAGCATGGACTGTTCCTCATTCTCTTCATCAAGCCATGCTTTGTGTCCCATGGCTGCCTTGTCCTGCACAGCCTGTGTGACACAGCCACTCACCCAGTGACAGCACCAGCACCTGCCCATCCCTGGGTGTGAAAGGGCTTTTGGTCTTAAAAATCAGCCATCCTGCAAGGAATCTTCCTCTTCCCCTTTACCATACAGCCCTACACCTAAGAATCATTTGGGGAGGAACAATAGGACTATGAGGAGTTCCTGTCCCCATTACCAGCAACAGTTGGCCAATGTATGGGCTTGCCTTGCAGAGGGAATATTTGAAATGGGCACCAATATTTGGGAGCCCTTTCAGCTCCAAATATCTTCCCATTTTTCTCATTTCCCTGCTTCTTCATTTTATCTTCCATTTCTTCCCATCTATTTTTGCCCATCTTCTGATCTACCCTGTGTCACAATCCCCTGTTAGGAGAAGGATAAATATTTTTTTATAATACGTCTGACCAACCCATTTGACCCCAGAAATTTGTATTTTCTTAAGTGGCAGCAGAGAATTGGTGGGACTGTCACAGCCAGAGAAAATCCAGAGGCTCATGCACACAGGCAATGCCTTGAGGAACAAGGGAGATTCCCAAAGTGCTCTTGAGGCTCTAAGCTCTGTGATGTGCTTTACAGTTCAGCTGGATCAAATGCTGATCCCCAAAAAACCCAACCCTGATTTCCAGGTGTGAAAACAACTGTTCAGCTGGATCAAATGCTGATCCAAAAAAAAAATCTAACCCTGATTTCTAGATGGGAAAACATCTAGAGATGTTTTCCCAGCTTGAGAGGGAGTGCACGAGGCTGAAGGGTAAATCCCATTTCTCCTGCTTGTAAAGGAGTAAATCTGCTCTTGCTGCAGTGAAACCCAGATAAAATCACACAAAACCACCCCACAGAGTCCTTTCTCCCTGCAAAGCTGCACTTCCAGTCGTGTGGTTTAGCACAGATCTGCCGGTCAAGCAGGAATTCTTTTTCCTAATGAAGATTTCTCTCAGTGAGCACATCTGTAAGCCATAGATCCCTGCCTCCTGGGACAGGCCTAATGGGCTCTGCATCCACTCTGCCTCATTTCTTTGGGAAGCGTTGGCTCTGCAGTGGGAGGACTGAAGAGGGGCTTGCACTGAGGGATGCTTTCTCATTCCTGAATTTAAATGTACAAACAGAGACCATGGGTTGTTATTGCCGAGAGAAACAACAACAGAGGGCTCAAGAGCCACAGACTGGGGAGTCAGTGACAGAGAAGCATCCAAGGACAGGATGGGCTAGCTAATTAATGTCACCCCTGCCATCAAAATTGGTCACATATTTCCTTAAGAGCTTCTGCTCCCCACCAGCCAAAGGGCAGCAATGCAGGAGCACAGAGGGCAACCCTGGATGTCCCAGCTCCTTTCAGCCTGTTTGGTGCTGAGGAATCTCCTCCTGGTTCATATCCTGTGATTCCCTGATGCATTTGGGATGTCTGAGGAAGGCAGGGATATTGAGCATCTCAGTGCTGACTTTGCATGCAGAAGGGAAGGGGAAGAAGCTGGAGTTGATCTCAGTTATGGATCATGGAAGCAGAAGTCAGAGGTGTCCACGCCCAGGTGGGAGGGGATGACCAGGAAAGCTTCCCCCAGAAGAAACATGGGATAAATCCATCCTTGAGAGCAGCCCAGGTGCCACTGAAGCTCTGCTACAAAGCAACCCCCCTTGGGGCACTCTGAAATAATAAAATATTAAAATTCTTCATATTTTTATCACCAGCACGTGCTCAGATTAAGAACCTCAAATCGAGAAGAGCTCAGTCTTAGAAACAAGTGAAAAATCCAAACTCTCCTGCCTTATTAAAAAAAAAAAAAATCCAGCAACTGAAAGGGGAAAAAAAAAAAAAAAAAAAGAAAATAAAAAGGCTTGTTCATGCTGTTACAGTTTAGGAACTGCTGGCATCCCTGTCTCCGAGAGGAAGGGATGGGGAGCTGACTGCTCAGCAGCTGAGAACGTGTGTTCTGGAAGCAGCTCCCGGAGCAGATGGTGCAATGATTACTGCCAGTAAATGTTAGAGCCCTCTTTTCCTTCCTTTTTTTTTTTTCCCTTTTTTTCTTTTTCCTTTTTTTCTTTTTTTTTTTTAACTAGAACTCTGAATGACAGGGGGAAAATAATGACAAAGAATACAGGAAAGCAGCTTGATTTCCTTTCTTTTTCCCCTCTCCAAGCGTGTCTTGCTCCCTCTCTAATACCTGACGCTGCAGAAGGGGATGTTCCCTGGGATTGCTGGGATGGTGGAATCTGCCACCAAGCTCCTTGTTCTGGGGAGTTTGACACGGCTCCTGTGCTCCAAGCTGTGCTCCCTGGGAAATGAGGAGCTGCAAGATCATGCGCTGAGTACGGGATGCTAAAAACAGGGAAAAGCAGAAGGGATGCAGCTGTGTGTGATGGAAGGAGTCCCTGCCTATGGCAGGGGTTGGAATTGGTGGTCTTTGAGGTCCCTTATAACCCAAACTATGCTGGGAGGCAATGGTTCCATGATTTAAATAGTCACCCTGCTGGCTTGTGTGACAAACAGTCCTTGGGCCAAGAAATGGGAATTATTTTTCCCTTTTATCACCAGGGTCTGGCTCCCCTGGCCCCATCTCCTCCTCCAATGTCTCTGAGCAGCCCTAAAACATTTCTTCCCCATTTCCTCTCTTGTTCCCCTCTCTTTGTCCCAACATTCTCTTTCTTTCCCCCTTAAAATTTGATTTTTTTTTTCTTTTTTTTTTTGCCTTCTAGCAGGGCAGCTTGTCCCTCATCACTTTAAAATCACTTTAAAGCCCTAGGAGAACCTGGCTCCCAAATTTTTAAAGGGCAAACATCAGCCAGGATGGGAAGTCTTGGAAAACACACCCTGGTGCTGGAGCAGACACAGCCAGAGCAGCACAACACATCCCTCTGCAGCCTCTCCTGAGGGCTTCAGCTTTTAAATGCTGTGACATCTCTCCCAAACGTGTCTTGGTGGTTTGGGTTTTTTTTATTTTGTTTTTTGAGTTTTTTTAATGTCTGTAAATTAAGAAAAGCCAGGGAAATTTCCACTGGGAGATAAAAAAAAAAAAAAAAAAAGAAGGATATGCGTAAAAAACGCCTCCTTCCTGAAATTCAGATCCCTGCTCTGCAGCAGGGAGGTACCAAAGCTCCTCGTAGACAGGCTGGGAAAAATATTTTAGAATTGAAAACTACATGTTTTTCTCCAGCTTCCTGCTCCCAACAATTTTGGCTGGAACTTTAAAAATATCAGTCTGAGGAGGCAGAAAACTGGCACAGAAAATGTCAACCCCCCCACCCAAATTAATGTTTGCTGAAGTATCAATCAACTGAGGGAAAAGACTTCTGAGAGGAACTGTCAGACATCCCTAAAATGGGGAGCATCCAGCTCCACTGGGAAGACTGAAGTGCCAGAATTCCTCACTGTGATTCCAGGTCAAAGCAAATCACATTTTCAATTAGAAGGCTGAGGTTTCTTTGTGACCATATAGGAAAAGGAATGGTCAACATCTGCTAAATTATCAAATTCTTCTTATTATTAGCCACTAAATTCCTCTTTGAAGGTCAGGCATGGTTTTTCAAGGTGAAGCCTAACAGTAGTTAAAGAATGAGATTTTTTAATTTCAGTTATAATAATTTTGAGGCTTTGTTGGGATGTTTTCAATTACAATCACAGCTCTCATCCTTTGACAGCTTCCAGGGAAGAAAAGAGGGGAGTAAATGAAATGTTGCGTCTTCATTCAAAGCCTGCAGCACTCACCAAACAAAACTGAAATGAAGGGTTCCAAGAAAGTCAGCACTGGACCATCCATGAATACTCCTCTCCTTGAGATGCAGCACTTGTATCAAGGACACAAACCATCAATAATGACAGCAGCAGTGTTTGTTCTGCAATTTGTGGGTATTCAGAGCCCACTCCTCAAATCCTTGCTTAAATTGTGGCAGCACAAATGGAGTTGGACAGAGCCTGATCCTCGAGTCCTACACCATTTTCTGGGTTCAAAGGCTGAGCGTTTTAGCTGTGTAATAATGGTGGTATTACCAGGTATTGTGATGAAAATAAATGTTCCTTGAAATGAAAATACCCTCTTTCCACGGAGCATGAACCCGGCTTTCTCTTTCTTCTCTGCTGGATCAGTGGTATTTGCAGAAAAACTCTTGTGGCACTTGTGGGATAGCACTTCATGCTGAGCTATCAAGGAACAGGTCAGGCTTGGGGGTCTTTTCTTTTAATTTGTTGTTCCAGCTAACTGAGGACACTAAGATTGGCAGTGCAAACACAAATGCTGCATATCTGACACACCTGAGCATTTCTTGGCTGATTGATAAATAAAAATCAGTAACAGTGAGGAAATGTGCAAGGGATTTGATTTATTTTTAATATTTTTGTTGTCCTCTCCAGGCTGGATGGGGCTTTGAGCAATGTGGTCTAGTGGAGCCATGGCAGGGGCTGGAACTGATGATCCTTAATGTCCCTCCCAACCCAAAACATTCTGTGATTCTCTTTCAAAGTACATTTGCTGAAGCCCCATTTTTCCTGCCCATTAAAAGCATTTGCCCCCAGCTACTGAAGGGTTTTATTCTCTTCTCTGAGCCTGGCTTGGTGAAAAGCAACCCCCCCCAGCTCTTTCTTTATAGGGTTCATAAAAAGATCTTGTGGTCATCAAGAACAAGGCCAAACTGCACTCCAAAACCCTTTTACAACCCCAGAGGTGTGATACTGTTTTCATTATTTTCCTGACTGTTTTCACATCCTGCCTGATGCTGATTTCATGGGATTACAAAGAGAGGCTTAGAGATCTCACTAAAAATATCACCAAAAAATTGTCTTTGGGGGAAAAATTGATTTGTGATCCTGTAAAGTCAACTCAAGATTTATGAGGCTGTAGAATGAGAAGCTGGGGCAGGTCCCTTCCCTGCCTGTCCCTCTATGTGCCTGCTTGTAAAGCAGATGTTGCAACACCTGTACTTGCAGCAGAGCTGAATTGTGTGATATGAGGGCATTGCTTGACCACGTGGGAGCCATGGCATTGCCTGACCTGGTGAGGAGTCCCAGGAGATGCAGCCATGAAGACCATGCACCTTTTTGCTGGGAAAAATGATAAGGAAACTGGCACAGGTTGCCCAGAGAAGCTGTGGCTGCCCCTGGATCCCTGGAAGTGTCCAAGGCTAGGTTGGAGCCACCTGGAATGGTGGAAGGTTTCCTTGCCCATGGTGGGTGGGTGGGAACAAGATGGTCTTTCAGGTCCCTTCCAACCCAAAACCACTCCATGATTCTCATGCCAGCCTTCCACTTCTCTTCCCTCTGGTTTTTAAACTTTCAGCAAAGCTTTGCTCCTCACCTTTATCCAGCAAGTGCCTCTGAAGTGCTTTGGGAACCTGAGGCAAAAAAGTGCAATGCAAAACTTCGATGAATCCCACGCTGGCCTGTTGCTACCAGGCCTCTTAATGAGGATAATTTATAGAATTCCACTAACATAAATGCATTCCAACCATCCCTGCCCCCCCACCCCAAACAAGGAATCAATTGAGGGAAAATGGCCCATGACAGGAAAGAAGGAGAGATGGATTAAATATTTAAAGCGTTACTGTAAATGAAGACGCCAAAGCCAGGTCAGTAATGAGCTTCCCCCGAAGCCACTGGGAACTCACATTAATGCTGCACTTGACTCCTGCAGGTCTCTCCCACATGCCAGCAAAACTCTCCCAAGTTGCCAAGCAGACACATGGAACAGTGTTGTGTTGGGCTCTGTGTGTGTGTGTGCAGGATGGGGAGAGAGATTTAACCCCTTCTGCACATCCAGAGACATAAAATAAGACAAGAATCAAAAATTGCTCTTGTTTGGATCTGGGGTTGTCTTCTAGCAAGGAGATAATCAAGTTCCCATGAAGGACTGTGATTTTCCTGAAGAAGCTGAAACCAAACATAGAATAAATGGATTCTGTAGGTTGAAACTCTGAAGTGTTTGCAGGGGAGAAGTGCTGGAAATAGAATCATGGAGTGGTTCTGGTGGGTAGGGACTTAAGGATCATTTAGTTCCAACTCCCCCACCATGGTAATTAGCCCTCACTTCACCAGATTTTTCCAAAAGAATTCATTCTATTGCATGTGTAAACTGTATTCTGGACATAATATTGTCCAATCACCCTCCTGGAGCCCCTTCAGGCACTGGAAGAGCTCTAAGGTCTCCTGGAGTCTTTTCTTTTCCAGGCTGGACATCTCCAGCTCTCTCAGTCATCCTGTTGTCCCACAGCAGAAGCAACTCCATTTCCAGCTTTCCCAATGGATATTTTCCCAGTCTTTTCCCATGTCTCCCAGCCTTGCTGTTTTCCACTCCAAATACAAGAGTTACAGTCTCTTGCCTAAACCAGAGCCCTGAGTGAGCTCCATTCAATGCAACTTTCTCTCTTGGCACAGAACAAATATGAAAACTCTTGTTAAATTCTCTGACTTCAGACTTCCAGCAAATTTCCTGCTGACTTTCCAGCAGTTCCATGTAGACCTGGTTGCCTTTTCTTGCTTACAAGGATTTTCTGTGTGCTTGTGAAGGCCTTGATTATTTGTGCCAGCATATTTCCAGGAATTAGTGTGGTTGATGTCTACACTGCCAGGTCCTCCTTTCCCATTAAGACAGGCATCAAATATTCCTTATTCCAGGCTCCCACTACCTCACCCATCTCCTGCAAGTTCCAGCCACTTGGAAGTGCCAACAGCTCCTAGATCAATATGAAGATGATTGGAAAACCATGGAAAAACAACCAACTGATCATCAAGGGGCTGAGCAGTCAGAAATGGATGAAAAAGGAAGATTTAAATCCAGGCATGAAAAGCAAAAGATTCAACTATTTAAAAAAAACAGGCTAAAAAGGGCCTTGAAAGTGTTGTGCTGCCCAGGACAGTGGGGGAGTCCCCATCCTTGGAGGGATTTAAAAGCCATGTGGATGTGGCACTTGGGGACATGGATCAGTGGTGGCCTTGGCAGTGCTGGGGAATGTTTGGACTCAAAGGTCTTTTCCAACCTCAGTGATGGGCACAGGCAGAAGAATTTCATCTTCAGAACTGAAAGGGTTTAGAGCAGTCCATGGCATGTTTTTATCTCAATAACTCCATTTCCCATCCTTTCCCAGAACAGTTTCAAAGATGGGGGGGGCAGTGATCATTCCCAAGGGCAGTTTGCACAGGCCCAACCTGTTTCCAAAAGTAAATTAAGAGTATGTGTAGTAATTAATACCATGGATGAAACCAGGCTCTGCCCTTCAAGCTTCACCCATGAAGCACCTCTTAAGGAGACAAGTGAAATCCAGGGACAGAATCATCCAAGAAATCTCTTGGATAGAGACATGGACATTAATAATTTTCTCCCATGACCACAGCAGGATGCTGATGGGACTGTCCAGAGCATTTCCTACATGGTTTATTCACATCACAGAACTTTTACAATTTCTGAGGCTGTTTGGGGCACCTCTTAATCTGTTTCATATTAATTAGCATTGTTGTGGGGTTTTTTTCTTCCACCTGTACATTATCAAGCAGCTGAAAACATTATTCCACTAATTTATCTGCTGATGACACGAACTGGGGTGAGCAGTCTTCAGTCATTTGTCATTTGGATGGCACTTTTGCTCTGGCATTTCCATCCATCTTCTCCCACTGGATGATATTTGCAGATAAATCTTTCAGAATTAGGTGATTTCTACCTCCATGATATCTCTAAGCCTAAGGAGCTAATTTCCACTGTGCTGCTGAACCAGAACCTGCATCAGCCAGCCTCAGAGTGGCAGGGTGCTGCCTTTTGATTTTGGGATCAAACTGGCTGTCAAAATATGCTTTCTTAGGCAAGCCAGTGGGACCTATCCAAGGATCTCCCAGGATTCTGACACTGATCCTCTCCCCCTGCTCCTTGGCAGCAGAGCATCATGACTGGATGATCTTTGAGGTCTTTTCCAATGATTCCATGATTAGACTTCAGGACAATTCACCCCATCCTGGTGCCTGTTCATTGCTCCATCCCCATATTTGTGCTGTGTAGGGAATCCACAGCCTCATCTCCTGCACTGCTGAAAAGCTCACTCAAGCTCCAGTGCAAGAAAATCCCTAAATCCTCCATGGTTTCAACCTCCCAAATCATCCATTATCAGCTTTGTTGTAGTGGTTGGCACAAGGAATTAGTCCAACAGGCAATGACTGACAGTTTTCTCCTAAAAAATGGCACCATCTGGCAAAGCAGAATTGCCATACACGTTATCCCGGTCCTCCAAAGCATTTCTGTCCCCTGTCCAAGGCCCATGAGCAACCAGCAGATGTGGGCAGGGTTTGAGAGAGAATCTGAACCACAGCTGTGGCTCAATTGGCCATGAAGACATGTGGAAATTAAATAAAAAATATTACAACCAAAATCTTTTACTCCTGGATAAATTAGGTTATTCCCCCACAACGGGAATATCCGGGAGAAAAACCTCACTAGATGTTAAATAGTACTTGATCCATTTTTATGGGAAGGATTCCATGAGACTGTTGCCCAGAATAACAAGGAACCACATTATCTGACCCAGGGAATCTTTTCCAGACCCAAGTGTCTGTTGTCTTTAAACCAAATGAAAGGAAAATGCAGTTCTCATCTCTGAAAGGAAAATCAGTTTTCCTGGAGCCCTGACATGCAAACAAGACTTTTTTTTTTCCCATCTGCAGCAGTTCAGACAGATTTAATGTGATTAATGCTGCTAAACTATGTCACCTATGGCATTTTTCTGCTTTCCAGTAGATGAAAAGGCTTCTGTTCAAAAAGAAAACTGCAATATGTGCTGCATGAAATGCCAGCTGGGAGTGGAGGAAGAGAGTGTAGTGATGGCAGATACTTGATTTAGCTCTGCATCAATAAAACATCCACATTTGTAAGAGAGAATGTGATGGAAAACATCTTAATTGAGCAGCATTTGTACCAGGATATCGGGCCACTCACCTGAAATCACTTCCAGGATGCCCTGCTCTTTTCCTTGAATTCAGACTTAAATCTCCCCCCTTCAAAGCTGTCACTGAAAGCAATGTCACAAAGAATGAACTTAATGGCTCTGAGGCAAATTTCCATTGGAGTCAGGTAGGAAGGAAGACTCATGAGGATTGGCCCAGCAACCAAGTTCAACAAGCTGGGGGTGTTCACCTGGAGAAGAGATGGATCCAGGGAGACCTCAGAGCCCCTTCCAGGGCCTAAAGGGGCTCCAGGAGAGCTGGAGAGGGACTTGGGACAAGGGATGGAGATGACAGGACACAGGGAATGGCTTTCCACTGCCAGAGGGCAGGGATAGATGGGATATTGGGAAGGAATTTTTCTCAGTGGGGCTGGGGACCCCCTGGCACAGAGAAGCTGTAGCTGTTGCTGGATCCCTGGAAGTGTCCAAAACTAGGCTGGACAGGGCTTGGATCAACCTGGGATAGTGGAAGGTTTCCGCTGGCAGGGAGTGGAGTGAGATGAGCTTTAAGGTCCCTTACAACCCAAAACATTTCATGACTCCATGGCCTCTAAGGTTGCTGAGTCCAACAATTCACCAAGTTACATAAAAAAATCAATATATCTGTACAACAAGCTGAGGTGCTGGTGTCCCCTGGCCAAAGGCACAAGTGCTCCTGCAAAGGACCTGCTCAGAGCTCTCCCAACCTCCTCAGGTGAGTGCTGGAGCTCTTGCTGCCCTCTGGACAACTTTCCATGGGAATTGTATCAGTGGAAAACTAAGCCACAATATTTTGTGCCAGTTTATAGCTCTGAAATGGCTCAGCACATGAATCAAACCATGTGGAAAGGAATTGTGGAAGGGGGCAGCAAGAGAGAGGAGAAGCCAGGATCTCCTCTTTTCCCAGCCGTGCAACTGCACCTGGATCTAATCCTCCACCTCCACCTCCTCCTCTTCCTCCTCCTCCTCCTGCAGCTCAGACTTTGATGCCAGAGGAGCTATTTTGGTGCAAACTGGGTGTGAAGGGAACACAAGCCGTGGTGTCCTACATAGCAGCCTGCTGGCAGTGATGGCACAGAGAGTCCTGACTCACGTCCCCTTCACGGAAATTCCTTCTCCAAAGTTTACATCACCTGGCAGCTTTTTATTATTTTTATTATTTGGGCACCTGGCAGTCAGTGTTTGCAACTCCTCTCTCTGTCAGGAGTACAAATACAGCAGAAGACAACATCCAGGATGCTACCAGTGATCAGAAATTAATTGTGGTTTTATAAAAGGCAGGATTGTTTTGTTCCTATTGTATCCCAATGAAAGGATGTTGCTGACAGGGGGTGTTTTACTTTGTTCTCACTGTTGGGGTTTTTTCACATTATCAAAGTTTATCCTCTCAACCAACTTTTAAATGTTTGTAGCAGCAAAATAAACTGAAAATCTTTCCTTTTTCAACAACCACATCCAAGCAGGATTCAGGATATTCTTCCCCTGGTCTGGCCAAGCTTCCCTGTGGTATCCAAATTTTTCCTTGTTCCATGCCATAAGGTCTTGCAAATCCTGCTGAGGAGTGGCTCCAGATCCTCATACTATGGAATTTTCTGCTCTTCATCACAAGCTCTGAGCTGTACATGTCCCAAAACACACAGTAAGACCCCCAGAGCCTGGGATTTGCCAGTGGGCACTGGAGCAGATGGCTTTGAGAATCTGGCCAGAGCAAGAGCTCTCCATCCCAGCCTGGTCAACCAGGTGGGTCATCAAACCTGTTCCACTGTCTGAAAAGTGCTGGATCAAAGGGGTCCACAAAGAAGGATCTCCAATTCCTTCTCAAGTCTGTTCTAAATCTCCAAGACAACACTTCCTCTCTGCATCTTTATTCTTTGAAGATAATAAGGAATGACATCACAATCTTCCAGTACCCAGAGCTAGTCCTTTTCCTCCTAATACCTTCTGAAAAAGAAGGAATTGTTCTCATCTGGAGGTCTCACCTACTCCAGTCACCTTATCTCCAAACCTGACTGGTTTTGTCTGAAAAAGGAAGGTTTGAGCTGTGCTTTTTCCACACCTCATCATGTTTAGGCTGAGATTAAGGCCCAGCCCAGGTGGCTGCCATGTGACCAAGGGGCTGGATGGACCTTTGGTCAGCCCCAGCACACCTGGTCCTGTGTTTTTATGCAGTTTGCACAATCTTCAGCCTTCCAGAATAACAGATTGGGTGAAGGAAAATTTTCCTCGTGATGGCAGAAAGCTGCTTGCAATTCCCTGCCCTCAGAACAGACCTGAGTCTTCATCTGATTCCTGCTAGGTTTGGGTCCACATCCACAAACAAAATTATTCCAGGTTTGCATCAGTAGTGCCAGGGAAATGTCCATTAAACCCAATTTGTGCACATTCCAGTCTCCCCTCCACACCTATCCAGACATTTTATTGATCTGATAAGAATATTTATTGTGGGGAGTGCCCTTGGGAGACAGATGTAAATATGTTTTAGAAAAGTTTGTCCAACTTTCAAAACAATAAATGCAGTACCCTTATAACTCCTGAAGTTCCTGAAAAAATGACCTAATTTACATTTTGTCTAGGCCAAGGCACTTCTGCCTCTAGGCCAGTCCTGCTGGGTAACACAGGGCTGGTACTTGGATAGAGCCTTCCTGGATGTTAGAACACAGAGAAGGTTCAGATGTGAAGAAAAAAGCCCTGGTTCTCTGAGAGCACAAGGATGAGAACAGGATTTCATGGAATCACAGAATGTCCTGAGTTGGGAGGGACCCACAAGGACCATCCAGCCCAGTTCCTAGCCCTGCACAGACTTGCCAACAATCCCAAACTAGCCCTGAGAGCGTTGTCCAAATGATCCTGGAGCTCTGGCAGCCTTGGGAATGTCATCATTCCCCAGGGAGCTGTTCCAGTGCCCAAACACCCTCTAGGGGAAGAACCTTCCCCTGATTTCCAACCTAAACCTCCCCTGACACCACTCCAGCCCCTCAAGTCGGATGGCAAGCCCAGGGTATGAACACCAGGAGCTGCCATTCCCCCAGCATCACCTCAGTACTCCACCTTCTCTCTACCTCCAAGTGCTGTGCATAAATTTGGGAATTTATTATTTAACATGATCTTCCATCTGCAGGGCTGTGCAGATTTGTGACTTTGACACCAGAGCTGGGAGGTGGCAGCACAGCCAGGCAGGCACATTAAAGAGCAGAGCAGTGACACTGCCTGCTGAGAATTCAGGTTTTTCTCCTAAGAAGTTACAAGAGGAAACATTTGTAGTGTGTCTCAGTGACATCTCTGGGAATAATCCCCACTGAGCCCCTTCCCCTGTGCTTCTTAAGAAGTCACTACCTACCCTTATGTTTGGAAATCTGTTTCTAAGCAGCTTTACCTCATCTCAGCTCAGTCTTACAATGAGGGAGCTTCCACCATCCCCTGCAGCAAAACTATGAATATATTCTAGGTCACTTCCCCAGGCCAGGTTTTCCTCCCCACTTCAAACCAGTTGCTCTACGGAGCAGTACGTGCAGAGAAGCAAAACACCCTCAGCCTCTTCTTGTTTCCATCAGGACAAAACTCTTCCAGGAATTTCAGCTCCAACCCACCAGCTCCCGTGGAATTGCCTCTGTCTAAAGGTTGCTTAGAGAAGCTGTGACTGTCCCACCCCTGGAAGTGTCCAAGGCCAGGCTGGAGCAGTCTAGGACAGTGGAAAGTATCCCTGCCCATGGAATGAGATGAGCTTTAAGGTCCCTTCCCACCCAAACCATTCTGGGATCCTGATTTCACATTCAGCCGATGTCTGTCAGAAGGCTGCACGTCCTCTGATACTGGAGAGAATCATGCACAGCCCAATTTACGAATATATTATAAATTAGAATTATAAATGTGGCTCGCAGCTGATGTCACTTCAATTCACATCATGCAGATCCCATCAAAACAATGCATCTTCCGTGAAATAATTCAGCATCCTCAAGTAGCAGGAAAGGGGCTCTTTGCCTATAACGTGTGCCTCTCCTTTATTTTAATATAACATTAAATATGCACAGTTAAGCACTCAAAAGTCAGGAAATGAGAAATGCAAGGCTCATAGAGCTTTAACTCTGCCTCCTCGAGGATATTAATTATGTTGTCATCTTTTATCAGATCATTGCATACTGTTTCTTAAATAATCTTTTTCCGCAACCTTTCCCCCATCCATACATTCCAGAGCAGCCCTGGATGGCTCTGTTGGAAAGCACAGGGATTCATAATGAGGAGAGGACACACCAAAGGATTCACGTTTCCATTCTGCCTTGGACTTCCTTGGCTTCCCAAAGTTAAAATGTGCAACTTAAAAGGTAAAAACCCCGCTTGGTTTTCACTGTTGCTCATCCCAGGGCTGCAAAGTGTTACCATGGAATCAGAATCATGGAATATCCTGAGCTGGAAGGGACCCACAAGGATCATCCAGTCCAGCTCCTGGCCCTGCACAGACACCCCAACCATCCCACCCTGTGCATCCCTGAGAGTGTTGCCAAAACACTCCTGGAGCTCTGGCAGCCTTGGGGCTCTGCCCATTCCCTTGGGAGCTGTTCCAGCACCCAAATACCCTCTGGGGGAAGAACCTTTCCCCTATCTCCAACCCAAACCTGGCACAGCTCCAGCCACTCCCTGGGTCCTGTCCCTGGCCAGAGTAGAAGTCTCCCCAACTTCACCCATTGGTGCCCCCTCTGTCCTGAACAGTAGCGTGTTGAAACTGGTCCTTCCCAGTGCTGAAAAACATTTTAGGAGGTAATAATTCCATTTCACACAGTGAAATTTCCTCCATACTTGCAACATCATATATAATGTATAGATATATAATTTAGAAATATATATCTTACATATAAGAGCATCTTGTCTTTATCTACAGACTAATTTTCCATACAGAAGGGGAAAAAATTACGAATTTTGCACTTAATGATGGAATCAGAGTACCCTGAGTTGGAAGGGCCACACAGAATAATGGTGGATACAGAGAGGCCTCTCTTCAGGAAAGGCACAAAACTTCCCATCCCTGAAAATTCAATATTAATATTCCACCTCCTTTTTGTTTCACGGTGTCTTCCCAAGACCTGATCCCATCCCACCAACTTCCTTCCATTGGAGCTGAACTGCTCCCTGCAGAGCATCTCTACAGGGCTGGCAAAATTAACCCCTCTTTTCTTTTTTTCCCTCACCTCTGGTTGTCTCCTCATTGAATATTTAAGGAATAGAGCACACGGACAAAACGGCATTTTCCCACGTCCATGCTGGACTTTTGAGGTGTCACTAAGAATTACAGACTAGCTCTTTCTGCAGGAGAGCCCCAAACCCCAACAAAAAGCCCAGGTTTTTATTAGGTAAATTATAAATAAGCAGAAATATTCTCAGGGCTGCAGGAAGAGCTGACAGCCTCTGGCAGCCAGGTGAGGTCCAAAGCAGGGGGATGCTTCCACTCCCCCAAAAAAAGCAGCTGCACAACCTTATGGAGAGTTTTTGCTCCCCCAGGGGCAGGTTGGATGCTGTTACAGATAAGGTAAGTGGTCATATGGTTGATTTGAAATAAGAGTGGGCCTGTGCATGAGCTGAACTGTAATACAGCAGCTTTCAAATCACCATGACAACCCTGGGTTTATAGGCAAGATGATTTTATAGATATATTTATTTATACATATATATATATTTATACACACACACACACACACACACACACACACACACATATATATATATATATATATGTCAGCAAGATGTGTATGGCCTTTGTTGGGATAATGAAGAATGATGGGTCTCTGTCCCAAGGAACTTTCAAACTGAATTTGGCATCCCAAGGCATGGAGCATGTCCACTCTGTGCAGTTGGGAGGGTGGAAAACAGACCACAGGTATTTTCTGCAATGATTTCAAAGCTCAGCCAGATGAACCCAAACCACACACATGTGATTTCTTATCTTTTACCAGGAAAAAGAGTGGGGGAAAAAAACATCTCTTCTAAATAATGCTTCCCCATGACATTTTTCTCCCACGTAAACAGCTGAGTTGCAGGATTGTTTAATCCCCCTGAAAGCAAGGTTTGGTTGGAGATTCCAAAAGCGCTGGGAGTGCATTGCATCCCTGGCCTGTGCTCCAGGCATGTGGCACAGATAACCAGGTTATCTCCCAGGCAGGGAAATCCCAGGCCATTTCCATAATTTATAGATAAGCTCAGCTGAATGAACCCGACACGAAATTGTCACCGTCTGTTGAACAAACTGTGTGGAACTGTTGAACAAAGGGACATTTTCGCATCTGGCACCACACAACAGAGGCCCCACACGAGCAGCTGTGCAAAGCTGGGGCTGGTAATTGTGTTTCAGTAGGAGCATTTCTGCTCAAAGATGTCTATTCCCAGCCTAATGCCAACCAAACACTATTCTTGCTAATATGTGTGTAAGGGTAATCTAATAATATCTTTTCTTGCAGAGGGTGTTTACAAGAAACCTTCCTTTTGTCGGGGAAATCACTCGTTGATTCCTGTCTCTCACAAAATGCACCTGAGGCCTCGCCGTGGCCCAGAGGCTTTAATGTTACAGCCCAGCTCGCAGCCATCCATTAACCTCTCTCAGGCCCTCAAGGTGGGTTTCCACGTGCAGATTCCACACTGGGAATGCTCCTTGGCTTGTCCATCACAGCCAGAAATTGCCTGGGAGAATGCCAGAGCCAGCCCCACTGTGCCAAGGCCGTGCCCAAAAGGGACCGGTGTGGGTGGGCCAAGGGGCATCTCCACGGCACAATTTAATGCACAAGGACAAGTCAGGCTGTGCTTTATGCATTAATTCCCACTGCCAGAGGGCAAGGTTAGGGGGGATATTGGGAAGGAATCCTTCCCTGTGGAATTGGGGAGGCCCTGGCACAGAGAAGCTGTGGCTGCGCCATCCCTGGAAGTGTCCGAGGCCAGCTTGGAGTAACCTGGGATAGTGGAAGTTTTTCCTGTCCATGGCAGGGGGTTGGAACCGGATGAGCTCTAAAGTCCCTTCCAGCCCAAATCATTCTGTCATTCCATGATTTACACTGGGCTTATTTCCCACTCCTGATGCACAGAGCATTTCTAGATAAGTGATGGTATCTCAGTTCCTCCGGATGATGCCTTTCCTGGGTGCTATTTTTTCCACTAATGTGTTAAACTATTGAAGCATTGCTACACTGGGGGAGAGAGGCAACGGGGAGTAGAACTATTTTAAAACTTTGCTCTTCCTTTTCTCTGTAATCATGGATCTCTTCTGCTTTTCATTGCTATGTACAGCTCAGTATCCAGGCAGTTTCCCTCTCCATCTGCCACGAAGAGCTGTAATTCAGGGAATTATTTCAGTTTAAGATGGCTGCTCTCAGAGAAAAGAAACACATCCTGTGTCCCACCCTTGGATTTGGACTTCCTATGTCCTTTTGCTTTCATCTGAAAGTAAAGTCCTTCACTCTCCAAGGGAGCTGTTGCTCTTTATTCCTGAGCAGGTGCAGCAGCTACAAAAGGAGGATGTTCCTGTTCTGCCAGAACTCACTTTTTGGCTGAAGGAAGCACAAAGGGAAATTCCAAAACTTCTGTTATTCACAGACCAATTGGTCCGAATGTCTTGTGAGTGCTTGTGCCACCAAGCTTTTTTAGGAGCAAAGGAAAAGCTTTTTCACCTCAAATATCACTGACAATAAACACAGAGACAACACCTGTGAAACCATCAGGGTTTGCCTCGACTTCCTGCCGCAAAACCTCAGACTCTTTGCAAAGGGCTCCAGAAAGTTCTCAGCCAGCTTCACCCAACCCTTGGACCTGCTAACCTGCCCTATACAAAGCTAAATACATTTTGCTGCACTGCAGGTGCAGGTTGGGGAGGCAGAGCTGCTGAAAACGCACAAAAAATTCCACGTTGCAAACATGGAAACAGCTCCTGAGAGACAGAGAAACTCTTCAAAATAGCTCCTTGATTCATTAGGAACAACAGCAAGGTTGACACATCCCCCACATTTCATCCCACCCGTGGATTCATTACAGGCACCAGAGAGATGCAGGCGCTGAGGAACCGAATTCCTTCCCCCACCTTTCTTCCCCACAAAGCCTCTCGCTGGGTTTTATCTGTAACTTCAGCAACAGCTTGAAATGCTGGGGAACTTGACAGGGTGATTTATCATAGCTTGTTGCATTTTTCTCAAAACATCCCAAGCAGATGATATTATGATATGAAGGAGGGGGGGAAAAACAAGATGTAGTCATTGTACATGACAAAAGCTCATTATTAGGGCATCACGAAACAAAATAGAAGATTGGGGCAGATAATGACAACCAGTGCTGAAGAGAGACAAAAAAGAGAGAAAACGAGGCAATTGAATAAACAAAAAAAGTGTAAAAATAGGATGGGAAGGACCTCTAATTCAGCCTTCCCTGGAGGCAGGTTGAGCTCTACCTGTGTCAGTCCCAACAGATGTTTGTGACTGAATCCACAGCAACACCAAAGTCCTGTGCTAAGTAATCACCTGCAAAAACCAGTGGAATTCTGAAAAGCCCCACACTGAGCCACAACTGCTGATGAAACAGAATTTAAGAGGGAAGAAATAGCTTGCCATATTGCAAAGGAATAGGAACCCCTTGGTGATACAGAAACAGCTGATTCTACGAATTCTGGGGGCTTGGGGAGGGGGCATAGGAAAGAAAATATTTCCTTTCTCCCCAGAAGTGTCGCTGCTTTGGAATGTTCTTCTCCTCTGAGCTTGCTTTGGAATGGCACATGCTCATGACACCATTTTACAGCAATGTTAGAGATAACAATACGAATAAATAGATTTGAAATGTAAAATTAAAATGTTTTCCTTTTTTTTTACACATCTGTCTGGAAAGGGCTTCAAAACACCCGGGACCAGCACAAGGATTCTGGAAATGTCCTTTGAATTCCAGAAGTCAGGAGGGCAGGGTGGGTTTGAGCTCACATCTCTGTGGGTTGGTTTATTTATTTGGGGTGTGAAAGCCAGCTCCAGCTCCAGCTGTTCAATCAGACCAGCTCACAGTGCTCATTCCTGATGACCCTCGTGGAGAGGTCATCAGAAGCCCATCTTTATGACAGGCTGGAAACCACAGAGCTACAAGTGAAGAAGCACTTTAAAACCTGTAAGGCAGAATAACGGGCGGGTGACCTACAAAGCAGTGGCTTCTTTTGGTGCTTATTGCACTAAACATCAGGGAGAGAAAAATAAATCTTTTCTTGAGCCAGTGGTGAGTCAGAATGAAACAAAGCCCTCACCATCCACCTGATAGATGCCTCACCATCCACCTGAAAGCCACGATGCTTGAAGGTGAAGTTATCCCTGTGTCAGGGCCAAGGTGACACCTGAATTCAGCTTCAGCCCTCGATGGGGTTACACGAAGCTCTGAGCCGCTGCTGTGACCCACTTGAGAGTTCTTCATCATTAATTTCGTAATACCAATTTCACATCAGCACTGGAGTCAATATAGCTCCTCAAAAAGGAGAAATAGGCACAGAAATGTCTCATCTGTGACCAGCAGAATCTCCTGTAGGTGCAGGTTGGCCTGCCTTGATTTGCCACAGTGCAGGTGACTAATGGTAGAAAGGACAAACTTAACAGCTCTCCCTTAAAGTCTGTGGAATAAATTCTTCTGCATACAACATGATCAGATGTCAATTAAAGCAGAAACAGCACAGAATCACAGTGCCACAGATTCACAGAGTCACAAAATCACAGAATCACAGAATGGTTTGGCTGGGAAGCGACACCCAAAGCTCACCTTGTTCCAACCCCCCTGCCATGGGCAGGGACACCTTCCACTATCCCAGGTTGCTCCAAGCCACGTCCAACCTGACCTTGGGCACTTCCAGGGATGGGACAACTGTCCTGGTTCTGTTTAAGGACATGCAAAACAAATTCTTCTAAACAAGAGGACACGTCCAAGTGTCAGTTTGGTACCTGGCAAATGCTGCCTCAGCCCCCATCTGGAAAAGTTCCCATTAATCTGGCCAAAACTATGTCAGAGGCTTTACTAAAAACCCTAGGCCAACATCTGAGCCCATGTCCTGGCTGCATTTAGGCTCCTAATAGAGATGTATTTATTAGGCTCCAGTTGGAGCATATTAAAGTGGTGGGGTTTTGTGGGATCCAGCTCTGCTGGGCTTGGCTCACAACTGGGCTCAGCTCAGTGCAGCTGGAAGTCAGCAACCCTGCCTGGTGTCAGCTCAGTTCCTGTGGGCTTTTTTTTAATCCAAGGGGCACTGCCAGCACCCACTGCACATGCTGAACATAATTAAAGCCTCTTCCTTCAATTAAACCTTTTGTCTTAGTCTAATAAGGCAGAATCCAGTCAAACCTCTGCATAACAGAGAAATGTGTAAAGAAATGGCTCAGAGAATTCCTGTGCACATGTGGGTCTTGCAAATTTGATTTATTTCCTTTGGATCTTTACATTGGAGTCAGGCCCTGGCACAGCTGCCCAGGGCTGTGCTGGATCTCCACCCCTGAAGGGATTTAAAAACCATGTGGCACTTGGGGACATGGCTCAGTGGTGGCCTTGCCACCTGGTCACAGGTTGGACTTGATGATCTTGAAGGTCTTTTCTAACCTGAATTCTATTCTATATAGAAAATAGCACTCGATTGCAGGACACTGGGCTCTC
Source organism: Peucedramus taeniatus (assembly GCA_013400575.1). Lineage (NCBI taxonomy): Eukaryota > Metazoa > Chordata > Aves > Passeriformes > Fringillidae > Peucedramus > Peucedramus taeniatus. The sequence goes on from WBNO01015994.1 coordinate 237,680, forward strand.
TCTGAGGCTTCTGCTCTCAGGCCTTTCTCCACTTTTATTTCATTTTTTTATTATGATTTTGGATCCTTATCTCTGTTAATAGATATGGAATCAAAATGTCTTAATTACAAAATGTGCCCGGATTAAAATACCATGAACAAAACCAGTTTAGGAAAAGCCAGAGGGAACTGTGTCCTTTAATCAGCCAGTTTATTAATAATGTAATAAGTTCTCTCAAAGTTCTCTCAGGGCTCACAACTTCCTGATGGAAGATTTTGCTGGAGGGATGTGAAAGGACCTTGTGCTCAGTGAGCCAAACCACGCTTGGGGCACGAGCTGGACTGCTAAAGAAAAACATTTAAAACTGGGCTTTGTGTCACCTTCAGGGGAGAGATGTTTAAGCCAAATATAAATAAATAATTGCAGAGCCCATGGGAAATAAAACCATAAAATAAATATACATCAGAGAGATTTGCCTGCTTCCAGACCAACAAACTCCCAGGGACGCTCAGGAAGTGCTTCTGAGTTGCCCTAATTAAAGGGAGATTTAGGACATGGCCATCTGTAAATCTATTTTGTCAAGATCAGGCGTTAATGTAAAAGGAAAATAATTTGGAGAAAGCTCTTGGCTAAAAGCTTCCTATATACCCACCTGTTCTTCTAAAGGTTTTCTATAGCAACCATCAACAAAGGGCTTTTAGAGCAACAGCATCACTGAACAGGAATGTGGAAGCCATTAAATTTTCTTCTGAAAAAATGAATTTTGCCTGGAAATGAAAAATTCAGTGGCAAAGCTGCATTTTTATGAAATATTCTCATTTTCTTCAGAAATCACCATTTTTGAACTCTGAATTAGGGTTCTTCTGATCCTCTCTGTGCATTACAATTATGTTCACCTTTGTCATGCTTTTTATCCCTGTCTTTTTCCCTCTCTTACCATCAAAAAAAATAACAAATAAGGAAATAAAAGACGGCCATGAAATAATGAAAATGTAGCGAAGAACTACATCTTTTATCATATTACAGGTCAAAATGGGGATAACAACAAGGTAAAGACACAGCAGAATGTGATTTCCTCAAAAATGGTCTCACAATGCAAAGATCAGAAATTCCATTTCATTCCTGGAAAAGTGTAACCTCAAAATGCCAACATCTCAATAACTTGCCGATTGGAAGGAGCTGTATTAGAGAATACACTGGATATTCAGAATATACACACACACCCATGCACTGAACATCTCTGACCAGCCCCAGGTTCCTGGCTGTGAATTTCTCCTTTCTCTCACTAAATTGATGAATTTATTTCACTTCAAGGATGTTATTGTCTCTAGGAATGTATGACAGGCAACAGGTGTTTCAGTTTTTCAAAGAAAACCTGAAAACATCTCCAGGAAGAACGGGTCAACCACTCTTTGATGAACCACACCAAGGAACTGATTCAAACTAAAACGAAAATCAGAAAAAAAAAAAAAAAAAGAAAAGCCTTTTTTCTTGTTTTTTTTTTTTTCCTTCTTAAAGCATGAAAGGTCTTTTGATCTGGTTTCTTTAGTTTCCCCATCCATCAACAACTTCTCTGTGCTATAAGATTCAGCCATGGTGCACAACCTTCCTGGACAGTCCATAGTATTGCTAAATTATCACAGAAACAGGAATTCAGGAATTCAGACACTTGAGAGGTTCTTGAGAAAGGTATCCAGTGTCCTGGTAATAATTTCAAACAAATGCATCATTTTGTCCCTGCCTTGAAGGTCACTGAGATTGTTGGGGTTTTGGGACACATCAAACAAAGGAGGGGCTGAGAATTGGGCTCCTCCAACAGAGGAAATGCTCATGGAGATTCCACCCCTGCTTTCTTAGACTATTAAAGAGGGGGTACAGAAGACAAACCCAGACTCCTTTAGAGGTGCAGAGTGGAGGGGTGAGAAGCACAAGCTGTAACAGGGAAAAGCATTTCACTCATTAAAAATTCACCTGGACACGGTCATGAGCAACCTGAGGTATGTTTGACCTGCTTTAGGCATAGGTTTGGACCAGAGACCTCCAGAGGCTCTTCCAGTCTAAATTATCCGAATTTCTACAATCCTAACATTCAAATATCTTCAATTTTACTATCCCAGGTTGCTCCAAGCCCTGTCCAACCTGGCCTTGGACACTTCCAGGGATCCAGGGGGAGCCACAGCTTCTCTGGGCACCCTGTGCCAGGGTCTCACCATCCTAACAGGGAAAAATTCCTTCCTCAGAGTTAATCTAAACCCACCCTCTAATATTCTATTCTATCTCATTTCCAAAACTTTCATTTCCAAATGGATCCAGAATTGAACAAAGGGTATCAATGGTTGTCTCAAAATCACAAGAAACCCCAAGATCCTTTTCCTGTTTCTCCTCAATACCCCCACTCATGCCATGTCTGTTACCTTTGGATCACACATAAGGCAGCAGCTCACTGACTAAATCATTTTTTATAGGATTCTGGTTATTTTTTTCCAGGATTTTGACTCCACAACTTGTCTTCTCCATGGCTGAACACCTGCACAGTCTTTGTCTCAGCAAACTCTACATGACATCAATGTTATTTTTGTGGAGAAGGTCAAGCCCTGTCAGGTACAAAGAGCACAGAACTTCCGAGGGGGAATTCAGTCCACAGCCCCCGTTCTCAGCACAGGAGTTGAACATTTCCTGAATTCCACCCACCCACAGACAGCATCTAATGCAGGTTGAGTCTCTCAGAGGGAAACAAATGAATGGCTTTTCTCAGACTAAAAACATTCCTTTCTCCACGCAGCAGAGATGCTGCCCAGGCTGAGAGAGGTTGCACTGAGGCACGAAAATGCACATGGCAAAAGTTCTCTCCAGCTTTTGTCCTTCAGTGATCCTCTCTCCATAATTTTTATGAACATTTCTACCAACTGCTTCTCAGTGACATCACTCCCATGGCTAAATCTGACCTCAGCAGCTTCCTTTGCCCAAATTTTATCTATTTTGGTCTTATAAATGGCCTATATACAGACCTAGAATTAATTCTGACGGGCTTTTCTTTTTTTTTCTGTTTCACAAAATGGACGAGTCCATTTATATCAGGATGGAAATCAACTTCCTACCAATTACATCCTTTGCAGCACTTCCTTTCAAAATGACATAATTCAGATGACAACAGTCTGAGAGTCCTCCGTGCATTAACTTGGGCACCACACCAGGCACACGGTTGCTCATTGTGCCTTTTTCTTTTAAAAAGTTTGGTTTTCAATTCATCCACCTACCATTCCTGTGCTTCCTCGGTTTCTTATAAATAACAGTACAGAGGTTATGGACACTACTATTTATAGCTCCAATATTTTTGTTGATGCATCTCTTTGGGCTTTAAATACTTAAAGTTATTTACAGAACTGGAAGAAAATATGATGTTTGATCTTTTGTGGATAATTCCATCACTGATGGCAACAATACTGTGAAAATACATTGACTTTCACATTTTTTTCCTTATAAAAAGTTCTTTAACAGAGACCCCAAAGAGAATAATACTCAAACACAGATTTATCTTCCAGAAATCTGGAGTTGGATTCTCATAGCCTGAGCCCAACTAAAAAGTCCAGAACTTCTCCCAAAATAAGAGTGATTTTTGCCAGGTGCTATTTCTTGTAGTCCCTTTTTCCTTTTCTCCCTGACAGCTGCTGAGCATTTTTGGTGGCTGACCTTCAATTTAGGCACAAAGAAGAAACCACAAGATTTGCCCGTAAATGCATTTACTGATAAATGCAAATCACAGAACATGATCTAATCCTTCATCCCCCTTTCTAAAAGGAGAACTGTTTTCAAGTGTTTCTGTGAGGTTTAAGAGCACTGGATAGCTGGAATTAAATTCTGATGAAGCGTCTCTGAGACCTTGGACAAGGGGAAACAGATTTTTTGCTAATCCTCAAACACAGCTGGCAGGTGAAAGGATTAGCAGGGGCTGAGCTTCTCAGTATGAATGAGGAGAGACGTGACACATCAGCAACCAGAAAAACTCTGGGTTTGTGTTGATGGCTTTAAAACACCTACTTTGCCTGTGAGTAGGTTGAATGTGCCAGCCTGAAGCTCAACATGGGTAATTTTCCCTGTTCAGAACCCTTTTGGAAGCAATTTGGGTATCAATATCTTCCACTAGTGTTTCTGGAGCTGCAGTAAAGCCACATCTCCCAGCTTGAGCCTCGCCACCCTCAAGTCCTAACTGAAGTTATTTTCTTGAGTTTTAGGAGTAGTTTTAGCCTAAACCACCTTTTGTGAGACCTTTGGGAGAAGAGGCACTGGAGGAAATTCATTTAATACCTTCACTAATGGATCTCTTTGTTACCCTTCATTCCCACCATCTGTTCCTTGAAAATACTTCCTACCTCTCATCTTATACAGGAAACAGAAGTGGGTTTAGAGACAGGACAATCCTGTGCTGTGTGACAGCAAACACTTGGCCTAAGTGGGTTTGGGCCTTGTAGTGGCTACTGAAATACGAGAATACAAAAAGGCAGGAAGTTCCAAAAGCAGGGTCTGGGTTCTTGCCCAGTTCAGAGCAAACCAAGCAAACCTTGGGCTGCTCCAGGTCCCTGTTTAGATTTTATAACACCTAAAATGCAGGTGCCTGGCATGAATTCAGAGCACTTCAATTAAGCACACTTCAATCAAGAGACTCCAGCTACCGCCTAAACTGGCAAAAAATGGGCCAGCTCCCATTTGCTGCCCCTGAGGCCCAAAAAACATGGCATGGCTAAAGTTTTTTCCTTCCCAAACCTACTGGTTGCATCCAAAGAGCCAAATGGGAATAGCTCCTTGTCTGTCCAAGTTTTCTAACCATACCTGGTCACTGTCCAGGTCCAAATCTGTCTGATTGTACCAGGAACCTTGATATCATTTTAATAGTGTGGAAAATTACTTTCCAAGTGCCCAAAACTCTGCCTGGCTCTTCAACAGAACAATACTAACTTGGCCCCAGGCACTTCTGAAGAGTAATTCAGAGTTCTAGACATGAAGATGGGTCAATCCACTTGATTTGAAGCTTAAACATCTGAATGAAGCATTGCCACCACAGACATCCAGCCCTGACTTGGAATATAAAGTGGTCTCCTGAGGCCAAATGTTCAACAGAAAAGAGCTCAGCCTTTTGAAAATCAGTGAAAAAAAAAGTAATTTCAAATGCATCTGTTGGATCCTGGCAGAAGAAAGACCGAGTGTGTCATTTCAGGAACAAAAAATGGGAGGCAGCATCTATTTCAGTAGGATTCATTTAAAATATAGTCATAGGATCATGGAATTCCAAAATGGATTGGTTGGAAGGGACCTTAAAAATCATCTAGTTCCAACTCCTGTCATGGTCAGGGACACCTTCCACTACTTCAGGTTGCTCCAAGCCTTGTCTAACCTGGCCTTGGACATTTCCAGGGACATGAGAATTGCGGGCAGGTAGTTCTAGTTAATTTTTTAGGTTCAGGAGGAAGGTGGGGAGAAAATTGCCACTTAGTTAGACTGACTCCAGACCGATCCTGGGACACGTTGGATTGTTCCCAGGAGGAGCTACTATCTTTCCATGGATAATGGAATGTTTAGGTTTAGACCATTATTCTTAAACAGCTAAAGCTGGGGAAGATCAGTCCCCCTCTGAGGGCTTAAGTAATCAAATTGATATGCTCCTGTTCTTTGGCCCAAAACATAAGTTCCATCCAGGTTTACAGATCCCAGAGGAGATGCTGCAGGAAATGAGTGCTCCTGAGTGTTTAGCATGTATTAGGCACCACAAAAAAGCAATCTGATTCTCACAGGGTGCTCCAGACCAAGACAGAGACATGTCTGTTCTGTGATGATTCCATTTGAAAGGATTAATTTACTATTAACAAATGGATATTGCTCCAAATGCACCTTTCACACAGTTCTGGGAGATGACAATAGCCTGCTATTATCACCTCTGCTGGAATATGCACTTATTTTCCCCTTTACAAGAACTAAATACATTGGGAATGCATCTTGTGGGCTGACATTTCCACACATTCCCATGTCTATGTTCCTGCACCTTCCATTACTGAAAGCAACTGATTTAATTGGACTTGTCACTATCCATGATTCCTTCTCCAACAAGGATATTTCCAGCACATTGCCTGAAGAAACCACCACATTAAAGCAAGTTTTTAGGGCTCAAGAAATTTTAGAACCCTGTGGAATGTTTGTAAGAGGAGAGAGAGACAAGTGAAAGACTGTTGGTGATATCTTAATCCTTTTTTTTCCCTGCCTTTGATCACAGGCCACAGGTTGGATGTGCTGATGAACTTTTCCAAGCAGAAACATTGGCTGAAATTATGGTTTAGATCCCAGGAATCGTGACTGATCAAAGGAACCATGGTCAGTCATCAGATCCCTCTTTTATTTAGGAAGTTTTACAAGCAAACATCACCTGTGGAGACCTTCACTGCAGGTACAGAGTGGTGGGTGTTGTTTGGGGTTAAAAGACTTCTCAAGGCACTGTCACTAAGACAGAAAATGGTACCATTGGCTTGGAAGGAGCCTTAAAGATCACCTGGTCCCAACCTGCCCCCTGTGGGCAGGGATATGTTCTAAAGCCTCATGATTTATTAAAAAAAAAAAACACAGAATGTGCTTCTCATTTTTAGTAAATTTATTATTTTTCCTCACAATGACTGGGATTACAGATTTGGGTAATTTTTATCTCCACAAAGTAAATACTCTGCTACAATGGCAGGCACTCATCTCTTCTGGTGACCAGGGACAGGACCCAGGGAACGGCTGGAAATGTGCCAAGGAAGTTTAGGTTGGATTTTAGGGAAAGATTCTTCCCCCAGAGGGGGTCAGGCACTGGAATGGCTCCCAAGAGAAGGGTGACATTCCCAAGGCTGCCAGAGCTCCAGGAGCATTTGGGCAATGCTCTCAGGAATGCACAGGGTGTGCTTGTTGGGGTATCCTGGGCAGAGCCAGGAGTTGGACTCAACGATCCTTGTGGGTCCCTTCCAACTCAGGATATTCTGTGATTCCATGAACTGCCTCAATCATTCACAGCTACTTGTGTAGTCATGAAAACTGTACACACACTGCACACTGAAGGCCAGGAACTTGTGAAAACTTAATTTTAAGTATTTGAAGACAGAGAAACTGAGGCACAAGGAGTGTTTGACTCAAAAAAATGTGAGAGGGTGCCAAGATATGCACAGAAACCAGTCCTGGATCCTGCTGCTCCAATCCATCAGCTCCTATGAAATTGCCTCTGTCTGAAAAAAGGAACAGGTTGCCCAGAGAAGCTGTGGCTGCCCCATCCCTGGAAGTGTTCCAGGCCAGTCTGGACAGGGCTTGGAGCAACCTGGGATAGTGGAAGGTGTCCCTGCCCATGGCAGGGGGTGACTTCCAACCCAAACCATGCCCGGATTCCATGATTATAAAGGAGTTTGCCTTTTCAAGATTAAAATCCTCAGCCTTGTCATCTCACTTCCAATCAGGTAACCAGCAAATTCAAAACTTTACCTCTCCAACTTTCCCCCCTGACTCCCCTCCCCGCTCCTTTCCAAGGCACATTTGGTATTTGTTTTGAATCCTGGCCGATTTTCAGTGCGCAAAACCTGATGCCGAGAGTTACTTGATATTCCGAAGGCGTTATTTTAAGATGAAACAATGTAAATTCTGCCTCGGATGGCAGATGGCTGGCAGTTCACTGTTTGGCAAACCAACTGGTGGGGTATGTTGGAAAGTCGGAGCAGCAGGTAGTACAGCTCAATTTGAAACGACCACAGATGCTCAGAGAGGCGCGGGGGAAGGGCACAAGCTGGTCAGGAAATTAAGAACAGTAGTCAGAGCTCACAGGGGAAAAAAAAAAATTAAAGAAAAAAAAATGACAGTAATTAGCTGAAAGTTTTCTTCTCCCAATCAGCACTTTTTGGATGGGAGTTAGCAGAGATGAGAGCGAGCGTTGTTGCAATTCACGCAAACACGGCGCTGCCTCGCTGAGGGCTCCTTTCTGTGCTGTGCCCTGATGGCTTTAAAGCTCTGCACCACTCATGTCCCACATGAGGGCTGGGGGTTATACAAGCCTTGTACAAAGCTGCTCTTTCCAGAGGGATGAATGTCATCCCTGCTGTCCAAGCTGGCCAGGTGCTTGCCCCTCAGTGCAGGCCTCTGGTGTTTCCATTTGGATGGGCCAAGCATGAGGTTGGACTCGATGATGTTGGAGGTCTTTTCCAACCTAAATCATTGAATTGTACGATCACAGAATAGTTTGGGCTGGAATGGACCTTAAAGCTTACCCAATTCCACCCTGTGCCATGGGCAGGGACACCTTCCACTATCCCAACTTGTTCCAAGTCCCATCCAACCTGGCCTTGGACACTTCCAGGCATCCAGGGGCAGCCACAGCTTCTCTGGGCACCCTGTGCCAGAGCCTCACCACCTCACAGGGAACAATTCCTTCCTAATATCCAGTCTAAACCTACTTTCAATTTAAAACCATTACCCCTTGTCCTGTCATGCCAGACCCTTGTACATAAACTTGCTCCATCTTTCTTGTGGTCTCCATTGAGGTACAGGGAGCTCACCCCAAAGCTTTCTCTTCTCCAGGATGAACAATCCCAATTCCCTCAGCCTCTCCCCACAGCAGAGCTGCTCCATCCCTCTAATCATTCTGCTGCCTGCTCTGGATTTTCTCCAGCATCTCCACATCTTTCCTGTGCTGGGCCTCCAGAGATGGAGACAACTCTGCAAGTGGGGTTTCACCTGAGTGGGGAAAAGGGGCAGAATCCCCTCCCTTGTACTCTGTGATCTCTGCTCCCATCGCTTCCCACAGAGGGTGTCTGGCCTCCCCTCACCATCAGCACCCGCTCTGCCACGAGACGGGAAGGCTCGGCACCCACTGCCGGTCTTTCCCAAATTGGTAACTAAGTGGGATGAGCCGCCCTTTGGAGGAGCCCAGCTTTCTGCACTCCTGCAGCTTTGGAAGCTCAGAGGAGCCATCTCACTTCGTGGTAGCTAAAAGTAGCTCTGCTGGATCCCGACGCAAAGGGTGGGAGCTCTAAACCAGAACTTCGCTCCAACTGCGGAGTGAAATTTTACACCTCCACAGCTCAGCTGACCCAGCACCAAGGGCCAGCTGGCACAGGCTGGCCGTGCCCATGATCTTCTGTGCTCCAGAACTGGGTAGCAACATCCAAACTGCCTTTTGGGAATGGTCTCCGGCAGGTGCCATCTCCCAGAGAATGCTTGGGAGGGGTCTGGAAAGTTCACCAGGGCCAAAACTGCACCAGCATCAGGCAGAAAAGAACATCCCTGGAAGTGTTTAAGGCCGGGTTGGCCAGGGCTTGGAGCGACCTGGGAGAGTGGAAGGTGTCCTTGGAAAGAGCAGGGGGTGGAATGGGATGATCTTTAAGGTAGGTCCCTTCTAACCCAGGCCATCCTATGATTCAACAATTAAGGTTGGAAAATACTTTCAAGATGATTGAGTGATTCCACCATGGCCCTGGGCAGCCTGTTACAGTGCCTGACCATGCTTTCAGTGAAGAAATTGTTCTTATATCCAATTTAAACCTCCCACAATGCAACTGGAAGCCATTTCATCCCATTTCTACCCAGAGGGCAGATAATCCAGCTGTAACAGAGGCTGAAACTTTCCTGTGAGAACAACTGCAGGATCAGCCTGCTCTCAACCTTTAGTCTTGACCTCACCTCAACCTTCCCACAACCCAGTAACACAGTGGTTTTGAACACACTCCTCAACTCTTAACGCTTTGCAGTAAAGAAGCAGCATTAGGGAAGAACAGCTCATTACAAGGGAACACATTAATTAACTGATCACATGCTCCAAAACTCTGGATCTGCATTCAAGCTTTCCTAGGTGATCATTTCCAGCCTGGATGCTTCCTTCAGGTATTTTTGAACCATGCCCATGTTGCCTGCTGTGTAACGCTGGGTGCTAACGAGCTCTGAGTGGTGTTCAGTTAAAGAAATTCCACTCTGAGCCAAGTGCATGAGGGCTTTTTTGCAATTAAGCAATCAACAAAATCAGGAAAAGCCACCTGCACACTTCCCTCTGGCCCCCAGACAGCACACATGGTTCCTTTCACCTTGGAAAGGGCTTGGAGCAACCTGATCTAGTGGAAGGTGTCCCTGCCCATGGCAGGGAACTGGAACTTAATGGTCTTTAAAGCCCCTTCCAACCCAAACCATTCTGGAATCCTACAGTCTTGCCCAGATTTGTTCTGATCCAACTCCCCTGAAACAAATGAAGTTATTTGTAGGAGGAATGCTTGTTTTTTAAGGTGATTCTGCTGTTTTCTGCTGTCTATAATTTCATGGACCTCTCTCCAGTGCTGGTGTGTTTATAAGGGTAGGCAGCATTCCTTCATGGATACTTACTCAGTTAAACATCACCTCAATCAACTTTAAATGATCTTTCCTCCCTCTAAAGTGTGGATTTCAATATTTCAGCAAGCAGCAATCACGCAACACAAAGCTCTACAACCCCTTTCTGCCAACAATTCATGGAAATTAAGCAGTTAAGCACAAAAGCAATATACCTGTGAACACACAGAAATTGCAGACTGGCAGATGAGGTAATTAGATACAGAGTTAATTTATATGAAAAAACTCAGGAGAGCTGGATATTTCCTCAGCTGTACATTGGTATTCTACAACATTCACATGTAGAAGATTATATAGGACTCCTGTATTACTTTGCTCATATCATGCTGGATTTTTTCTGAAAATTGTAGAAAATGTGTGTAGAGAGTGCTGGATTATTTGGAAACCTGTCTGCAATCAGGAAATTAAAGATCCCTGTAAACCAAAGGGGAAGCATTAAGGCTGCTTGGGAAACGTGAGCCTGAATATTGAGAGATTGATGCAACTTCTTAATGTTATTTATTGAGGGAATTTCATAGGGGCTTGGCACCCCAAATTAGAGAGCCAAAAGAAGGGAAGATCATTGTTTAAATGCTGGGGGAAAGGAATAATTCATGGAGCCCGGGTTCAGGCAGGAGAGAATGCTGACATCCTTCAACAGGCTGCAGAGAGAGGAGGCAATTCCAGGTGTCCAAGTCCCAGATCTGCTCTCTCCATTAACCCCAGCAGGAACAGGGACAGCACAGCTGGCTGAGTTACCTGCCCATGTTTGCCTCATTTTTACCCTTTTTTTTAAAGGGATTTATTGGACAATATTGACCAGTAATAAACATCTCAAGCATCACTACTCCCCATTCATCTGCACCACTGAGAACCCTGAGAATTATTCCTACACACCCCCTGCTTCCTACTGGCTATAAAAGAAACCACTCCAGCCATTTCCCAAGTGTTGCATCACCTTTTAAAGGCCTTGTCTTAGGTCTAATGCTATTAAATTTTCTTTATGGGAGCTGGAAATAAACACAAAACCATTGCTGATAACATTTGTGAATGATACAAAGTTTGACATCATAATAAGTATTAAGGAGTGTGAGGCAGCCATAAAATCAGCTTGGATTCCTTAGTACATTAGGCTCAATCAGCAAACCCATATTTTAATATACGAGTGTGTGTTCAGCTAGGAGAGTAGGAAAGCAGGAATGGAGAGAACAAAGGATTACATAATGGAAAATAGCATCTGAAAGTAATTTAGGGGTCACAGTAGCCAAAAAGCTTAGCACTAGGATCCATTAGGATGCTGTGATGAAAAGCACTAATGCAATTCACGGACATGTGCACAGCAGAGGAGGAGTGGGAGGAAAGAGTGACTTGATTTTCATTTACGGCAGCATCAAGACTAATGCTGGAATATTAAATCCACTCCTGCCAACCACGTTTTTAAAGGATCTTGAAAAACTGGGGATGCTGTGAGGAAGGCCTACAGTAGGAATGGCAGGACTGGAGAGCCTGTCTTTGGCTTCCAGGTGACTTCAAATTCTGCATGTCCAGAAAATACAAATTATTACAGAATCAAAGGGAGGGGTCAGAGGGGACCTTAAAGTTCATCGCATTCCCTCTCTGACATGGGCAGGGACACTTTCCACCATCCCAGGTGACTCCAAGCCCTGTTCAGCCTGGTCTTGGACACTTCAGCTGGGATAAATTTTCCTCTGGCAAAAGGAAAAGTGACTGAACTGTGCACACAGGGGAACTGATGAAAATTTCCAAAACGAAAAAATCCCAAACCCTGTTCGATTTGGTGAATGATCAGTCCCAGAGCTTGGTACTTCATCAATATTTGACCATCAAAATTTGAGAGCAGCAGTTAATGAGGCAAATAAAAAACTTAATGTTACGTGTACAAAGATGATTAGGATCCAACTGTGGTCACCAAAAGAAACTGCCTCGTAAATGAATTCCTTAAACGTCCCGAGGAAACCAGGGAATGCTGCCATCCACTACACTGACATATGCTTGGGACTCATGGACTGAATTCCCTGATGCCCTTGAATGACAGATCACAAAATACATTCCTAAATAACTTGAGTGACACCCAGGATTGGGCTCAGACCCCCAAGCTCAGGTATCCGCATGGACTGGGATCAGTTTCCACACATCAACATCCAGTGTCAGCCAGATGCCACCCAGAGGGGCCTGGACAAGCTGGAGCAGTGGGAATCTCAAGGATTTAACAAGACCAAGTGCTGCTGCTGCACCTGAGTCAGGGCAACCCCCAGGGTCAATCCAGGCTGGGCATGAGCAGATGGAGAAGCCCTAGGAGAAGGATTTGGGGATGCTGGTGGGTGGGAGCTGGACATGACCCAGACCAGAAACCCCTGTGGGCAGCAGGGGAGGGGGAGATTCTGGATAGCTTCCCACTGCCAGAGGGCAGGGTTAGATGGGATATAGGGAAGGAATTGTTCCCTGTGAGGGTGGGAAGGCCCTGGCAGAGGTTGCCTAGACAAGCTGTGGCTGCCCCACCCCTGGAAGTGAACTTCAAAATACATTTTATAGTAACTGTATTTAAATTAGCTCATTGCTACAATAATTCATAATTAACTCAAAATTATAGGGAACCTGAATGTTATGCTAAGAAAACACTAGGTTTGTCATAAACATCTGCCTATTTTGGGTTGCATTAGGTAAGAAAGAAAATGGTTTACAAAAACAAGAGCATTTGCTCATCTTTCTGGGATCTGCACAAATCTGTCTTAAAAAATCTAAATTAAAATGATTTGTCAAAAATCAGATTCCCTCTTTTCATGCTGTCACCTTTAGCATAGAAAACACATCCATTAGGTTCCCTTCTTACTTTTTTTTAAGATGTTTGCATTCAAAAGTGAAGAGAAGAAAACACAGAGGATTGGATTTCCCTCACCCAATTATGAGAACCAACAAAGCACAGCCTTTGAAGAGTGCAACTGCAACGACAGGATGACACCCTGTGACACTGGGAGTTGGCAAAGTTGTTTCCCAAGGGGCAAAGAAGTGAGGGAGTGGATGAAAAAATAAGGCTGGAGTGGGAATTACCTAACAGAATTGAGAGATTTTTTTTTTTTTTTCATTTGGGAAAGGATAATAGAATCCCAGAGTGATCTGAGTTGGAAGGGACCTTAAAGCTCATCCCCCCATGGGCAGGGACACCCTCCACTATCCCAGTTTGCTCCAAATCCCATGAATTTTCTGGTGGGAGAGGATGAACACCTTGTTTTCCAATTACATTTCTATTCCCTATTGCTTTGAGATATACACAAAAGAAAGGGCTGATCATCACCAAAACCTCATTATTTCTGTTTTCATTACTCAGGGTTCAGGGGTCTGTCCAGCTTCACTTCTATTTTAGGAGCAGGCTAAGAGGCTTCACTCCTATTTTATTGCAATCAGCCTCTGCCTTTAACACCTTCCCCTAAAAAAATATCACCCCCAAACTCATTATCTTTTGCACTGACATCTAAACCAGCATTAAGGGAAGTAAAAAGAAATTGCACCTGAGAAGGTTTTCAGAAAATAAAAGGATTTTTCTCCTGAGCCAAGGACAACACAAAGCTCTCCTTTGGAGAGCCCCAGCACAACCCCCTGTGTGTCCACAGTGAGTGCCCAAAATGCAGAGTTCCCTCTACTGCAGCCCCCAGTGAAGGCTCAAACCCCACTGGTGCCACAGGTGAGAACTGGTTCAGTGCCACATGGGCAAGTGACACAGAAGTGATGTCCCCAGGACACAGGGCTAAGCTTCAATTTCAATTTCCAGACTCCCTGCAAACCCCAGGGAATGGATAAATTGCCTCTCCTGCTGCTACCCATGCCATGCACTTGCAAGAGATTTTTTTCCTTGATTTAGTCTATTAGAGATATACAGAGTTAAAAAGTCCAGAGTCAGCACCTGGCTCTTGCAATTGGGCATTTATAACACACAGGCAATGGCCAGAAGCTATGAATTACTGATAAAAGTAGAGCTGGTAGGAAAACTCTTTCCGTTCCCCTGAAGAACTCAAATAAAATAAAATAGAAAAATCACATTTTAATCTATTCTTACCCCACTGATTTTTCTAACTGTCACGGAAAAAAAAAACAAAAATTCAGATAATGGCTGTTTATACAGCACATACACAGACCCATATGCCAACACACATATACACAGTCAACAGTCTAAAATGGAATTTTGAGAGGCTTCAGTATCCAAAGATATTAAAAAAATCATCCTAATGAGACAATTTCCCTTGGTTAAAAACCCATATTTTTGGTCGAAAAATATTTCTGTGCAGAATTTTCAGGGAAGTCTAATTTAGGGCTCTAATTTGCTGATGGTTGAAATCCTTTCTAGTCTCTTTTTTCCCTTGAAATCCAAGCTTCAGATGTAAAATGGATAATAAGGCTTTTCTTTTAAGGAATATGCCTGGAGCTGAGAGTTTTAAATTTAAATCTCAGGAGCTGTAACACTGCTCCATCCAAGAGGGGCTTGTGGTGGATGTAGCAGCACTCACCTGGCATTTATCCGAGAAGGATTCAGAGCAGACACCAATCCAGGATTTCTGCTGTGGCAGAGGTAGGGAAAGAAGGGGATGCAGAGAGGAGATGCTGCAATTCCAGCATGAATCCACCCCAGCACTCTCTGACTGAGAGGAAGGGAGAAGGGAAGGATCCAGGGAGAGCTCAGAGCCCCTTCCAGGGCCTAAAGGGGCTCCAGGAGAGCTGGAGAGGGACCTGGGACAAGGGATGGAGGGACAGGACACAGGGAATGGCTTCCCACTGCCAGAGGGCAGGGAGAGATGGGATATTGGGAATGAGGAATTGTTCCTTGTGAGGGTGGTGAGGCCCTGGCACAGGGTGCCCAGAGAAGCTGTGGTTGTTGCTGGATCCCTGGAAGTGTCCAAGGCCAGGCTGGACAGGGCTTGGAGCAGCCTGGGACAGTGGAAGGTGTCTCTGCCCATGGCAGGGGGTGAAATGAGGTGATTTTAAGGTCCCTTCCCACCCAAACCATTCCATGATTCTCTGACTGTGCCACATGTTCCCAATACAAAAAAAAACAGCTGCAAAGAGCTGCCCAGATGTGAAGCCAAACTCCTCCAAGAGCTGTGGGGCACCTGGCTGCAGCATGAATGAAAAGGAATCTCTGTCACTGTTCTAGAAAATGCCTGAATTATGTTTGCATAAGACCCTGACAAACAGAATTAATGTACAAAAGGTGAATGAAGTCACATGTCTGCCACTGAGTTGGAAAAGCAATCTGTTAAGAACACAAAAGGAAAGGTTTCTTTCTTTTTTTCTTTCTTTTTTATTTCTTTTTTCCATTTGCAGCTTTTATTTTTTACCCTAGGAATGAAAACAGTTTACATCTACTCCTGTAAGGACTGCCCAGGCACAGGAGTACTCACTCCTTCTCAGACAAGAAGTCAGTCTGCATTCTTTTTGTTCTTTGTCTGTAGAAATGGCTGGGTTATTGATAATGTGAGGACAGTGTTGGCAAATAAAAGATATTAATGCATCTCTTTGTATCTGGAAAAACATAAAGCCAACCATGTTCCCTCTCTCCACAATGAATCCCCCTGGAAAGTTCTGGGTTTTTGTATTTCTATGTATATACTCTTGAGAAATGAAGTAGACACAAATGCATTTTCAGAGACTTTTGGACTCGGTGTCATGAAATCAAAGTGAAAATTATTTCAATAACATCACCCAAAGCCTTCTCATTGTGGTGGCAGGGAACCATCCCTTGTTAAAGGACTTAGAGGGAGCTGAGCACCTATTTAGACACCATTGTAAATGAAGACAATGCATTTATTTCATTGCTATGGTTACTGAATCAAGTCTGAAGTATAGAAATATGGTGCACAAGGAAAAAAAGGAGATGAAGGAAAATAAATGATACACTGCTTTAGAAATGCAGAGGGGAGATCAAACAAACAGACTGCACAGTTTAAGAAACAATTAATTATTAGAACTTTCACAACACATTTGATATGATCTCATTGTAAGCTGATTGCAGCCATTCTCACCCCAGTGCTATCTCATCTCCTCACTTGTACCCAGCTCATCTTTTGTCCCGCTGCTGGTGTGAGAAAAGCTGCTGGTTTTTATCTGTGAGATGGAGAAAATGAGGAATCACTGCAAACCTAAAGCTCTGTGGGAAGGTTTCTCCTGGGATGGGCTGGGACAGACCAGCTCCTCCTCTCTGGCATCTCCACAGGACCTGTTTGGCATAAATTGGCTCCTGATGGGGCTGAAGGGCAGCACAGGCTCCTTTCAAATGTCTGGGCATAACTCAAAGTGTTTCCTGGGGGATTGCTCAAATTACAGAATCATGGAATGGTTTGGGTGGAAAGGGACATTAAAGCTCATCCAGTTCCAACCCCTGTCATAGGCAGGGACATCTTCCACCATCCCAGGTTGCTCCAAGCCCTGTCCACCCTAGCCTGGGACACTGCCAGGGATCCAGGGGCAGCCACAGCTTCTCTGGGAAATCTGTGCCACGGCCTCACCACCCTCAGAGGGAACAATTCCTTCCCAATATCCCATCCATCCCTGCCCTCTGGCAGTGGGAAGCCATTCCCTGTGTCCTGTCCCTCCATGCCTTTTCCCAAGTCCTTCTCCAGCTCTCCTGGAGCCCCTTTAGGCACTGAAAATGCAGAAGCTCTGAGGGCCAGCAGGTCAGAGCTCTCCCTCAGTGACACATTCACAGCATCCAGACCTCTCCATCCAGCCTGGACACAGCTGACAAGGGATTCCTGCCCAGCAGGTCTGGTTTGGACATTTCCCCACCAAGGGAGCAGATCTAGGTCAGAGAGGTGATCCAAAATTACCAAGATCAGAAAAGTAACCAACGGAAATGGTCAACATCACATTTTAATGCTTGGAAATGCTGCAAAGCTGCACTTTTTGCATTGTCCAATCAAGGTGTTTAAAAGACAATTTTTTTAAACAAAAATTAAAAAAACTACTGGCCAAGACTATTAATCCCTTTCTCCTTTCTTTAATGATATACAGTCAACAATTTAATTCCCCTCACTCACCTGCTGTAACATCCCTGGCTCTAGAGCTGCCAGTCAAATTCTATTTATTTCACAGGACTCTCATCAGAACAATTCCAAATTCAAGGCTAAAAAGGCTGCAGTTGAACTCCTGGGCAAAGAGGGTGGGAGGCACAGGGATGACACTCTGAGACAGGATGTACAAAAGCCAGGATTAATCCACCTGACACTCTGCTGCCGACTCCTCGACACAAATCCAAACAAATTCAGGACAGCAGTTGCAGAAACAGCCTCTCTCTTATTTAGGCAAAGCCAACCACTCAGGCCACTGTGTGCACTTGGCACGCTGAGAAATCTCTTTGCCACAGCCAATTAGGAAGAGATCTGATTAATTAGGACTTCTTCATCCTTCTTTTCTGACCAACACATAGCAATGGATTATTTAGTGCATTAAATGGGGTTGTTCAGCTACGCTGCCTCAAACAAGAGCTCTTGTGGGGCCACTGAATAGAGCCAAGAAGATCCAGATGGAATTAAAGCATTCAAATGAATGCTGTTCCCACACAGCCCCGTGCAGGAGCACAGCTGTACCCCAGCCATGGCTGTAAAGGAGGACAGGCTGGCTCTACCCTGTCACTTAATATCGTGCCACAGCTCCATGACATGGCACTGGCATCACTCCATGCTGCTGGCACAGCATGTGACAGTCATTGTCCCCGTTAGATTCCAGAGGAACTTGTCTGAAATTCCCCCAAGTGACTGAGGAGCCTGAACTTTGCTGAATTTATTGGGGCTGAGCCTATTCAGTCTCTAGGAAAGGCCACTTCCTACTCCAAAAGGTGAGAAAAGAGGAAAGGATGGAATCAGACTAATAACAAGGACAAGCGACTGAATAAAATTCATTCTTTTTAATCTCTGACACAAGATGCAGTTACCAAAAAGAGACCAGAAACAAGGCAAGTGCAGATCTATGAAAATAACGTTGTTGTATCCCTTACAGCCCCTGGGATCTCTGGTCCCAGAGATCAGCAGTTCCAAAGTCTCCCTAGGAAAGCACAAGTGAGCATCTCAGTGAAAAACAAATTGAAAATCACTTTTCTAAAGTATTTCTGTCTGATTGAGCGTTGCACCAAACCATGTAATTTCCATGAAATGGAAAATAACTGCCTGGTGAGTCGCAGTGAGGAAAAGTGTGGAGAGCAAATTGCAGCAACCTGCAGTCCTGGTGGATGAGGCACAATGTGCTCGGGAGCTGGGAGTTCTGCTGGGTCAGATTTTGGTGGGCTTGGGAATTTTTATATGTCTTTGTGACACCTGGGGACATGATTAATGGTGAACACAATGGTGCTGGGTTAATGCTTGGACTTGGTCGTCTTGGAGGTCCTTTCCAGCTTTAAAGACTCTGATTATGTCTGCCCAAGGAAAGGCAAGGTCAAGAGCTGTGATGAACACTCAGTTCTCTTTTGATCAAATCTGTACACCTCATCTTCATCTTTGCTGAACCTTGTTATGAACTCGCTGCAGTTGCTCTGAAAAGAAGCCATAAAGTGAGGATAAAAAGCTCATGGAATCACAGAATATCCTCAAGGGACTCACAAGGATCATCCAGTCCAATTCCTGGCCCTGCACAGACACCCCAGCAATCCCACCCTGTCCCTGAGAGCATTGTCCAAATGCTCCTGGAGCTCTGGCAGCCCTGTAGCTGTGACCATTCCCTGGGAAGCCTGTTCAGTGCCCCAGCACCCTCTGGGGAAAGAAACTCTTCCCAAAATCCAGCCTAACCCTCCCTTGACTCAGCTTCATGCCATTCCCTTGGTCCCAAAGAGCTTAAGTAAAGACAGGCAATATGAAAATAATCAGAATCCAGAATTTTATTGGCATCCAAAATCCAAAGACTTGAACTGAAACATCACGAGACTGAAGGGGGAGAAGCAACCCTACAGAGAAAAAACATTGGTGCAACTTTGAAACAACTTTCAGTAGAAGCTGACAGAGAATCACCTTGTCCTATGGAAAAATGTGAAAAATGAGCCATTAGAGCCTGAAAGTCACCCATTATTTTGCTTAAATGAGCATGAACATGTGTTTCTCTTCCTGGAGGTGGCCCAAAGGAGCAGCCAACAAGTGCATGGAGAAAATTCCAAAGACTCTGGCACGAAGTACTGAAAAGAGAGGTTTCTTTGGAAGGTAAACTCGCTCTCCCAAAGGGGATGAGTAAGCAGTCATTTCCCTCGCAGGCAAATGAAAGCTTTCAAAGATGTCATTCACAAAACTGCCCTTAATGGGAGAGCAGAGTGACTGAATCCAGGCAGGAAATTAAGAAACGGAGCAGGGATGGTCATTTTGATGAGGAGATTCAAAGAGAACAGAAAAACGAAACAAGGGGCTGTGCAGTGCTGTTATCTCCTTTGACTGGGTCCCATTAATACGAGTCATTTAAGAGAGTGATGAAAAGAATGGGAATCTTTAAATAAAACACAACTCTTTCAAAGGCATAACTCCGAGTTTCCGAATTTCTCTTTCCAAATACACCCAAATACATCCCAGCAGGACAGACAAGCTTATGCTGTATGGATTATCCAGTGACAGGGGTATTGTCATGGAAACATGAGCTTTGTTCAGAAGTGATCACTAACTCCTTCTCGCCCTTCATATCTTAATAATAGATTTTTTTTTTAACTTTTTTTTTTTAATTAAATCAGTGACAGACTATGGGCCCAAATCTTCTCCTATCTCCTGTATGGATTTCATCCTGGATTTCAGCTACAACCCACAGGAAAAACTGGTCTGGCTCAGGAAGGAAACACAGCATCTCATCCTTTTCATGGATGGACACAACTTTTTTCGTCTAAGAGCCAGTGAATACATGACAGATGTGAAGAATACAACTTTCACCTCAGGACATCTAATAAAATAAATGAAATGGGATTCTCCTCCAGAAACTTTGCACTTGGGCATTTATAGGAAGACATGCAGATGTGTCCCTTGGGGACGTGGCTCAGTGGTGGCCTTGGAGGTGCTGGGACAATGACTGATCTTAATGATGCTGGAGGGTTTTTCCAACTTGACTTATTCTGTGGTGAACTCACAAAGTTATACAGGTTTGTGAGTGAAGTCTGGTAACTTTGGATCATCTTTTAATATGTGTAGGCTTAAAGCAAGTTCTTCCCCACATCTTGGGCCAAACCAGCCATTGCTGCAACCCCAGACAGGCATGAGATTGGGAGAAATGAAGGCAGAGCCCACCCAAAAAAAAAAAAAAAAAAAAAAAAACCCCCAAAAAAAAACCAACAAACCAACAAACAAAAAAAAAAAAAAAAAAAAAAAAAAAAGGCAGGAAGAAGAAAGTCTGGAGACATTTGGGTGAGAAATGGATAATGTCTGCCAGGTTGGTAACTGAAGCAAACGTCATAGGATCATGGAATGGTTTGGATTGGAAAGGATCTTGAAGATCATCTCATTCCACCCCCCCTGCCATGGGCAGAGACATCTTCCACTATCCCAGGTTGCTCCAAGCCCTGTCCAGCCTGGCCTTGGACACTCCCAGGGATCCAGAGGCAGCCAAAGCTTCTCTAGCCAACCTGTGCCAGGGACTCTCCAACCTTACAGGGAAGAAGAAGAATCATTCAGGCTGGAAAACATCTTTAAGATGGAATCAGAGCTTTTAACTACAACTTACTTCTCCAAGGTTTTCTATGAAACTCTAAAAAATCTGATCCTGTTACTGAGTGGAATCATCAGTGACTTCCACCAGTGCAGGCCCAGAAAAACTGAGCTCAGATTTATTTCTCACTTGCATCTGTGTAGCTGCACCCTCCAGATGCATTATTTAAAAATGCAGGGAAACGGCTCTGTTTAATTATTTTGCACACAGAATAGTTGGGATGATGGAGATTGTTATTTTAATGGCACACGAGCACCCTGAAGGCTGCTGGAATGGTCACTGATGAGCTTGGAACAGAGTTTTACAACAGTGCAACATTAAGAGCAGAGTTAATTTTTAAAAGAGTGAAATCTTTGTCCACCACCCTCCTCCCTCCACCCCAAGCCCCCCAAACCCCGGGTCTGGCTGTTGTTCTGATCCCTGGAGTTTGATGCATGTTTGATTCACAGACTGCAGCATGTCTGCACCAGATGGCCCCGAGTTAATGAACACAAACTCATCACTTTTACTCACGAGGGAAATGTGCAGCTCAATCTGACTTGTACTCGACAACTAAAAATATTTTAGTATTTTTAGTGAGCATTTTACTGTTACAAAATGGCATTTGAGGAAAGCAGTAAAAGAACACAGCCTACCCAACAAATGGACTTGCACAGATGAAGAGCAGCACTGCTGCCTTTCGCCCTTCTCATCCCAGCTAACAAATTCCCAAACCTTCAAACTGGGAGCAGCACAGAAGGAAAGCTGTAAGACCTGGGCCTCCTTCAGGCACCATTTGCAGAATATCTCCTGAGTCTGCTGAAAGCAGGATTGAGATCTGACTTTGTTACCACAGCAGGTTGGAAAGGATATGGGTCATAATCGCAGCATAAAAGGAATGCCTGGAAAATCCCAGAACTGGGATTTTTTCATGCTGGTTAATAAACTGTCTGCTCGAGGTCACTGAGATCATGGAATCCTGGAATGGTGTGGGTTGGAAAGGACCTTAAAGCTCATCCCATTCTAGCTCCCTGCCATGGGCAGGGCATTTCTCACTATCCCAGATTTCCACAGTAGTGCACAAGACACAACTCCATGGGAACATAAAACACATGCAAACCCCAGCATTATCCTCCCATGATATCCGAAAGATTGTTCTCCAAGGAACCAAGAGATGTTTGTTAAAGGATGGAACCCAGATTCCTCAGTCTACAATCCAAAAATGGATTAATTGTTTCCCTTGGAGTCAGTGG
The DNA here is from genome assembly GCA_013400575.1 of Peucedramus taeniatus. Classification (NCBI taxonomy): domain Eukaryota; kingdom Metazoa; phylum Chordata; class Aves; order Passeriformes; family Fringillidae; genus Peucedramus; species Peucedramus taeniatus. The sequence goes on from WBNO01015994.1 coordinate 259,912, forward strand.
GCACAAAGTCAGGATAGGAAACACGTGAGTGACATTCCCAGAATTTAAAGGAATATTGGTTTCACTTTTACTCAAAAAGCTGTTTGGTATGCAAACAGTTTAATGGAATTGTAGCTGGAATGCGACTTCCTGACTACTCTCAAGCATTTGATTTTACACAGAATTATTTGGTTTGAAAAGCCCTCAGACATGACTGAGTCCAACCATTCCCCAGCACTGCCAAGGCCACCACTGACACATGTCCCCAAGTGCCACATCCACATGGCTTTTAAATCCTCCCAGGGATGGAGCCTCCAACACTGCCCTGGACAGCTGTGCCAGGGCTAGACAACTTTTGGTGAATAAATTGTTCCAAATATCCAACCTGAACCTCCCCCAGCACAACCTGAGGCCATTTCCTCTCATCCCGTCCCTTGTTTCCTGGGAGAAGAGAGTGAGGAGGTTGCCCTGAGCCTCCTTTTCTCCAGGCTGAGCACCCACCAGCTCCCTCAGCTGCTCCTCACCAGACTTGTGTTCCCACACCATCATAAGATGCAATTCCTAAAAAAAACATATGGAAAACTCTGGAGGCACTGCATGTTGATGTAAATATTTCAGAAGCAGTAACAAACCCTTCAGGTGTGCAATTCCAGCTCCACAGCAGTATTCCCACAGAGCATGTGGATTGTCTTGACAGCATTTTACCTCTCTAGCTACAGATTTTCCCAACTAATCCCATCTCCATTGTACACTGGTGATAAATTATGAGTTATTAAAGAGCAAAGTACCAATCTGACGCCAGTGTCAAGAAGGATATTCCCAATGGTTGAGCTGATAGAAAAAAAAAAGAGAGGAAAACCAGAGGATGCTGAGAGGCCATTGTTGCCTCCTAAGGCATAGAAGAATTATCCAAGGGAAATATCAAGGTCCAATTCATCACTAGGTGCTGGAGGAAATCCCAAACCAAGCTTTGCTTCCTGCTCTTTGTGCTGCCTCGGTCAAGCTGTTTCTCTTCTACAGTTCTCCACTAAAATCCAAGGAATATTTGCTTCTTGCCATGAAGGGATCACCTCCCAGCAGGGGATTGCACCATGCCAGGGCAAGAGATCCCATCTCACCAGGATCATCCAGGAATCAGTGCTGGAGAGCAATCTCCCAGCCATCACAAACTGGGCAGGATGCACAAACCATAAATCAAATAATTCTAAAACTTGCTTTAATGCGAAGCAAAAGCAAGCATGGAAACTTTGATATCCTTGATATTTTCTAAGAAACAGAATTTGCTTTCTGACTTGCCCCACAAAAAGTCTACTAAGTATAATAGAAATATTGGAAATAAATCTGCTTTAATCAACCAAGGGAGTAAAAATTCAATTTAGAACAGAATATTGTGACTTCACCACTCTAATCATTCCTGTTGATACGCACTGTGATACAGTGAAGCTACAACCTGGACATGTTCTCTGGAATTCTTTCATTCAGACTCCTCTAAAGACTCAAATGGCCCTAGGAAGTACTCCTTTATCTCATTTTTCTCTCCTCCAATACAAACTTTCTGAGGTACAAGTTGTTCACTCTCCCCATCCCTTACAACCGGGTGGAATGGAGTGGACGTGGAATCTGAGAGGTCTTTAAGGGAGCAGGGACCATCAGGGACCTGCAACAGGACAGAGTAA